>JAFNEN010000481.1:20000-235000 GCA_019343175.1 Oedothorax gibbosus
TCCATTCTCAGTTTCGATGAAGTTCGCATTTGAAGAGAGCTAGAAGACATACTAAACTCTCTCAGAGATCATACTATATTTCTAAAGGTGAAATTCAGAAATATAAGGAGCTGTTTGAGGAGTTGTGTACCACAAATTCGGGAGATAACAAACACAAATGTATTTATTGTATACCCTCATAAAAATATTTTTGCTAAAATAAAAGCCGTTTTTATATCTAGATTATTGGCGAGCAATTAAATAAACCTTGTGGAAAAATTAAAATGAAAACTAGCAAAATTGCGACAAACCACAATATTTAAAACCTTTATATCAAATAATTTGCTAAAAGCAACAATTAAAAAAATCATAAAAATACCAGGCAGTAAAGATTGAATTTTACATATTCGAAGAAAACTCTTTACTTTATAAGTAGATAATTTTTCAGAAGATAAACTTTTAAATCGGGATTTTTAATAAAAATTTCAATAGTTTAGACATAAAAATATAAAATTCAGGAGTTTTTGAGGATTTTCAGGAGTTAAGTATAAACCCTGTCTCTAAACGTGGTTAAGAGATGGCAGCACGAACAAATATCATAATCATATAGTAATAAAGAGAGTTAAAAGATACACGAAACTTGGATATAATATTTTCTATGCATAAAGTGATTGATGATTCATCTGATTCATCAATCATGATGAATCAGAAAATAAAAATAATAAAAATTAACTTTTATCAAAATTTTATTTTTTAGATTTTTAGAGCAATGGATTTACTTAATATTATGGATATAGAATTAATATTATGGATACTTTACTGTGCTAAGATTAGGAAAATGTTATTCATATCTTAAACAACAACAAAAAGCTCGTAACTGAGATCCACAAAAATTAGTTAAGTGATTTGGTTTTAATAAAAACAAGTTACACTTTAATAGATAAATATTTTATATTTAATACATAATTTTAATATCTAATATTTAATTAATATCAATTCAAAAAATATTTTTTCAAAATATTAAATGCATTTGTATGACATTCACTAAACATTTCATGCCAAATCAATACGTTTTGCTGTCATGTAATTATATGTGTCTAACAATTTAAAACACAGTATAGTTTCAGAAAAAGTTCGACTTTGTTTTTTGTTTAAAATGGACGTAAAAGGAACTTAATATTTATTTTGATGTTTATGTAATAGTTTATCTCGTGTCTAATTTACCTTTTAGATTTACAATTTTGCAAATAAAAAAATTCACTAAATCCATATTTTTCACAAAAAAATAGCACATTATTGTTACAAATATGTAATTTTAGAAAATATCTAAATTACCGTCGAAGCGGGTAACTTTGGCCAGAGCGTCGGAAAAATATTTGTTTCTTTATTTATCTTCATAAAATTATCCCATCTTAAATTGTTTTACATCTTTGGAAAGGTGGAAACACTGCCTTTCATTTCATGTAAAGATTAGTTAGTCATGTTTAGAAGTTAAAAAAAATTATTATTCTAATTTTGGCGATACCACAAATGACGTTTGTATTCTACGAGAATTTAATGTTGAAAAATCTATTTCTTCCAGGAACACTTAAAAATATTGAAAAAATAGCTAAAAAAAACTTCTTTACTATTCTTTTATTTATGGGAATGAATATTACATCATTTCTTTTAATCTAAGTTGAATACTTTTTATGATATATTTAACTATTGGTCACTGGAAAACTTTGGCCGATGTATGCGGGTTACTTTGGTCCAATATGTAAGGATTTCTATATGGAACTTTATACCTTCAAAAATTTATGTGAAAGTGTATTCTGTTAAACTATTTTTGATGAAGTCTTACTCTTATGATTACCCATTTTTGATATGTTTTAAAAAAAAATTAAACGATTTTAAACATTAAAAAGGTAAAGATAAAATGCAAGAAACGTACAACATTCAAAATAGCTAATGTCGAAATGTAAACGTTTTCAAATTAATAATTACGAATGTATTATGGTTTGCTTTTATAATAAAATCGTTTGACTTTTATAAAGATATTTGTTATTAAATCTTGCTTTTAAAAATAAGTTAATATTCCAATATTAAAATTGAAGTTTATATTTCTTCTTTTAATTGGCGATCAATCATGTTATTCATATTGTAATCTCATTCTGCGATGCAATGCAATGCAAATGTTAAGCCATAAAATAAAAATTTAAATAACTTTTAAACTTATAAATTTATCATTTTTTATATTTATACACATTTTGATATTAGTATTTAATTCTGTAACACAGCCCATAAGGATGGTAAAAGGTATGTTTCTTATGTATTTCATGCTTGGACCAAAGTTACAGCTCGGATTTTAACCGGGTCCTAATTTTCAGCCTACTTTTCTTTTTTTTAATTCGAAAGAATTAAAAAAACGCCTACTAACTAAGCCTACTTTCCTGTTACTTAAATACTTACTTAAGTTCTAATCGGGAAAAAACTAGGTTCCTAACAGTAAATATCATCAACAACCGTTTCTACACTAGATTTATGCACATTAGAAAAAAAAATCGAAACACAGCATCCAGGTATAATTTAAACTTCTAGAAGCCAAAATCAACTATTTTCCTTAATATTCTTTCGCAAATTAGCTTAATATTATTTATCGTCTGCTCGATTTATTTGTAGTTCGAAAATCAATTAAATATTTATTAATAACAAAAGTAATGAAACTACTCTAAACTGCATTAAAAAAATAAGAAATGTAAATTAAAACTAAGCATAATTGTATGCAAAAATATGCCTTGCCGCTTTCTTGGTAAACAATTAATGAACAATCAAGGAATCAAATTGTGCTACATTTTCTGACGTCATTCCAAACTGATTGATGAAAATATTATTTTGTTCAAATATTTTGAAATAAATAAATTTTGTCGTGCCATTGTTGATTTGGCAACAGTGATTTAAATGACTCAAAATTGAATTTCAATGCTAATTCAATGGGAAATTCGCCGACAGATAGCAGATTTATGTCCATCCGGACCTACAGACAGACGGATAAAAAGTATGAAAGTTGGGTCTCTGAGGTCATAGTTTTCTAACAAAAAAGAATTTTTAAGATCCGATAGATAGAACCGATTTTAAAAGGAGGGTACGGACAGGCAGATATACGGACAGACAGATGGACAGACAGACATACGGACAGACAGACGGACATCGACCGCATTTCAATACCTACAGTGATTTAAATGACTCAAAATTGAATTTCAATGCTGATTCAATGGGAAATTCGCCGACAGATAGTAGATTTATGTCCATCCGGACGTACAGACAGACGGACAAAAAGTATGAAATTTGAGTATCTGAGGTCATAGCTTTCTAACAAAAAAAGAATTTTTAAATCCGATAGATAGAACCGATTTTGAAAGTTATGTTTCTGAAAGAATAAGTGTAAAATGTTCAAAAGATTTTGAGGTATTTATAATTATTTCATTTCGTCCTTATGTATTCGAATGTTAAAAATATGTACGTTTAAAAATACCGCTTTCTGAGATAAAATAAAATAATTTCCCATTTTTCAAAATTTGAATACATTTTCTTGCCAATAACCATCTACTGAATAAAAAAATGAAAGAAAATATGTTTAAAAAGTAAGTATATTTTTACTGTTGCACAGTTCAAAAGATTTTGATGTATTTATAATCATTTCATTTCAGTCTATGTATTCGAATGTGACATTCTATTTATTTAAAATTTTCTATATTAACTTATCCATATCGAGTGAGTTGCCTAAAACAGTTATAGAGTATGAATAGTTTATTAAATATGCTATAAAATGCGTAATGCGTTATATTTTGAAAGATAATCATTTAGTCTTATTGGGTTAATTAGTTGAATTGAGATGAATTATCGTAGCCCTAGATCTACATAAGGGCTAAAGGCGTCCGGCTTTTTAGCTCCACAGACTTAGGTGGAAATTGAATGGAAAAGACATGCGAACGTTTTGCCTGCGAAAGGGTGGAGTTTCGTAGATTTTGTGCGTTTCCATAATTTAACTGGAACAGATCCTTCACGCGTGAATGACGTCCTTTCAAGTAATCAAGCGCGAAGTGTCTGTTTACTATATTTTGACACACAATATATGCGAAAAACGCCAAATATCATATTGTTCGTACAAGAAAAAGGAAAACCCCGACTGAAACCTTATTTTTCTGTAGGACCCTTTCTGGAGTAACCCTTTAGATCTGTCTATGAAGAAATTCATCAACAAATATCTGTAGGATAAAGAATTGTTCCTACTCGTTTGGCGAAAAAAGAACGAATCAAAGATCCGTTCTATTAAACGATTCATTAAAAAGAACGTGGACGTTTAGGATGAATTTTAAAAGGAACGGGACTCATGTCAAAATTTCAGAGATTTTCAAATTGGTCAACTTCACGTAAAAAGAGGCGGGCGTATTGGTTCTTGTCGTTTGCACGAATGACACGCCCTTAAACACCAATTCGCGTGGTCTGGAAGTTAAGCACTGTTTTTCGAGAGCGTTCGCAAGGCGGAGCTTAAACTGAACATAGCGTTTCATTTCAATTTCTCCCTTATTTTGGCAATGGTCAGGCCCAAATCTATGACCTTTCGCATGCATGGTAAATGCCTTACTGACTGATCTCCTAAGCCCCATTGGGTTAAATGATTAATAGGGGAGACCGGGGCTAGTTTTCCACGTTTTCTTCTTTTTGATTGTATATTTTTTGATTTTATTTATTTTGAGGTAAACAAGATGTCATTGTCTTCCTCACATGCTTATCTACAAATTAGCATTACAAATTTTCCAAAAACTAAGTATACCTTTTTGGCAGCAAGTGTTTAAATGTAAGCATGTTGAGCTGGAAAACGTGCCCCTTATGCGGTGAAAATTTTCCCAGACTGCCAAAAATTGATGGGGCAAATTTCCCAACTACTTTTCAAAAAGATTTAACACATCTGAAAAAAATATTTTTTCATTTTTTACGCCAATTTATTGTAAACTAAAATTTGCTCAAAAGAGTATACACAGAATATAGGTATTTTGTTTGAAAATAAGTCAGTTTACTATACCAAACTATTTTAACCAATCTCATTAAAGGTCAAAATCATCTGGATCCCTTTGAACTTGAATAAAACATCCCCTTTTGTGTAACTATACTTTGGTACGCTTTTCTAGGTTGTCTAAGTATTGTTAGAGATTAAAAAAAAATTTATTGACAAAAGTTGGTGTGATTGCTCCCCCCGCCCCTCCTCTTTTTTTAACAGGCCAGTTGATTAAAAACTTAGGGTTAAACATGTCACATTACTACTTTACAGTCTAATTGTTCACTGTCTATGGGAAATATTTAAGTTTCTGGATGCTTTTCGACAACTACATCCATTCCTGAAAGTTTTTAGAGTGACATATATTGTTTCAGAATAGTACGAGTTCATTCAGCTACCTTTTTCATTACTACACTGAGAAAAAAAATCTGTAATCATAACAAAAAAAATTTTTGTAAAAAACTTTTCCTAGAAAATTTCTAGTAAATAACTACTAAAAATAGTACTGTAAAAACACTTAATATATTTGTGTTAACATTACCTATATATATCTTGTATATTTACAAAACTTTTATGTATGCTATACATGTAATGTTTTTGTAATTTTACAATACTTTTTTTAGTATATTATTATTATTACTTATTTTCTAGCAAAACAGAACAATTTTCATTGTATGTTTTGACTTATGACTTTCATGGTGGGTGGCAAGTTCGCCGAGCATTGCGACCTCAGGTCTATTGTACTGAACCCCAGAAATGACACAGGCACAAGAGACACACAAAGAAAGAGACGACACAAACACCATAGACAAATAACAACATTTATTGACAAACACAAACATCCATGCCGTACCGGGATTCGAACCCGAACCCAGAAGCTCCAAAGGCTAGCTCCCTAACCGTTGCGCCACCGTGTCGGCTTCATGACATGTTAACGAAATGTTCATGAACATAAAACATTAAACAATCGGAACAATGCCGAATAAAAAATAGGAATTATAAATAGTATAATAGAAAGAAATAAAAGTTACTCACCTATATTTTATACCTGTATCAAATTTAAAACGTTATATCATTTTTAAATGGCGATGAATTGATCCAAATCACAAACGAAACTTTAGAAGCGATGCGCGCGCAACTTCAAGTCGAAGATGATTGGTTGAAAAAAATTGCGAATACTAGAACATTTCCTGTAACTGTAGAAATGAAGATTTCTGTTCAGAATTACAAAAACTTTTTTTGTAAAATTGGTTATTTCTGTAACGTTACAAAAACATTTTTTGTATGTTTACAGTATTTTTTTCTCAGTGTATGCAGACAATTTTTAATGTAGAGCAAACCTTTTTTTCATTACATGTTCATACGATAAAAATAATTTGGTTTGGAAGTATTAAGCTTAATGTACAAGAGTTGGAGCAGGCTTTTCTACAAGGCATTGTTGGAAATCTTACCCCGTGAAATTTTGGAAGACTTGCCCCGTCGTCATAATTTAACTTTACTATTACCTTAACAAGTAGAATAATAAATTATTTTGAAAACGAATGTATAGTTACGTAGGGAGAGGAGCCACCTTTTAGTATACGCAATGATAAAACTGTAAGTTTAATAAAAGTGCGTTTGATTTAGGGGTATTGATTGATTGATCGATTTTATTTAGGGTACGTTTCTTGAATGTAAGCATGAAAATTCACTCAACTTTGGAAAAATCAGAAAAACAGCTCTAAAGACAATATTACAACACCAACTGAGCAAAAATTCTTGTAGGTGACATAAAACGGGTTGCTTCTTAAACCAAGCGGTCATTTGGTGCTTCCTAACGGCTCATTTCTTGTATGAGGCCTGGTGGAAAAATTACCCCATGGGAAAACTAGCCCTGGTGTCCCCTATCCCTTTCTGTTTCAATTCTATACAGTTTTGTATAGTAAACATATAATTATTTTTAGATCATAAAAAAAGTTTCCAAAACCTTCTTCCAAATGACATAATTGTGATTGAAAGGGTTAAAAAAAGTTTTTTTTTCCATAACTTATACATGCTAAATTACAGATCAGGAGAAAAATGATTAATCATATCTTTTGGTACAACTTCCAAAATTACTATCATTTATGAAAATGGGTTCCATATACGCAAAAACGCGTATTGGTTGTTTACCAAATGCAAAGGATCACTAATAACAATGAAAGTATTCAATAATTATTTTTTTAAAAATCTACAGTCTTAATGGTACCAAAAGAGGGGGCATAGAAAAGTCCAGTTGCAAAACTTCTCCAAATTCTCCAAAGCATAACTAAGATAAAGGGCCCGGTCTAGTTATTGGCGATATTGTCCAATGAGTTTATGATTGTCAAAAGTCTCCAATAGGCGGTCCGGACCCTATATAATAGTTATACTTTGGAGAATGTGAGTTTTGCAACTAGATCCTTCATATGTTATATCAATCATAGCATTACGTGCAATCTTTTATTGAATAGGTCACTCGAAGTTTTGTTGTTACCATATTGTCTCATCTATTGGTCATTTTCGTCATCTTTAACACGCGATAAACTTGTTGCAGCTTTGTTAACTTCCATTTCAGGAATGGATAAAAATTGTGGAAAAGTTTTTTGCGTGAAAACTTTAAAGATTTTAAATAACTTTTTGGTCTTAAGAAACTCTTATTATAGAAAGATATTTTTATATTATTCACGTTTGAATCTACCTATCTATTTATATCTATTTAGTTATATCTACCTAAACCTAAATTACCTACCTATCTGAATGCCTGCCTACCTATATTCCTACTTACATAACCACCTATTCCAGAGTGCGTGATCCCACACAAGTCAAATATTTTTTCCATACAATGTAATAATTTTATCTAAAATGAAAATTTTAAAAAAGTGCTAACAATGTGATATTTTAAGCTTTCTAAGTCACGAAATCAAAATTATTAGACAAAAGTCAATATCGGCTTTATATATATATATATAGAAATTAATATTTATTTTCTGTTTAATATTCCTCAAAAACCTATGGGTATATAATACAAAAGCACAACAAATATACGAATATTTGAAAATTTAAGCAAACAGATAATAACCCACTGACGCAGATTGGCGTGATATTCATTATTAAGGAGATAGGACAAAATAGGCTGTCGAATTCTTTTTGTCGTACCATCATAACTTTTATAACTCTTGATTCCATCCATTATCTCTGTTTACTCATTACCGACGACTTTGTGAATACCATTCACGCCCTCATCTATAATAATAAAAATGAAGTTTTGTGTGTTTGTGTGTGTATGTCTCTTATAAACTCATAAACTAGACATTTGTTTGACTCGTAACTTGGGACAAATGTGTAGTTCATACTTAAGTTACAGATTTTTAACTTTCAGAGCTCGAAATGTTTTATTTTTAGAGAAAATTCGAATATTCTGAAAAAATACACCACTTACGCTCAAATCCGATCATTTTTTACTTTCCTGATGCCATTCGGCAGAAGAAATTAAATAAAACTTTTAGGAAAATAATTAAAATTAAAAATGTTTATTTTATTCTGTCGCCAATACCTTCAGAAACTAAATTCATTGGTTGAACTGTTATAATGTTGGTTTATTGTTCGAAGGTCGTCGTGATAGAGCTGTAAAATAAGTGTGTTTGTTGCTATATCTCTTTTCTCGCAAAATTCTTACCAAAAAGGCGCCAAATGAGCTAAAAGGTTTTATATGTTTATGAGGGAAATTACGATAACTATTATGCATACATTTTATAGCGTATGTTTTTAATTTGGATTTTTAGGTAATATAAGTAACATTATTTTATACTTTATAACGAGCGGGAATAATAACATAAGTTTATTATCCTATAATGGATTGTACAGCTGGGGAAAAAAAAACGATCCACCCTTCGGTTTTCGGCTGCTATTGCTCAAGGAATTTTGTGAAAGGTGTCATTTTTCAGGAAATAGCGTAAGGAATTGAGAACTGGCAACCAAAATTGTGTAAGGGGTCGTCTACATATTAAAATGAGTACCAACTTTGAAAATTCCAATGGCAACACCCAATTTTTTTACATAAAAATGTTCAGCACCTTCAAGATACCCCAGGTATAAAAAAGAATTATTCATTTTGCATTATTTGCTGAGATATTAAAGCATTTATTTTGAACTCTCTTAGGGGGAAATCTCCAAATTGAAAAAGGTAATATTTAGGGTGTCTTTTCGAAACGACAAGCTAACAAAAGGGTTACCATAATCTCGCCAAAGGATGCTAGAATTAAACCTTCTTCACTAATATTGTGATTTTTTTAAAATATTTTTACCTTTTTTTTAAATTTTAGATTTTAAAATTCAGAAATAAAATAAAGGGTAGACGAGAAAAAGTTTTAATTTTAAATTAAGTCACACATACGATTATTTATAACGAACAGATTTTCAAATGCGATTAGTTACAATCAGATAGACAAAAATGATTATTACATTTATGTTTTAAATTTTATGCAACTTTTTGTTTCATTCATATTGCTACAAAAAGTTTGTTTAAAATTCGGCGCACTGGGTCTGGGACAAATCCCGACAATAGATTTTTAGATCCATTTCTCGATTTTTTTAATATAGAGATATTTTTTTTTAAATATTAGAGATTATTTATTTAGTTAGTTATTTCGGGTCGAAATCCCAAAAATAGATTTTTGTCCATTTCTCGATTTTTTTAATATAGAGATATTTTTTTTTAAATATTAGAGATATATTTTTTTAAATATTAGAGATTATTTATTTAGTTATTTAGTCAGTTAGTTATTTAGTCAGTTAGTTATTTAGTCAGTTAGTTAGTCACTTAGTTAGTCAGTCAGTTAGTCAGTTAGTTAGTCAGCAAGTTCGTTAGTCAGTCCGTTAGGTAGTCAGTTAGTTAGTCAGTCAGTTAGTCAGTTAGTATCTCAATAAGTTAGTTAGTCAGTCAATTAGTCTGTTAGTTAGACAGTCAGTTAGTCAGTGAATTAGTTAGTCATTCCGTTAGTTAGTCAGTCAGTTAGTTAGACAGTCAGTTAGTCAATTAGTCAGTTAGTCAGTCCGTTAGTTAGTCACTCCGTTAGTTAGTCCAGACTGACTAACTTAGTCTACCTTACTGTCAAATGGTTAGTCAGTGAACTGACTGACTCACTGACTAACTGGCTGACTAACTAACTTACTAACTGACTGACTAACTTACTGACTAACTAACGGACTAACTGACTGACTAACTAACTGACTGACTATCTGACTGACCAACTGACTGACTAACTAACTAACGGACTGACTAACTAACTAACCGACCGACTAACTAACCGACTGACTAACTAACCGACTGAGTGACTGACTAACTGACTAACTAACGGACTGACTAGCTGACTAAATAACTAAACAACTAACTAAATAAGTAAATAAAACAATAAGTAATCTCTAATATTTTTTTTTAAAAAAATCGAGAAATGGACAAAAATATTTTTTTTGCGGGATTTCGACCCGTTCGGGTTTCGTCTATGTCGGAATTATGGCCTTTCGGGATTTCGGCGTTCGAGATTCTGGCTTGTCGGTATTTTGGCTTTCGGGATTGTGTCCGGAACCCCAAGTCACTTTATCGGTAATATAAACCACATATTACAAAACGAGAGTTATGATCTTAACACGATATTTAAAGGAAAGCAAAATAAAATTACGCAGAATCATTTGGCAATGATTTTTAACCAAGGCAGTGGGCACTAATCATTTTAAATAATCAATGTGGTAACAATAAAATATGCTAAACACCGAATTCCAATAATATTTTAGGGTATTTAATTTTTAATTTCAAACACACTTTTTGAAATTGTATTTGAAATAACATACTTTCAAGAACAGTAATCGATATAATTTAATGTTAATTATACAAACAAAATACATTGTATGCACTTGAAACAAGAAAAGATTTTTATACATTTGACAGACATCAATAATTTGAATACACATTTACCAAAAACGCTTTTCAACCACCAAACGATAATGCAAGTTAGGATCCAATTTGCTAAGTAATTTTTTACACGGTCCCTAAAATTCGTTTTTTTCAGTATTTTTACAATAACTCGGCAAATAATTGTCGTTGAATTAAAAAATTCGGGATTTGGGTTCTACTTGATCTACTTTATCGATTTATGTATTAAAAATTTGGGGTTGCTATTCATGTTTTATTTTTTCTTATTTAAATTTAAATAAAAAAATAATAAAAATGAAAAATTGATGAAAAAACTTGTGTGATTTGTTTTTGGAAGATTAAGAAGTATATAATGAAACAAAATTTTGGTTTAATTCATTTTATTTGTGGAGGTATGAATAAAAGTTTGTGAAACTTTTTAACATTATGGGCGTTCAACTTTGAATGCTTATATCTCACCAAATAAAGCAAATTAATAAATTTTCTTTTGGATCCGGGGTATTTTGAAGATGATAAACATTTTTATATTAAAAAAATTGGGTGTTGCCATTGGAATTTTCAAAGTTGGTACTCAATTTAATATGTAGACGACCCCTTATACAATTTTGGTTGCCAGTTCTCAACACCTTACTTTATTTCCTGAAAAATGACACCTTTCACAAAATTTCTTAACTAATAGCAGCCGAAAACCGAAGGGTGGATCGTTTTTTTTCCCCAGCTGTACATATACTTGGATCAATTAAAATTTTTTTTAGTCCGTGCGAAGTACGGGTATTTATTTGCTAGTGTAAAAATAAAAACGTTGGATTTAAGTTACTTAAGAGGGAAAGTGCTCGAACCTGTTTCCTAATATGTATAAAAATGTTAAAATTAATTGTATTTAAAGCAAGTTTATTTTTCAAAATCTATATTCAACTAAAATTTAGAAAAAAAATTTCAGAATATCTGTAAAATCTTTGAATAAATTTACCCACGTTTTTGTTAATTTGGAGTATGATTATTATAGTAACAATTTATTTGTATGAAAGAATATGCTACGACAACTTTGTGAATAACATTAACGTCTTTATTTCCGAATAAAAACCTTAAATTCAAGTTATTCAAGAGGGTGAGTACACGAACCCGTTTCCTTATCTAAATAATGTTAAATTTACCAATATTTAAGGAACAGTTTGAAAAGATCTATATTCCACATAAGCTCATAATTTTTGTTCATAAAATCTGTAAAATATTTTTCATATATTAACCTACTTTTTAGTTGATTGGTGTATTATTATTTTAATAAAAAAAAATTATGAAAGCATATGCTATTTACAAAAAGAAAACACTGAAACGTGAACTTTCCCAGTGTACCAAATATTTTGTTGAAAACAACCCGAAATCCATACCAACTATGTAATTCCTCCACCCATAAAACTTACCACTCAATCTTTCGTAATACAATAACTGTTTAAATGCACGCTAATGATTTAAAATACCGGTTACGGCATATTATCTATTTCCGAACGCAAACAGATATTCAATAGGAACATTTTAGTGGTTTTTAGCAGCTGGTTAGATCACGTGAATTTTATTTAAAAGAATATAGAACAATGTTCTTAACGCAATAACAACTCAATTCTTGTACTACATTTCGGGAATTATTCAATGTAGTAACAACATATTTCAGTAGTACAGAAGGTACTTGTAGAAATTTTCAATGGCAGGATTGAATAAGGATCTCAGTTTGAGAATAGCTTATGCACATGTAAGTAATTGGATATTCAGGTTTTCAATATGGATAATTATCGACTTTCAAATGGTTTTGTAATGAAAAGTAATTTCATAAAACATAAAGTCCGTTTACATATAAAAATAAATATATTATTATATTACCAATTATTCCATATATATATATATATATATATATATATATATATATATATATATATATATATATATATATATATATATATATATATATATATATATATATATATATATATATATATATATATATATATATATATATATATATATATATATATATATATATATATATATATATATATATATATATATATATATATATATATATATATATATATATATATATATATATATATATATATATATATATATATATATATGGTATTACTTAAAAAAATGGAAAAAAATTTTGAATGTTTTTATATTGATCTTAGAATAAAACAATATCAAAAGTAATGTATTATAAAACATTTTTATTAAATTCTGATTTAGTGTTTAAACGTAAAAGAGTCATTTATGTGAACGTAATTTTATATGCGAAATGCTCTTATAAATCCATAATTTGCTGATATTATGAAATTATTTAGTCTTACAATTGAATGTACACTGACTTTAAAGAGAATTTCGAAAAACTTTTCTTACGATATTTTTACTAGTGTTTTACAGTTTAAAATATAAAAAGCCGTGTTTTTTTACAATTTTTTTTACTTAAAACTGAAGATGCTAATAGCTAAAAACTGAGCAAATATTAATGTCTTTTATGGTTTTAGCCAATCAAATAAGTTTGAAATATTTACTCGTGTAAAGAGAACTACAAAATTGCTTTATCACGAAACAATGAATAAAATCTGAAACAAAAACTCCCTTTTATTATAATTTTCAACAATTGATTCTGTAATAAGACAACTCTAATTTTAAAATGCACAATTTTCCTCTCTATGTATGCATCAAATTTTTGAGAAAAAAGCTAAATATTTAAGTTTTCAAACGAAGTAATGGAGAATTAGTTCAATTTTACAAAAATAGCAACTTTAACTAATTTATAGTATGTCATTCTAAGCAGACAAGTCATTAATGTCAATAAAAGTGTAAATTTGTCGATAGGTAAATTTTCAATTTTACACAAAGTGTAAATTTAAAATGTACACAATGTGTAAATTTAAAATGTACACAATGTGTAAATTTAAAATGTACACAATGTGTAAATTTAAAATGTACACAATGTGTAAATTTAAAATGTACACAATGTGTAAATTTAAAATGTACACAATGTGTAAATTTTAAATGTACACAATGTGTAAATTTTAAATTTTTACAAATTTATTTGTTAAAGTGTACTTGGATATTTATCTTTGAAGTTGCAACAACCTATTTTAAACGTAATTTTAAATGAATTCAGAAATACAAATTAGTAACCCCCCAAAAAAAACGAAAAAAATTCTTTTTTTTGCACACCCTTTCTAATATGGTACACATAGAAACTCACAAAATCCCAAAAGGTGATACTATTTTTTGAATATTGTCAAACATATACTATTAAATACCTACATAAATATAAACTAAACTTTTGCAATCATGCAATAATAAGTATTTAACGCAACGTAAATATTGCCGAACCTAATTAGTTATAAACTATTATTCAGCGCATTACTGTGCAATTCGACTATTCAATGAATAATTGAAACAAACAATTAACTTAGTCAATTAGTATAATTTATTTAATAACTTTCACTTCCAGTTTCCTCCTTATGTGTTAGCGACGAACAAAAATGGTTCTTTGGTTTTGAGTGGAATGATGCCAGGCATTATTAACAGCGTTGCTAGGTGGATGAACATTAGGTGAGTAGTAAATATTGCAACTGCATGATTAAAATGACGCTTTATTTAATGTTTTTATCCGTAAAATAGGCCGCTATTATTAGCAAACGGTGTAATTTACATAAAAAAATATTAAAAAAGTAGAACTAATTCTAAATAGCTAGAAGGCGGGAAAATTGGATTTCGATTGACTTATCGTTTTGGTTAAGTTTTTATTATTTAAAATTGGTTTATGAAAAAACCAATAATTGTCTACATAAAATAAAAACTGGTGTAAGTAGTAAAATATATTTTTTCATAAAATATACGTTTAAGTAAGATGTGTTTTTCAAAATTTTTTTAAACCCTTTGTAATGACATTTTAAACTTTAACCTTTTTTATTATTATAAAACATTCATTTTGTTTATTTTCAATGTTTTACTAGCAATTCCATGAGTGAATATTACGCAGTTGAAGTTCATGGGGTATTTTACCTTAAAATGAATCTTTAAAACAAATGAATCTTTAAAAAAGTACGTCAAATTGGTTAAAAAGCATTTATTTACTTTTACTTAGTCATGTGTTTTGGATATTTTAGTAAAGGAGACCAGGGCCATATGTCCATGTATTTTTTAAATATATATTTTTTATGTTTATATAAATACAGTAGAGTTCCGTTTATCCGAATCCTGGTTATCCGAAATTAGGCTTAACCGAAAGGTTCCGAAATTTATTTTTGCTGATTTTTTCTTAAAATATGAAATGTATACGCATGAACGCATAAATAAAGAAATGCACAAAAAATAAGTACGTACTTACAAAGTTGGATTTATTTCTCAAAATATTCAGTATTTTTTTTTTATTTTTTGCTGCTCAATTTTGGTTCGTTTTAAAGCAGCCCTGTTCCACCATCTTTTAAACAAGAGAAGTCTAAAGTAGTGGCTTCATCTTGCGCTTCCGTGTATCTAATGGCTTGATCTAAGATTTCGGTAGCTTCCGTAAACGAACTGCTGCACTTGCTAGACCCGGAATTAGGAAGCGCTTCATAAGTCCCTTTCGGCAAATAAGAACGAGGCGAGCACTCTATGACTTCAAAGTTTTCTCTTCTCCGCGTTTTCTTGATGTGAAGTGGATGATTTCCGATTATCCGAAAATTCCTATGGAATCTCGATTAACCGAAAGTGCTTCGGGCCCGTACCTTTCGAATAAGCGGGATTCTACTGTATTTTATAGAAAGTTGGATAGAATGTGATTTGAATTAGAATGGATAGTTGGATTTTTTATGATTTACTTATTATAAATTTTAGCTAAAATAGCCAAGAAGAGTTTACCACCCGAAAAATAGATGAATATTATAAACAATGCCAGTTTATTATACCAGAACTTGAATTTAACTAACTTCAATAGAGGTTCGTATCTTCTGAATCGCTAAAAACCTAAGCAAAGTGTGCAACTGCACCTTTCGTGTAAGTTTTGTTTGGTGTTCGTTTTTAGAGGTTGTCTAATGTAAGGCTTAAGGTAGCGAACAATTAGGATTTATTACATGCATTGAAGTTCAGCAATTCGTAAAAAAAATTGATTTGTGAAATATTAAAATATTATTTAATTTTTAGAACATAAAGCTTAGTTTATAAAGTTGGAGTATGTTTAGAAAAACATACTCCAACTTTATAAACTTAGTTTCATGTTCTAAAAATTAACTTTCTATGTAAAGAATTGTTGGGATATTTTTCCCCGTAAAATTTTGGAAAACCCGACCCGTCGCCATACATGACTTTAATAGTATATTGACAAGTAGAATTTTAAACTTTTTAAAAAAAAAAAAATTTCGTAAAGAGAGGTGGCATGTTATCGTCTAAAAAGTGATAAAACTAGTACGATGAATTTAGATTTGAATGTGAGCATGAGAAGCTGCACAAAATTAAAAAAAATTACAAAAAAGCTCGAATGACAATATTACAGCAACAAAACGAACAGAGATTCTTGTGGGTGACATATGACGTATTTCTTCAGATACCAAGCCGCCTGTTGCTGCCCCCTAACGGCTTATTTCCAAAACAAGGCCAAGTGGAAAACTTGCCATATTGAGAACTAGCACCGGCCTCCATTACCCAAACCCACATTTTTCTGTTTCTACTGGGTTTTATATATTTATTGAAATGGATAGCTCTGGTATGTGTTATCGGTAATGTGCTTAAGTATAACGAAAATAAGCCTTCGGCATAATTAAAAAAAATACAAGAAAAAAGATCGTAGACTGAACAGAATTAAGTTATACGAAAATATATTTAAAAAAAATTAAAGTTGAGGTTTTTATTCAGATCGGTGTTCACAAAAGAATCATAATATGTTAAAGGAATTTTTGAAACCAGACAACATACATATTTAAAAAAAAAAGTTAATTTACCCATTTATATGCAATGTATAATTATACGATATTTACTGATACATACCCTTTTTATTTTCTAATAAAACAATTTAGCAGTTTGTCGTTCATTCGAGAACCAGAAGATAAATATGGAACATGGGAAAACAACACATTCACTGGAATGGTGGGCATGCTCTATAGAAACGTAAGTAGACCTTAGTAGCACATGATGCGTATGTATGACCGTTTGATGAATAGTATATATTGAAATGTTAGGCATGCTCTACAGAAATGAATTTAGAACTTAATAGAACGCCATGTGTTTTCATTACCTCATGGTGATTATTCGATATTGCAATGTTAAAATATACCAAAAGTTGTTAATATGATATCATTAATTTTTGTGATTTTACTATAATTTTTTTTTCTCTTTTCTTTTAAGAAAGTAGGAGAAGACACATTTATTTCGCAGACTAAAATGCATTGCATAAATATTTAGATATTTCATTTTTTTAAAAATATAATTTAAAAAAAACACAATTTGCTTTTGTTAAAAACGGGAAATTAGATTTTTGTCATTCTAACGCAAATATTAAAAAAAAATATTTTCATTCGTAATTTTTTTTAATGGATAACTATATTTCAAGTAAGTATCATCGTTTCAGGAAGTGGATTTGATAATGAATCCCATCCTGGCAAAATCATCAATCCTGGAGTTTGCTTATTTTACAAATCCAATCACTATTGGGGCTTACACTGTGTTATCTGGTAAAAGATCGGAACAAGAAAATCTTTTCCTTTATTTCAGCGCACTGGACACAGTCGTGAGTATAATAAGTTTTCAAAAACATATTTCGAGCATTTTTATTGTAGCGAAATACTACAGACTATATATTAAAATTTTCTGTAACGCAACTTTAAAAATTAGTATATATTTTTTTTCATTCAACAATTTTTTTCATAAAAAATACACAACTTTTTTTTGTTTCTTTTTAATATTTAAATTTCGTATTTTCATAAGTTGTTGGCATTTTTAAAGAGTCAGTGGCATTCTAAAGGACAGAAAATCAGGGAAAATTTGGCGACAAAAAAAAATACATTTGCTAATTTCAACTACTTTTTTTAAAATACTTCATGAGCAATTTCGTTCGTCTATATTTACGAGTAATTACACATTTTCATAATTAGTGTGTCTACTGAGTAGATGATAGTGTCCAGGAGCATTCATGTTCATGCGTAATTCGGTATTTTGCAGCTACGGTAATAGCAATTTTTAGTGATTTGATTTTGGGGCCCGGATGGCCGAGTGGTTTGGATAGCAGACCAGTCTTCCTTTCCATAAATGCCAACAAAGTGCAAACTTGTATTTTTGAAATGATTTACAAATAAATTTTCTATAATCATCTGGATTCAAATTACCTTCATGCAACTTATAAATTATTAGTAGGGGAACTAGGGGCATTTGACCCATAAGGATACATGACCCAATGCCTTTTTCTCAGCAACGTAAAAGTTTCGTGAGTTGAAAGTGGTATCACTTTTTTCCTTTCAGCCAGCTATCACATGGTGAAAAAAAATGAGCTGAATCTTTGCGTATGTGTTTAGTTATGCGAAGAAATACGTTTTCATGCACTGAAAGTAAATTTTTGAGGCCGTAAGGTTTTTTGGTCTAAATTTTTTGGCTTAAAGGAAAGATTTTTTCAATTAGTTACTTGTTTAGTTCATGCTTTTAGCTACAATTGCATGCATGACAGTGTCAATCAATATGTGATGATAGTGTCAATAATTGCATGCATGATAGAGCCTAGAACCCTCAGTTTGTAAATAGAATAGACGGAAAATGTTTTAAATGGCCTGAAATGGATAATATATCCAAAAATAATAATGATAAAATAGAAGCGATTTCTTCAACCACCTGTGTTATCTCTGTAAATAAAAGGATCTCCAGTTTTGTATTTAAAAAGTCTTTACATTTAAATTTGAATAGTTCGTTAAAATAAGAATAATTAATGCGATAAAAATAGGAAGTAATAATCTTGTCTGACAAAAATTAAAAAACATTACATATAAACTTTATATGATGTTAGTTTTGTTATCATGTAAAATTATTTTACTAATAAATATATGGGTTGGGTCACGTATCCCTAATGGGTGGGTCGTTTATCCCTATACATTGGGATACATGACCCAAAACTAAAGTTTTAAACAATTTATATTTTACTAATATTGCATTTAATACTAATATATATTGAAAAATACTAATATATATTGTGTAAGACTTATTAAAGTATAAATTGACTGCATTTGCACATCCATAAATAGGGTTTTTTAAAAGTTACAAGCCAAAAACTACAAGTTGGGTCATGTGTCCCTGGTTCCCCCTAATAAAAGATAAGCAACTTTTCACATTTTTATTTGAAAAATATATTGTTCAAACTGAAATAAGAGATTGCGTATAAAACGTTTAGTTTATTTTCAGGTTTGGTATTTTATTATTATTACTGCTATAGCGATATCAGTCACTTCTACATTTATGTTCAGCAGTTTGAATGCTCTGCCTCATCCTTCCAAGGCTAGAATTTGTGGCGAATACTTGTGGAATTTAGTCTCGTACATGTTACGACAAGGTAAGATTATTTTTGTTTAAATTTTTTTTACATATCATTAATTGTTTTTAGTTTAGATAATTTATTAATTATTACTAATTGTTTTTCATTTCATTAATAAATAGTTCAGAATATGATGATATTAGAAAAACTTCAAACATTCTCAAAATAATATTTTAGAAGTTTAGACAATTTTTAGGAAAAATATAATAAAGAGTCGACTATTTTTACGTAAAAATTAACACATTTTATTTAAAAATTTTAAGTTTAACACATTAATGAAAGTGTCTTATTTTTCCAAGAATTTATTTTAAAAATATTACTATTGTTGATTCACATAACTAGTTATTCAAATAATTTGGCGTATAATATATTTGCTGCTACAGCATTTACTTGAAAATTGTCTGTTTAATAAAAATTTAAATCCAAATATTTCCCCACCCTTCTTGTTATTAGCTTTGTTTGTTGTATTATACCCTCAAATTAGATACTCCAAACAGTACTTATAAAAAATATTATTACAGATCCATCAACAGATCCATAATTTATTTACAGATCCATCACATAAGCTTCTTTTACGAAAAAGCAAACGGAAGATGTCTCTGCTAATACAACTCATGGTAACTCTGTGGATGTTTGGAGTGGGCCTCCTCGTTATGAGTTCTTTTCAAAGTCTCCTCGTATCTAAAATGACTGTTTATAAAAGCACGCCCATTATTGACACATTAGAAGATTTACTTTATACTGACGCCACTGTAGGAGTCGCTCCATTTGAGATACAGCTCGAAGATGTCTTGGAAGTATATCACTATTTATTATTAAAAATATTTTTTATCCTATATATTTATATTCCTATCCTATTTATATCCCTTTTATCCTATATATTTATATTCCTATCCTATTTATATCCCTTTTATCCTATATATTATATTCCTATCTATTTATATCCCTTTTATCCTATATATTTATATTCCTATCCATTTATATCCTTTTATCCTATATATTTATATTCCTATCCTATTTATATCCCTTTTATCCTATATATTATATTCCAATCCTATTTATATCCTTTTATACTATGTATTTATATTCCCATTTATAAGAAACCTTATTAAAACCAGTTTTATTAGCTATATAAAATAATCATTTAACTATAAAAGTTCATCAGAGACAGGGCATAATATTGTTTTTGATTGAAATTAAAAAACACGAAAAAGGACTTTAAATTAAAACTTAGTAAGTTAATTAAAAACAGGCTCTGAATTAGAGTCAGAACAATGAGAATAAATAGAATATTCTATTTTCACAAAATTTTTAATACTATACACTTTTTTGATGAATGAGAATAAATAATTATTTTGAATATTGTATTCAGTCTATTCCACGAACAGCAGTCTTGTTCTTTTAAATCTAAGACTGTGCACTGCCGTATGCTGGTAAACTACAAATTCCCACCAATGAATTATACCCATATTCTGATCTAGAAAAACTCAGGTTACAGGCACGACATATTTTGGGGGCCCATTACGAAAAATGTTGTGTATGACTGCCATTAATATGATAGCTCTAGTTGGACTACGTATCAGTTTTATCTACCATTTTATCTCGGCTTCCTTAAAACACCCATCAAACCAATCACGTTCCGTCAATTTCTGATTCAAAGCAAAGCTAAAAACTAAGTGGGGTGTCAGAAATTAGAAAAAAAATGCTGAAATTTTGGGGGATCCAGAGGTCTGGCCATGAATATACCCTTTGCCCTGAAAAGGTCCATATTTCAGTAAGCGTTCTTATAGGTAATAGTTATGCAAAATAGAGATCAAGACATTGGTGAGGATTCTGTGGTCTACCTATCCACGACAGTGCAGGGTTTTTCAAGTAAAGGCCCTCCTAACAAGTTTTCGCCACCTGACTCTATTCAAAACACGTCTTTTCATTTTTCCAACCTCCCTTATAAATCTACAGTATATCCTTTTCCACACAGTCGAGCCATTGCAGCGGTGATCTCTATTGCTTTCTATAGTACTAGATAGGGTTGAAATATAAGCTAATTTTTACTAGATTGATGTCGGAATGTATGGAAAGTAGGTCGTAGCCATTGTTGTATTGGTAGTGAAAAAATACACTCTGAATTATAGTCAGCGCAAACAAAAAAAAATATTGCGATTTCACAAACTTAAAAAAAATCAAATTTAGACAATAACTTTTTCGATAAACGAGTGTAAATAGTTGTTTTGAATATTGCATGTAACCACAAAAGCATAAATGACTTTGATTGATTTATATTTCTATATATTTTTAATTCCTATTTGTATTAATGTCATAATTAATTATATTCATGATTCGCACCCACCACTGTAATTACCATTCTTTAAAAATTTGTGAGTCCAATATTTGATAATTGTAAGAAACAAATGAAAATATTTCTATTTATTTTCCAATACAGTTTTGGAAATCCTTATAACAATAAGTAATTTAGCAATCATAACCGAAAAAAATCGTATGTACAGAGAACTTTCAGAACTTTGGAACATATTGTCTAAATCAATGGTTTCAATAAGTCAAGGTATTATATACAGCGCATTTGCGCAAATACGGTGCATTTTGTTATTTTACTGTGCATGCAATTTAAATTAATTATATATTATAAATATTTCATTATTATTAAGTTATAATTAAAATGTGTTCTAAAACACTGTCAAAACTTTCACGCAAGATTGCATCGGGATCTTGGAACTTGAATTTTATCTTTACCGGAATCTATGCATTTTTTATAAAAAATATAATAGTTTACGATGGATTTTCAAAATACCTCTAGAATAATTTTTTGTTGTTTCAAATGTTTCAATGAAGGTATTGACAGTGTTAGGATTCACCACTTTTAAGGTGTATCAAAGTTATAGTTTACCACAAAATTGATAGATTCACTCTCAAAATAGTGGTGGCAATAGTGGTGGAATGTTCCATGATATGGTGCGAACTGGCGACAAAATGTTTAGCAGTGTACGATACTTAACACTTCCTTTTGCCAGAATCTTTTCATTTTAAAATCGAATTTGAATTTTTTTTAAAAAATAAAATAGTTTACCATGAATCAACAAATACCTGTGGATTTATTGGTTAGGTGTTTTAAATGAAGTTATTGAAGGTTTTTAAAGAAGTTTAACTGAAAAATTATTAATAGCCTGCTAATTCAGTAATATTGTATTATGTTTTTGACATTCCTAAACGCTTCGAAGAAATGTAATAACATGCAAATTCAAGGCATAATTTGAAAGTTCTACTAACAATGTGAAAAAACTTAAGCTTTAAAATTATGCACAATTTTTATTACAGCAAAGAAAGTACGTTATTAAAAACTTAGTTGATTCTTTTTTCAATATAATCTGGACAACTATCTTGTTGCAACTATATAAAGTATTATTCCAAATGAAATTGGTTTCCCTATTTACGTAGCTCTGCTCAGCAGATTTTGAAAAGGGGATTATATTTTTAACATGAAAAAAATTCTTACGAAATTCAAGTTAATGACATTAAGGAGGAGACCTAAGTTCTTTATTATTAAACGGGTAGTTGGTATAAGCGTGTACTTTTAAATGCATAGACATGGTACAAAATTTGCACATCCCAAAAATATTTACGCACTTATTCACCTATAGATTTGCAATTTTTAACAATAGATAAATTACTGGTGCACATACAAGTATTTTATTATTAAATGCAATTTTTTTACTTCCACAGAATTCTGGAGTTGCCGTGTATGAAAAGGCTTGGCTTAAAATAAAGCCGAATTTGATGCCTTGGAACAAAGTTTTAACCGATGAAACGATAAAAGATACAGAGAGAGGAAAATACTGCATAATTCATGGATATTTCATTCTAAGAAATCGTTTAAGTAGATTTTTGAAGGAGAAATCTTATTGTAATCTTCACCTGTCGAAAAAGAATTTTTTCCCGTTTCCACTTTTAGTGGCCGTGCAAAAGACTTTGCCGCGGTCCTTTTTTGAAGCATTCAATTTAGGGTATGTACATATTTTGAAATAAAATGGTTTGTTTGAACTATTTTTAATGTAATGGATATAATAAGAAATATTGCTTTCTATGTATAATATACAAGTTTATCGTAACATTTTTTGAAATAATATTAAAGGATCATGAAAATAAACGTTAAATAAATTTGTTATTCTTTAACTGTTTTTCTTTGCCCATAACTTTATTACTACTTATAAATCATTGTGTTTCAATTTTTTTTATTAATTTATTTAAAGTTAATTAAAGCGGAACGTTTTTCCTACATAGCAAAAAATAACCCTTCAAACTGACACTTGACTTGCTTGAAAATAACCGTAAAACATACGCAATTTTTAAGAATTAAATATGGTAAATTCCAGTCAAACTATAGTTTTGTAAAGTAAAATATTCGCATTGTTTAAACTAAGAAAATGTATTGCGTTATCTTCAAGTTACAAGTGGGGGGTCATACTGATTCGCCAAATATTGAGGCCGGATTGAAGCAAAATGGATATTGTGAATTTCATACGGTCTCCGAAATGACACCATTAAGATTTTGTTTTTTATGATTCCAACTGTTTGTGGCTTGGTGACCCGGTGTGTTGTAGGAAAATAATAATCAGAAGGTTTTGGCCGTATCTTTAAGAGGGACTGTCAGTCCCATAGAGCTAGTGCATCACATTTGGAAATCACAACTTTTGCAAAAGAATTGCTTTGCCATGTTATCCCATTTTAACCAGATATGGGTACATTACATTATTTTTAAACAAAATTGAAATGAAAATAACATCCGGTTACTTAATTATTAATTGATAAAGTTTTAAAATAGTGTCGCCATCTGCTGTATAATTTTGGCATTTAAAATCTTATAAAATTATATAATTAAATAACTAGATAGCATTTTCTTTTCGAATTTGTGTCATTTAGATGTTATTGTGATTCCCATACCTGGAGAAAAAGAAGTAACATGGCAAAGCAATACTTCTGCGGAAGGTGTGATTGCAAAACTAATACATTAGCTCTATGAGACTGACAATCCCTCTTAATAAGTCTAATGACCACAGCACAACTACATAACAAGATAAAGATTTTGAAGATAACTAGGCAACGTGTTCTCTGGATGCAGATTAGAGCAGGAATGATATCTGTTCGGTCCACTCTCTAGCTGAAGCCTCTCTATACGTGAAAGAACTAGGGGGCGTCACTACAGGTTTTTAACTGTAGGGGAGACCGGGGCTAGTTTTCCCATTTTCCACCAGGCCTTCTTTGTGAAATGAGCCATTAGGAGGCGCCAATTGGCTGCTTGGTTTATGAAGCAACCCGTTTTATGTCACGCACAAGAATTTTTGCTCAGTTGGTGTTGTAATATTGTCTTTAGAGCTGTTTTTGTGATTTTTTTAAAAGTTGAGTAACTTTCATGCTTACATTCAAACCTAAATCAAACGAACCTTTATTAAACTTACAGTTTTATCATTGCGTATACGAAAAGATGGATCCTCTCTCTACGTAACTCTATATTCGTTTTTAAAATAATTTAAAATTCCACTCGTCAAGATACTATTAAAGCCAAAGTGTGACGACGGGGCATGTTTTCCAAAATTGCACGGGGCAAGTTTTCCAACTTTGCCTCGTAGAAAAGTGCGCTCCAACCTTTGTAAATTATGCTTAATATTCCAAAAACTAAATTATTTTTATCGTATGAACACGTAATGAAAAAAGTTTTGCTCTAGATTCAAAATTGTCTGCATAGTAATAAAATGGGAAGCTGAATAAACTCGTACTATTATGAAATAATATATGTAACTATAAAACTATCAGGAATGGATGTAAAATAGCCGAAAAGCTTCCAGAAACTTAAATATTGCCAATGGATCATAAATAATTACACTGTAAAGAAGTAATGTGTTCTGTTGCACCCCAAAGTTTTGAGTCAATTGGCTTGTTAAAAAAAGGGAATGGGGGTGGGATAGCTATCCCACCAAACTTCAGTCAATCAGTTTTTTTTTGTTATTTTTAACAATACTTAGACAGCCTCTATGAAAGAGCACCAAAGTACAGTTACACAAATGGGGAAGTTTTGTGTAATTTTAAATGAATTCAGATGACAATGACCTAATGAAATTGGTTGAAATAGCTTGGTATAATAAACAGGCTTTTTTTTAAAGCTATATTCTGGGTGTCTACTCTTTTGGGCTATTTTAGTTTACACTAAATTTACGTAAAAATTACAAAATGTTTTTCAAATGTGTTAAACCTTTTTAAAAAATAGTTGAAAAATTTAAATTTGCCCGATCACTTTTTAGCATTCTGGAAAAATTTTCACGCTCTGGTCACGTTTTCCAGCTCAACATGCTTGTATTTAACCACTTGCTGCCAAAAAGTTTATTTACTTTTTGGAAAAGTAGTAATGCTAATTTGTAGATAATCATGTGAGGATCACAATGACATCTTGTTTATCAAAATAAATAAAAGTAAAAATATACAATAAAAAAAGAAACCATGGAAAAAAATTGCCTGGTCTCCCATATACGAGTTTAAGAAAACGGTTGTCCATATAAGTCCATAAAGTATGCAAAAGGTTTTAAATAACCCAAAGTGTTGAGAATTTCTTTAAAAGTGACGGGTAGTATTTCCCGTTAATACTAACAATGTGTTTTAGTGGAAAAATCTACGTGTGAAATCATAGAACTTTGCTTTTGTAACGGTTTGATGTTCATTAAAAAATGGATACAATCGCATTACTTTAAGTAATACCGTTGTTTTTTTTAAAGTTAGGTAAATGCTAAAGTTAATCGATGCGTAGATAAAATAGAAAAATCTATGCGTTATATTATATTTATTAATCGGGCTTTTAAAATATTTTGATCAATCTAGCCTTAATACTTTCAAATTAAAAATGTTATTAATTTTGATTTAAATATAAATTATAAATTTAAATTTTACTTTAAACGTTACTTTAAAAACTGATTCGAGAATTTTTTCATGTACGCATCCTTCCAAAAATATTTCATTTTACTTCCTTAAATAGATTTTACACATAGCACAGCATATTCATAAGATATATATTAATATTTTTCAAAATATTTTCATATATTAAGAAGGATTGTCAGTCCCATAGACCTGATGCTTTAGTTTTGTAATCACAACTTCCTCAGAACTATGGCTTTGCTATAATAGCCCTTTTTCCCCAGGTATAGGAATCAACACAACTTTAAAGTGAAACAAGTTTGAAACTAAAATATTATCTAGTTATTTAATCATATATTTTTGAAGTTTTTAATTACTAAAAATATACAACAGATGGCGACTCTATTTTAAAACTTTATCAATTCTTTATTAAATAACCGGATGTTATTTTCTTTTCTATTTTGTTTTAAGTTGATGTTACAATGATTCCCATAACTAGTGAAAATGGGATAACATAGCAAGGCAAAACTTCTTTCGAAGTTGTGATTTCAAAACTAATGCATTAGCTCTATGGGACTGACAGACCCTCTTAAAATTAAAAAAGTATCTACTACAACATAAAAAATATTTTTTTATATTATGCTCAATTTTTCAGGATCACTCGTTCGGTAGATTCCGATATGCCCGGAAAATATTTCAAACCAGGTTTAGAAGATTCCAACATGTGCACCAGTTACACTGACAAAACTCTGAAGCCTCAGGGCCTGGAAAATTTGTATGGTGTTCTTCTTTTGTGGGCTGCTGGACTAGCATGTGGAGTAATAGCACTATTGTATGAGTTAACATACAAACACTTATGCAGAGACTGTGCTTTCCGTGGATTTTGATTTATAGGGAATATACCTTAATTAAAAATCTGCAATTTTTAGCAATATAAAAATGACCACTTGCGATCTCTGATTGAATGTCTAGCATCATTTAGAAATTGTAAAAAAAATATATATTTGGTCTTTTATTTGAACTACAAAATAATGACTTGTGTTTGACGGAGAGCTGGTTGGCTTACTGGGCCCTTTAAATATTAAATTTCAAGGTTAAAAAAAATGTGTAACGTTTCTTTGATTTCCGATTGTAATATAGTACATACCAATTCTTCAGTAAGATGGTATAAACTCAAATTATATGAGGAACATTTCACCAAATATACTTTGTAACCAGGTTAACATTTCAAAAATTCCTAGAGCCTGTGCGGTGATAAGTGTTTTGAAACAAAGATGATTATGAAAAAAAGATCATTTACTGAATTTGAATTGAATTGTCGTCGCACTACAGCTAAATGAATGCTATTATTGGCGACGGGCGTCATTTAGAACCGCACACGTAATTTAGAACCACCTGAGTAAGCACTCAACGCAACTTTAGAAGCGATATCGAACGCAGCGTCGAATATTTCGAGGGTAATTAACGTTTAATAACGTCTATAAAGCGATGTTCTTGTTATCGAAGGATAGCTAGGTCTTGCCTTTTGACTAACTTTGATTTGGGCTAAAAATTAACCAAAAAATATTTCAAAATAATTTCACACGGATATGTATTGTGTTTTGTTAGTGAAATCGGTTAAATTTCACCGTAAAGTCGTCAGCTTTGGTACCACTTGCAACTTACTCATTTTTATGGTGTAATGTTACTCCGTTTTCATTTTGTAAACTCACTCGGTTTAATGTGGTGCAATCATACTTCATTTTAGTTTAAGTTTATCTCAGATTTGTGGTATCCGTTACTACATAAATTCGTATTCAGCTCTTGAAGTCAACAGTTTTATGGAGTAAATTTCACAAAACGCATAATTTTTATATTCTTTTATTAATTTTAATAAAATTAAAACCTTAAGCTTTCATAGAAGCTTAAAGCTTTCACTAGAGTTTCACAGAAAGACTTTTAGCAAAATAGTTTAAACTCTTAAAAAAACAAACAGAATTTGCTTCTAGTTCAAAACAAAATAAATAATTTGAATCAATTGAAGTTAACATATTATGGTACAAAAAATCGCTTCACTAAAATCATTGAATTAATATTTCATAAATTTTAACTCTTTTACACTTAATTATTCATACATATTAATATTACATTACATAACGTTCAACGTGCACCGGGTCCATTTCTAGAATTTTTATGTTTAACCCTCTGAGGCATAAGCGAATTGGCTGAAGTGTCAATTGTTTTCACTGCATGTTGTTTAAAGTAAAATTTTTAACTGAAAATTTAATTTCTTAATTTTTTAAAAATTATATTTCTGTAGTAAATGGTTATAAATGGATATTCCATGATTTAAATGTTAAAATTAAAAAAAAAATGTATATATTTTTTTAATTATGTATTTTACTGGAAAACCTGACAGCCAGGTGACAAGTTTATGCGTCTGTATCTCTCACAGAGGGTTAAAAAAGGTTAAACTCTTCGATTCCTGTCGCGTTCCACGGGTTGGAAACGCTCCTGATTCGTGGCTCCATCTGTCGAGAAGAACACGCTCCATTCCCACAATATTACGAATCTATATTCAAACAAAAGACAAAATATGCAATTAGTAAAAAAAAAAAAAATTAAAAAGATCAGACTTTGTCCCACGCATCGAGATGGCGCTACGATCGTCATCGGATGAGAAGAAGAAGAAAAACCGAAACGTGGTATTCGTGTGTATTGGACTTTCTCGAGAGCTGAAAAATGTTGTAATATGAGAACACGTTATGTATATTTTTTTGGAATTATTAATTTTCTAAATAAACTAAAATGTAATTGAATCGAACTTATAGTCTTTC
Organism: Oedothorax gibbosus; assembly: GCA_019343175.1. Lineage (NCBI taxonomy): Eukaryota > Metazoa > Arthropoda > Arachnida > Araneae > Linyphiidae > Oedothorax > Oedothorax gibbosus. The sequence goes on from JAFNEN010000481.1 coordinate 49,199, forward strand.
TTCGTATTTTTTTGTTTGTTTTTCAAATCAGCTTTAATTCTATCACCCATGATAGGAACGAACAATAGACTTATCCACATACAGACTAAACTACTTGCAGTTAAAAAGTTTAATTATACTAACCTTAACTGCAAAGGATGATCTAAGCTTATACTTTAATTTAACATATTTACTCTTTTTAGCTTCCACACTACGTTTATAATGTAAAAAGTGGAAGGTATTATAATCGTTCAGTCCGTCTGTCTGTCCGTCACCCACGTTTTAAAGCCTAAACTACAAATGCTACGGACAAGTGTGATACGTCAAAAAATTCAGCGCATCGAAATTAGAAAACATTGAAAATTTCAGAAAATAATTCGAATTCGAAGTACTTCAATTATTTAAAAAACTGCAAAATGTAATGATCGTTTAAAAAGCCTAAGAAGCCATTTTTATTAGAATTAAATCACCATTGCCATTTGCAACAATCAATCGAGAAACTTTAATTCTTTTAGCCAATAAATTAAAATAAATTTATTTTTGCGACATCGATAAGTTTGAAATGACGTCAAATATATTTCACTACGAGATTCTTTGTATGTTGATATGAAATATTTTCATCCTATTTAAAAGCGAGGAATATTAAATATTTATTCTTTGAAATATAAATTAATTTTTTTCAAACGATTAGTAAAAATTATTGAATTTTCGAAATAAAAAAAATAAAACTAGCCAAATGTAACATGTAAATGTTTAATATAGAATTAATGCTGTGTTTGTCGCCTTTTTACCTGTTAAACACAACTGTTGTGTGGAAGCGGGTTTAATGACAAATTCTGTTACAAACCTACTTGTTTAATAATAAAATTCTAACGAAGCTTCATAATTATTGTTTCTTATTTCTACACCATTTCGTTAATTTACAAAACAATTAATTATAAAAAATCCTAATACAAAGCATTTAAGGCCCCAAATATTATTACATTATGTAGTATATTTTTTTCGGCTTATACAATGGTTTTGTATCTCCCAGTAGATCATTTAATAAGAAGGTTTGTAACAGAATATGTCACTTAAACCGCTTTCACACAAAATTTGTGCTCAACTGGAAAAATGCGCCAGACACAGAATTAATTCTATATTAAACATTTACAATCTCAATTTGGATAGTTTCATTTATTTTATTTCTATAAATTCAATAATTAGTCGATAAAATTTCAATAATTATCGTTTGGTAAATTAATTCATTTTTCAGAAAATAAATATTATATTATTCCTCGCTTATTTCATATTAAAATACAATTTAAGAACCTCTTTTTTAAATAGATATATGACGTCATTTCAATCGGATTTCAGTTGCAAAAATAAATTTCTTTTAATTTATTGTTTCAAAGAAATAAAGTTTCTCAAGCCATTATTGTGAATGGTAATGGAGAGATTTAATTCTAATAAAAACGGCTTCTTATGCTTTTTAAATGTGAATTTAATTTTGCAGTATTTTTTTAAATTGAAATACTTGAAATTCGATTTTTTTTCGTAATTTTTTTGAAGTATTACACTTGCCCGTTGCATTCGTAGTTTGTGCTATGAAAGTAGGAGAGGGGAAGACGGACGTACGGACAGACAGACGGACTTAACTCGATTATAACACCTTATACTTTTTACGTTATAAACGTAGTGCGGAAGCTAAAAATCTGATGCATTTTGTAAACCAAATTGTATAGTCAATATGTGAGTACAAGGCTCAAAACAAGTAGGAGAGCACTCTGCTACCTTTGTTAACCCTTTCAGTCCCAACTTTTTATTTTTTATTCTAAAAATATAAACTTTTTGAAATATATTTATTATGCATCCAGAATGAAATGGTAAAAAACAAGGGAAAAATCTAAATTTTTCAACTAAAATTTAAAGGAGAAAAATTTGAATCCTAACTTTTGAATAAATATGAAAAAATTTTGAATAATTTTTTGAAATTTTTATTTGTAAAAATAGTTAAAATCAATTTTTAAACACCTAAAATTGCAAGCATTAAGAATTTAGTATCAATTTATTTAATAAAGTTGTTTAAGAGTGAATTTTATTTTACCATGTTTTCAATATTTTCATTTAATGAAAACATTTATTTAATTCTTCAACATACATGATTCTTCCATCTAACGATAAATAAGTGAGAGCTTAACTTAGTGAAAAAAATATTGCAAACTATGATTCCAAATGGAATCATTGAGGGTAAAAGGTTTTAAACCATGTGCTTCCCGAATTGTTTAGAGCAGTGTATTTCACAAATACAAAAATAATAATTATTATTAAGGAACTAAATATAATAATAGTGAAGGAAATTAAACAAATAATTATGAATTAAATACAAATCAAGAATCGTTATTTTCTGTTCCCTATATGAAAATTAATAATTTACAAACCTTAAATCATTATTATAAATATTTCATTCGGGTCAAATCTGCGCAAGTGGCAACAAATAAATCCATATTGTGGATACATAATTTAACTTTTTTGCTAGCTAGTATACTGCGACTCATATTACTGTTTGGTAATGTAATTGTATCAATATTAGTTCTCTATTTTTGAAGTATAGATTTGTAAAACACATTTAGGAAATTTCACAATGCGGAAGACTTATATAAATGACACGAACGTTATATACCCATATGGAAGCTCAAAAAATTCTATTAGAACTGCTATTAATTTTTAATTATGTCATAATTTAGTATTAGTTTTCTAGTGTATTTTGAACAGCAGTTGGACTATATATAAGTCGAACAAATGGTGGTATAGAATATCGGCCATGACAAAATAACGATATTATGACTTTCTGAGAAGCTTAGATGTAGCATATTTTTCGAACAAAAACTTTTACTTTATGCGACTAAATAGAGTTTTCAGAGCCTTGGCGACCTTTCCAATGGCAACATTCAATGGACTCCATTTAAGAATAGCCTATTCAGATGTAAGTATTATAAATTGAATATATAAAAATGTTTTAAGTAAGATACGTTAACGGTGAATGGGACCGAATGACCGCGGGTCTCCGAACTTACGTGCATCGGTGTTAACCCAAGGGAAACAAGTTTTTCTAAGCCACATTTCTCCGGCTGTATTGAATGATTTTACATTTTTTTATATGATAAATGTCGCTGACTTATGTGGCTCTATAATTCTATCTTTTGAAATTGTTTCTAATATTTTTTTGTAAAATTATTTTTTGATACTTAAAAAAGAATATTCAACCCAATTTCAAAATGTAGGATTATAGAGCCATGTAAGTAAGCAACATTTATCCTATAAAATATCCGTTTGTAAAAATATTCAATGCAGCCGGAGAAATGTGGTTGTAGTTAACACAGAGGTACTTTTGTTTTTAGACCCGCTGTCGTTCGGTTTCATTCACCCTTAAAACAGTTTTTTTGGTAAAAGAAATAAGGATATTTACAGTTTATGTAAGATGGGATTTTCTAATTTTTTCAATACTTTCATTCAACTTTTAGCATTCACACTACGTTTACAACGTAAAAAGTGGAATGTATTATAATCGTTCTGTCCGTCCGTCACCCACTTTCATAGCCCAATCTACAAATGTTAAAGACAAGTGTGATACGTCAAAACATTCAGAGCATCGATATTAGAAGACATTGAAAATTTCAGAAAAAATGCGAATCCGAAGTGCTTCATTATTTAAAAAACTGCAAAAATTTAATGCTCATTTAAAAAGCATAAAAAGTAATTTCATTGGAATTAAATCACCATTGCAATTCGCAACAATCACTCGAAAAACTTTAATTCTTTGAAATAATAAATAAAAATAAATTTATTTTTGCGTCATCAATCAGTTTGAAATGACGTCAAATATAGTTCACTAAGAGATTCTTTGTTTTTTATATGAAATGTTTTGGTTCTAATTACAAGAGAAGAATATAACATATTTATTTGAGATATAAATTAATTTTTAAAAACGAGAATGATTATTGAATAATTACTGCAGAAATAATTATTGAATTTTCGAAATAAAATAAATGTATTTAGCCAAATTTAGAGTTTAAGGGTTTATAATCGAATTAATATTGTTTTTGGCAACATCTTCCCTGTTGAACACAAATGCTGTGTGGATGCGGGCTGAGTGACATATTCTGTTATAAACCTTATTGTTTAATATGGAAATGTGACAACAGCATAATTTAGTAAGTGAGAGATATTTGTTATCTGTTTGAATTAATTTATTTCTTTAATATCCAACACTTGTACCTTTTTTTAGGCAAAATACTATAAATTTTAGTATTATTTTCAGTATAAAAGGGGCTTTGAAACCCCATAATTTAAAGCATATTCATCTTCGAATTCAAAACAATTTCTGTATTAAATGTTTATAATCACAAAATATTTATGATCATCTTTCATGCAACGGATTTATGGAACCTCTTTCATGCAACCCCAATACTAAACCGTCTGCGACAAAGTAATTACTCGGGCGCAGTGTTCGAAATTGGATAAAGACATTTAGGAGCCGAATGTGCGACTAATTTAAAACTAGGCGCAAATGCACATTGCCTAGGCGCAGTTTTTTTTTAATTAAGAAAAAAAAAACTTTTTGTAAAATTTATCTTCCAGTTTTAGAGTCTACATGCCCAAATGGACGATTTTAAGTTTGCTGGACTTACGTTTTTAAAGAGTCACCGAAGTTTCACGATTTTATGGAATCACAAGAGTTTCGCCATTTTAGGACAACTGGAGTTCCAAAATTAAGCAACATTTTTTTAATCACCACAATTCGGGGATTTTACAATAGCTCCAAATTGGAGATTTTTATGAAGTTCGCCGAAGTTTCGAAATATGTAGATCGGTTTAGAGTCATTTTAGGACTGCCGAATTTTTGCGATTATATGATCACAGAAATGGTTTAAAAATTTAGGATAGGTGAAGATTTCTGATCTTAAGAAAATTATTTTTGGGATATTATTGGAAACCACGATATAAAAAAGTTAGTGTTGAAATTTTTTCGGAAAACTGTATCGCCTTAACTGCGAATAATTTATTTTGTCGAAAAACTGGTCGCATTTTGCGACTAGGGACTGTGAATTTCGAACCCTGCTCGGGCGCGAGGGCAAGTATTGTGAATTTGTGCTGACCTACAAAATATAAGTAAATTAAAAGAGTTATGTTACTTTACCTGTAAAAAATATCTCTTTTGCATTTTAGCTTGAACCGTTTGTGATTATACTTGATAATGTTACTTTGGTTCTAAGTGGTATCATGCCAGACATTGTTTACAATGTAGCAAGGTCAATGAACATAAGGTAAGAATGCAATTTCAATGTTATAATGTCAATTCCCGATAAATCACTTTATTAAATTAAAGGTTTACAATCAGTTCACTTCCTGAACCAAAGTTAATAATTATTCTGGCTTTTTGTTTAATCAGTATTGAATAGCCTTGATATGTTAATTAATTGACTTCCAATTTATTCAGTAAAATCATTTTATTTGATGTAATGGTGGTTAAAGCCTATAGAGATTATACTTTATAAATTGGTATTTTTAATGTAACTATGGCTATTCAAAAAATAACTCTCGTGTTTTAAAGGCAGATAATTCAACGACAAATATAGATAGATGAATTAAGCAATCTGTACGTTTCTTAAAATGACATGGCATTTTTTCACGTAAGTTTTCAAATAACTATAAAGACTTAGAATTAGGAGTTGCCACCAGGGTCCTTTGAAGGAAAACAACCGAAATTGATCAACCGAATCAACCAAATTGATATCAAATGCAGTATGTTCAAAACGTCTACTTTTCGTATTACAAACTATTAATAAATCTAGGCAGAAAAGTGAAAAAAAAAATCAATGATTAAAAAATCCATTTCGCTCAAATTGAAACACATTTCACAAGGATCTTATAACTCTTTTAAAATTTTACTAAATAATTAATGTTTTTACATAGTAGCTACATTTATGCTGAATTTTTGGGAAAATTAAAAAAATAATTTTAAACTAATTTAAAAGAGTTTCCCCATCACACAATACTAGAAAAAACATTTGAAACTCTTGTAGAATATATTTGCATTGTTTAATTTATGTTTCAATGAATGGCAGTTAGACGTACATTTGAGAACTTGAAGATAAATATGGAATTCCGACAGAGGGCAGCACGCAATTAAAATCTGTACAAGACAAATTCAAAAATATTATAAAACTATAACTTATTATCTGAACTGTTACTTATCTATTAATCATTTCACCTACTAAATACACTATTTCTGTATTTTCAAGAAAATCTTTTAAACGTTATTCAAAAAAAAAATTCAAAGTTTCTAAATTGGAATGTACAGAAGTCGGTTTGTTGGTTGGCTTGTTGGTACTATATATTAGTTTGTGTCTTGGTCAACGTTATTAACCTTCAGAAGTCGGTTACTGTACAAGACCCTTGAAGCTTCTGATAAAATACATTTGTGTACTTAATTTATGTTATAATTACTCTGTCAGCTTGACGTACATCCGAGAACCTGAAGATAAATATGGGACATTGGAAAATGGCACTTATTCTGGGATGCTTGGGATGCTACACAGAAATGTAAATAGTTTCAATTCTTTAGAAATTAATCCGTGTAAAGTTGTAAAATATAAGTTTTTTTATTTAATCATAAGATAGCAATGAACTAATACAAAAATATTAAAATTTAGAACATTCGAGTTTTATTAATTAAAAATTCTTCTGCAAATTAAATTGGTAATTAAAAACGTGTTCTAATTGTACATTAATAAATGAATGAAAAATTTAAAACAGATCAACTTGTCAATAATATTTTATAGTAATAAAGTGGAATAATGTGCATGTTGCCCAAATATCGACAGTATGCTCTACTGGGTTACACTGTTAAAAATTTTGTGCTTGGTTTCACCATGATATTGGTTCCTAGTAGCTACAACGGCTGTATGGTGAAACGTTAAACCATATTTTTGGTATTCGGTTGAACCATTTCTCAGGTTTTTGTTTCCACATCCAGAAAAATGGTTCAACCAAACACCGAAAAAAAGGTGAAACATTTCACCACACAGCCGTTGCAACTGCTAGGAACCAATATCATGGTGAAAGGAACCAATATAATGGTGAAACCAAGCACAAATTTTTTAACAGTGTACAATCGTGATTTGTTTATTTAGGAAGTGGATATAATAATGAATCCGATCTTGCCAGACGAAACACTTTTGGATTTCGCTTATTTAACAAATCCAATCACAGCTGAAGCTTACACAATGCTCTCTGGAAAAAAATCACAGGATGCTGGATTTTTTCTATATTTCTCCGTACTGGACGCAACAGTAAGTACATTGTGACTAAAATACAGGGATTATAAAGTTACTTTTAAGAAAGTAACTATGTTGTAGTTACAGTTACTTAATATGAAAGTAACTAGTTACATTTACTTAATACAAAAGTAAATGTTTCAAGTAACGCTTTACTCCAATACCTGGTAAAATATATTATAACACCATTATTGTTAAAATTACAAAAAATACTTACACAATTCATTTTTTTATAAAACGTAAAACTGTTGATTTCTCTAGCCAGCATGCTTTGGGGGTCTTATATTTTGGCCTGGTCCTACCCAATCTTGAGTAATTTTACACTCTTAAAACAAAAGAGTGAAATTCACTCCTATAGGAGAAGTGCATTTTCGGCACCGGAAAGGAGTGGAAATTAACTCAGACTGAGTTAAAACCGCTCGTTTAAGAGTGTAAACGCAGATTGTTTTCTTTTATTTCTTTTAACCACTCCGAAAAAGAGTATTTCTCTCCGCAAAAAGAACAAACGAGTTAAAACCGCTCGTTTGTTTTAAGAGTGTACTCTTATATGAGATCTTTACTATGAGTAACGTATAATGTCATCAAACGCGTACAGTAATGGTGCAGTAGCTACAGTCACTTACCCAATTGGTGGCCCATTCAGTCTTTTTTGCTTCAGATCGGACTGTACACTTTTTTTATGCTTAAATATTTTCCGAAGGATTTAAAATGGTTCATACTCTATATTATTAATGAAAACATAGTTATATGTCAGACAATTACATTAAATATATGAAAATAAAGGACATAAAAATGATACATTTTAGTTTTTTTACAGGTTTGGTATGCTATTGTAATTGCAGCCGTTGCGACAACAATAGCTTCTGCATTTATGTTCAACAATTTAAGAATGAAAGAGAAGAAATGGCGAAGAAATTCCCCTGGCTCTTCTTGTACAGAACTATGTATCGAGTATTTTTGGGTCTTCTTATCGTATATGTTACAACAAAGTAAGATAATTTTTATAAAGTTGGTGATGAAATTTTTCTTTGAAAAGTTTTTAACGTTTATTTTTTAAATGATCATTAAAAAGAACTGATGTTCATGATCATTAACAAATTTTTAGTTAGTTTTTAATCTTGGTGTATTGATGTATGCAACAATGTGACAATGTGTGTGTGATGTATGCAACAATGTGACAATGTGTGTGTGATGTATGCAACAATGTGTGTGGTGTGTGTGATGAGAGTGACAACAATTGAAGTTGTAACTTTAAAACTCTGCAGGAAAATAACCACTGATTATAATGACGTCAAAAATCAAAGGGGATATTACTACAGGTGAGAAAAACTAGTATAAGAAAATCATAGTTTCATATTTTTGCGACAGATGTCACTGTAAGAATCATAAATTTAAAAAAGGCTTAAGTACAAATCAATCGTAAAGCAGGGGCTAAAGTGTAAATTACACGTTATTAATTGTACTGAAATCTAAAATGTAATATTTTTTTTTACCTCAGAATATTCAAATCCTTTATTTCCCAATCCAATACGATATAGCCTTGTTGCTGTTGCAGATGTGCTTACGTTATAAACAATTTTTAAAATGGAAAATCATGAAAACGGATACAACCGGTTTAACGTGTAACTTACATTTTAGCCGTCGATATACGAAATATTTGTAGTCGAACAATTTAAAACGTGAAATCTTTCAGCGCCATCTGTTTCCAAAAAATGAGCTATTTTGTTGCTTTTCCCATACGTTTTTCCGCCTCCTTTAAAAATATTTCCTTGAAATCTGGCTTCATTCTGATCAGTGGTTCCTTTTTATAGCGTTTTAAAGTTACCATGAAACAGGAAGAGTTGGATAAAACGAGAAACTTTTCTCTTTTTCTTTATTCTTTTATAGAAAATCTGTTGAAGAAAACCACAAATTATAATTTGTAAACAAAATAATTTTTTTTTCAAAATCTTCTTCGTTTTAGAGAATACTTATTCCATTAGAAGTTTTCCTTTTTGAATAAAATTTATATAGAAATAACTAAATTTAAAATTTTATAAAAGTCAAAAACAATTGAAAAATATAATTTTTTTTGCATTACAGGTCCCTCCGAAAAGTATCTCCTGCGAAACAGCAAGACAAAGTCCTCTTATTTGATACAACTAATGGTAGTACTATGGGTGATCGGAGTAGCCTTTCTAGTAATGAACACCTTTCGGAGCCTTCTGGTGTCAAAGTTAACTCTTCGCAAAACCGCACCTTATATCGATAAATTGGAAGATTTACTTGATACTGATGAAACCAAAGGAATAGCGCCCGTTGAAATTTACATAGAAGATGCCTTAGAAGTATTCTAATTTACTTTTTTATGGTCTTAACTAACAATTTGTTATTGAACTAAAGTTTATACAGATTTTGTTATCATTAATTAAATTAAATAAGGGGACGAATATATAGTGGATGAAACGCGTAGTCTACGGCGACAATTTTAAGAGAATAGTAATTATTTTAATTTATTTACAAGGGCATTGAGTGTCCGGGTGAGAAAGTGATAACTAAAAAAGTACAAGAATAAAACCAAATAAATATTTTTAAGTTTCTATTGTTGTGACATGTATTTCATTTAAACTTAAACAATGAATCCTAACATAATAGTACGATAATCTTTTTTAGCCTACTTTTCTTTTTTTAATTCGAAATAATTAAAAAAAATGAAAAAGTAGGTATTGACATGCGGTAGATGTCCGTCTGTCTGTCCATCTATCTGTCTGTCCGTCTATCTGTCTGTCCGTCTATCTGTCTGTCCGTACCCCCCCCCCCCTTCCAAAATTGATTCTATACATCTGATCTTAAAAATTCTTTTTTTTGTTAGAAAGCTATGACCTCAGAGACCAAACTTTCATAGTTTTTGTCCGCCTGTCTGTACGTTCGGACGAACATAAATTTACTATCTGTCGGCGAATTTCCCATTGAATTAGCATCGGAATTCAATTTTGAGTCATTTAAATTACTGTTGCCAAATCAACAATGGCATGAGAAACTATATATATTTAAAATTATTTGTAGCAAAATAATTTTTTCATGAATTAGTTTGGAATGACGTCATAAAATGTAGCATAGTGTGATTATTTGATTGTTCATTAATTGTTTACCAAGAAAACGGCAAGGCACATTTTTTGCATACAATTATGCTTAGTTTTAATTTACATTTCGTATTTTTTAATGCAGTTTGGAGTAGTTTCATTACTTTGTTATTAATAAATATTTAATTATTCTTCGAACTACAAATGAATCGTACAGACGATACATAATATTAAGTTAATTTGCGAAAGAATATTAAGGAAAATAGTTGATTTTGGCTTTTAGAAGTTTAAATTATAGCTGGATGCTGAGTTTAGCGATTTTTTTCGAATGTGTATAAATCTAGTGTAGAAACGGTTGTTGATAATATTTACTGTTAAGAACCTAGTTGTTTTCCGATTAGAATTTCAGTAAGTATTTAAGTAACAGGAAAGTAGGCTATTTTAGTTCTTTAAGAACTTCTTGTTTAAATAATAATGTATATTTGAATAACTAGCATTTTTTTTCTTTTGTTCTTTCAGAATTCCGGAATAGATTTATACGATATGGTATGGCTTAAAATAAAACATAACTTGTGGCCTGGGGAAGAAGTTTTTAAAGATGAAACAATAGAAGATGTACAGAATGGAAAATTTTGTATATTCCATGGACATCTTATCTTGGAAAATCGTTTGAGTGAATTCTATTCACAGAACTCCTATTGCAACCTGCATCTTTCTAAGAATTACTTCTTCCCATTTCCACTCGTTATGGCCTTACAGAAAAAATTGCCATTGTCCTTTAGAGAAGACTTTAATTTCAGGTTAGTATGAATTGCTTGTGATTAAATTCATCGAGATGTTTCAATGTATGTAAAATTTTCAGTTTCATATTTATAAAATCGTAATAAAAAAATCAGAACCACTTTTTCGTTTCTTTATAAAAAAAAATCCATATATTTCTATTGAAATAGTGAAAAGATAGTAGTATAAAAGTCGTGAAAAAGTAGTATATTAAAAATAAACTACTCAAATAAATTGTTGAAATACCTTCTAATTCTATTAAAATAAGATTAAACAATTAAATATCAGTGGAACATTCTATGAGAAGTTAAATTAAAAGGGCTTCCTATATGAAAACTATTTATTCAATTGTTTTGGGTCAACTTTGGGTAAACATACTAGAAGATTTAAATAATATTAAGACAACAAAATATATCTTTATTTTCAATGATTTTGGGGTATTGAGTCCCCTCAAACATCTTTTCTTTTATATTAAATCAATAATTTATATGGCCACGGCATTTTTTTTAACAAATAATAAAAACATAGATGAGGTCATATGTGTCTGTAATTTTATTAAAGAAAATGTTTTTAAATGTTAACAATTGCTGTTAAATTCGTGTACTAAATATGATTACCATAGATACTTACGGTACCAGTTTTTAAAAAGCACCGGAACGTATAAACCAAATTAAAATGTAAAAAATGCTTCAATTTTAATTTTGTGTTTATTTTTAGTTTCTTAATTAATTTTGTTTATTTATGTTGCAGGGTCACTCGTTCAGTAGATGCAGACATACCTGGAAAATATCTGAAATCAGCTTTGGAAATTTCCAAACTGTGCACAAGTTACGCGGACAATTCGCTGGAACCTCTGGGTCTTAAAAATATCTATGGTGTGCTAATTTTATGGTTCGCTGGTATAATCTGTGCAGCACTAGTTCTATTTTGTGAAAGGATTTACAAACACTCTTGTAGAGACTGTTGTTTGCCTATGGATTTTGGTTTATAAAGGGCTTATTAGTAGCACTTTCATTCATTCAACCCCCAACACTCAACACAACCCAATCTTCAATTTTTATCTAAATTTCGACTTCAAGGAAGTTGGAGATAGGGTTGCTGGCGTTGAATCAACGGTTGCTCGCATATTCTAATTTTGGGGAGTCATAAATAGAACTTCATCCTCATGTGTGGCGCAAAGTTCTTTTGCTCATAAAAGTTGACTGAATCTACACAGGCTTTAAATGACGCAGTATCTCTTTCTTGTGACGAAAGCAGTAATCTTTGCATCTGCTTGGTTCCAAGCAGCTGCTTGGTTGGGTTGGGTTCCAAGCATCTGCTTGGTTGGGTTGGGTTCCAAGCATCTGCTTGGTTGGGTCAACCAGGTCGTGCGGAGTAGCCGATGTTGAAGATATTTTCTTCAACCTCAACTTCTATAGCAGAATACAGATTACACCTGACTTTTGTGTTTTGGGTTGAGGATATCGTTTGAGTTGAGGATTGGGTTGGAGAATTTTTACATGTGTGATGCAAAACTGCATTTTGCTATATTGATACATTTACCCTTAATGCATAAGTATTCTACGGAGAAAATTCTAAGGAGGAATATTCTACAAGGCGGGTAAATATTCTACAGAGAATATCTTTTCGCGCAGGTAAATAGTTACATATAAAAATATATTGAAATATAGTTTATGAACTTAGCATTAGTTTAGTATTTATTAGATACACAGCAGTATTCAAAATGTTAATATTTTTTTAACGCAATTCGTTTATTTCAATATTTGTTAAAAAGTTGCATCATGTTGATTTCAGTGTTTTAATGTTTTCCTCTGGCAGATTTTCCTTTACACTTTGCTTTCGAAATGTTTCGAAAACTATTTTATTTTTACTTTATGCAATATTGCTGGTGCATTTATTTTTTATTGTTTGTCATTGATGTAGATTTAAAACATCTGTTTTGCTGTTCCTTTGCTTTTCTTCTCTGAGGAAAACTACATACAATTTTACTGTTATTTGTCATCTAAGATTTTATTACAATTGTTCATTAAGCAGTTATAATTTTTGTTTAAAGATTTTTCAAAACCTCTTGTTTTAGGAAAACAACTAAAAACTGTATTTAATATAATTATTAATTGTTGAATTACATAAAATGTTACTAATTTTTCTAAAATTTTAGAAATGAATCTATGTATTTTTCAATTTCAACATATATTTTCAATGCAACAAATTTTTAAATGGAATTCTAAATTTTAAAAAAATCTAGCAGCTACTTTATTGCTCACTAGCTGCTACATGAATTTGAAGCTTCTGTATATTATCTGATTCTCTCAACGAGAGACGATAAAGTCAACGGCCTATTTTCAACTTTGTATTTATTCAATATTAAGCGTATTTATAGACATAAACATTGTAAATAAAAATTTAAACAAATAAATGTCATACATTTTCTGTGTGTTTGTTAAAAACATAAACATACACATTATATACATAAAAATTCAGTAACATGTTAAACACTTTCAAGGATTTTATTAAATTAAATAGGGACTGTGGCGTTTCACCACAACTGAAACCTCAAAATAACATCCACGCTAGATGGCGCTGATTTACTACTGTGTTCCTACCAGTAGTCTAGTTAACAACGTAAGCCAGTAGCATAAAAACCGAAATAACTCTTCTCCACCTTGAGGGTACTCTTTTGGTGGACTATGGTTTACCTAAGCTTTTGCTATGGGCTTTGAAATGTGTCCTTTTGAGATGAAGGTCAATTTGTATTATAAATTATATATTGTCATTTAATCTGGTGTCTTCATCGGCAATCTGCTGCTTTTATTTGTTGTCATTCACTCTTTTAAAAAAATCCAAAATTAAAAAATGCTTAACAAGCTCAAAGAAATTTAAAAATCAAAAACATAAAACATTATAAATAACGTAGGTAGGGTAGGTACATATATATTCCGGCTTGTGTGCTTGATCAGAGACCCGCTTATAAGCCTTCGTCAGTAGACAGACACAGAAGAATTTTACTGTCACAGAGAAGGAAGTACACCCAGGCAAAGGCGGGAATCAAACCCGCACCCGTTACAGCGCGCAGACATAAATAACGTATTAACGATTAAAAAAAACTTTTTCTTTCATTTTTCTAAAGGATAATGGGGTTGTTTCACGGAGGATCTGGCAATAGCTCTGCAGTTTTGTTTTCATGTCTCTCGAATTACTGTTGTTTTGGTATTCCGGAGTAAGTTTTCGAAGAGAATATTTTAGTTGTTATTTTTTTTAAAATTCCAACTTCTTTCAATGCAAGTTTTCCGTGATAAATGATTAAACAACCAACAGCACAGCAAGAAGTTGTAATTTTAAAAATAACAGCTAAAATAACTTATTTTTAGAAAACTCAATTTCGAATATCAACAAAAGTAATTTGAGAGACATGAAAACAAAACCGCAGAGCTATTGCCAGATCCTCCGTGAAACAACCTCAATATATATTTTCACGAGCACACCTATATATATATATATATTTTTATTTAAATCACTTAAACAAGCAGTTATCGCTATGAGAGATAAATGGAAGTGAATTATTGGATCTTGATTTTAAAAATTTACTTAGCCTATGTCAGTAGTTTAGTTGAATTTAGTTGGAATAATTGTCGCACTAGAGCTACCCGAGGTCTATTGGCGATGGGCGTCATAATTTAGAACCACCTTATGTCAATAATAACAAAATTATTTCATCTTCAAACAACGTTTTACCTGCTTAGGTATTTATTTTCTATATAGCATCTTCCGAATAATGATTTCAATTCTGTATTTGATAATTTTTATCCAAATAAATAGTCATCTGATTAAAGAAGTTATTCTCTAATTATTTGCGGCGCAATCGATAGATTTAAATAAACAAGTTGATATGTTACAGAATCTGTCACTTAGACCACTTTCACACAACATTTGTGCTCAACAGGAAACACTATTTATACACCACAGAAAGAAATTCGCCAAACAGCGCCTTTAGCTAGTTGTAATTCCAAAATTAACTAATTTCTTTAATCTTCTTTTGTAGATTCAATAATTAATCTTTATCGTTTGCTAATTTTTTTTAAGTTTGAAGAATAATGGTATATTTTTTAATAAATATATTTTAGTAGCCACCAGTTTACAGTTCGAAAAATAAATTAATAAAATTGATGCGTTAAAAATAAAAGCGAAACTCGTTATCCAAATTCGTTATGCAAAGTTAGAATTCTTTATGCATCTTTTTTCATACATATATAATGAACCATCAAGAGAACTCTATTGTGATATTACAACAATCCAAACTGAATTATATCACATAAATAAATATTCTTTCAAAATTTTTTATTTTTATTTTAAATAAAGTTTCTCGTACGTTTAACGAAATGGCGGCAGTGAAAATATTTAATAAATTAACTTGGCTAGTTGCATTTAAATTTTATTTCGAAAATTCAATTATTATTACTTATTGTTTGCAAAAATTAGTCTATATTTTAAAGAATAAATATGTAATATTCCTCGATTTTAAATAGAATTAAAATATTTCATATCAACGAACAAAGAATCTCGTAGTGAAATATATTTGACGTCATTTCAAACTGATCGATGTCGCAACAATAAATTTATTTTAATTTATTGGCTAAAAGAATTAAAGTTTCTCGAGCGATGGCTTCCTATGGCAATGGTGATTTAATTCTAATAAAAATGGCTTCCTGTGCTTTTTAAATGAGCATTAAATTTTGCAGTTTTTTAAATAATTGAAGTACTTCGAATTCGAATTCTTTTCTGAAATTTTTAATGTATTCTAATTTCGATGCGCTGAATTTTTTGACGTATCACACTTGTCCGTAGCATTTGTAGTTTGTGCTATGGAAGTGGGTGACAGACAGACGGACAGACAGACGGACTGAACGATTATAATACCTTCCACTTTTTACGTTATAAACGTAGTGTGGAAGCTAAAAAACGAAGGTACATTTTATAAATTACATATTATACGGAACTCTGTGTCTATTTTTTTGCAATTTATATATTTCAAACTACTTTGCTTGTACTGTTTTGTTTAAAATATTGAAAAATAACATTTTATGATTCTAAAAACTAGACTAACTGGAAGGACTTAAAACAATTCAGGTATGTAGTATAAATAATATTTTTAATAAATAATTTTATTAAAGTAAAAGTTTTTGTGTAGTTAAAATCTACAACTTCGAAAAGGTCAAATTGTTATTTTTTAATGCCTGATATTCTATACCACCATTTGTAGGACTTATGCAATCCAAAATAAAGTATTTATAAAGATACAAATATATACCCAAACAGTAGCATGAATTGCCATAGTAGCAAGCAAAAGTTATATTATGTATATAACATCTGGATTCATTTTGTTACCATTAGCAACTTTGACACGAATGAAATATTTATACTAGTGATTTAAGGTTTGTGAATTATTAATTTTGTAAAAGGAACAGAAAATAACGATTTTCAATTTGTATTTCACTTATAATTAGTTATTATTTTTCGTTTGATGATTTTTTTTATTTAAGTGCATTAATAATAATTAAATATTAAATGTCGAAATACTAGTGGTTAATTCCACGTAAAATGATACCACAACTGCAAAGAAAAATATTTTTTTCTACAGTTGTAACTTTTATATGTGCTTAAGAAAAGTTTGAATTTTATTTTTTTTTTGTATCAACAACTATTATTGTTTCACTTTTGGCAACACAGCAGCTTCAAAATGGCTGCTTTGTTTTGAAAGCATGGTCTCGTGTTTTTTCATCATTTTGAACCCAGGAATTTTAAGGTAAGAAACACATTTTATCATATTTTTTTGGAAAAATTATTAAAATAGATTATCAGAACTATCTTAAAAACACATTATTAATCGGCATTTATTACTAAAAGATACTTAATTAGAAAGATAAAAATCTCATTTTTGACTGTAGTGTAAGTCACGAAAAGATATAAAAGTTTCTATAATTTTTTTAAAAAAAGTTTTACTTCAAAATTTTTACGATATTTTCTTTCTATAGTAACGCCTGCGTAATTCCACACCTTTTTAATTTTAAAATAAAAAGCATTTTCTCTATTTATAACACATTTTAGTTTTGTAGTGTAAGTCACAATGTAGTGTAAGTCACAGCTTCTGTTTGATTTATCTATTATAGATTAGCTATAATATTTGTAGATTTCTTATATTTTGATAATTTTAATTTAAGATGGCTAAATCAACAGTTAAAAGAAAAAAAGTGAAAAGGGAAAGACTTTAAGCATGTGGAAAATTTGAAACCTTTAAAGAAAAGGAAAGCAAACACGACTTTACGGACAACACTTTAACTAAAAATATACCACCTCTATATATATTGCAATGTTCCAACCGTTAGACAACATTGAATGGCATTTCTCTGCTACCAATGTTGGTCATCTTTACCTTTAGTCATGAAAAAGGACCATTTGATGGACTTGGTGATACAGTGAGGAGGGGATAAAAGCAGCCACACCTTCCAGGAAAATTGACCCACATTCTGCTAAAGATTTTTTCACTTTGCATAAGAAATCTGCCCAAACATATCACTATTATACATTTCTGACAACTGTATAAAGGGCGAAATAGGTAGATTAAATGATATTTGCTCATCAAAGGAAAATAAATATTTCCGATTCCTGACACTCAAAAATTGCTCTGCTTTTTAAAATTAAACAAATACTTACTTAAAACTGTCAATATTTCAATAAATCCCCCGAAAAACAACAGTGCTGATTAAACAAATGGAAATGTTGTAAAAGGAAATACCTCTCAGCAAAATTCTGAAAATGAATTTGATGCTGAAAGAAGAGCTTTAGTTCCTTTTGTAGGAAAATTATCGTTAAATATTTTGTGGGGCAAATGTTAAGTATAGATGCTTATTCAATAAAACTGAAACATCTGCAATGGTCAGGAAGTCTTTTTGCGTGGCCTGAGAAGGAAGGTTTTTCAGACAATTCTATTGAAGAAAGAATTAAGAAATTACCAGAAACCAACTTTAGGGGACGTTGTGTAACTTTTTCTAACTATGATTTTACCATGTATGCAATTCTTAACTTACCATGTTCAAAATTATTTACATATGTTATGTTATTATTACCTAAATTTCCATATCTGTAATACAATTCACATGATGTAGTGTAAGTCACAAATTGAATGTAGTGTAAGTCACACACAAAAATGTTAATAAATTATTTCCTATGATATTTCCACACTTTTTTGCAATTATATTATTTAGCTTTAAACCTTGTACTTAAATTAAGCACTGGTAGAATGTTGATTTACTGCACTATGAAGAAGAAAAGAGAGTTTTAAATGATAACCAAAACTCGACTTCCTTTCATGTAGTGTAAGTCACAGTATGACAGTTTAATTATTTTTTAGTGAAATACTAAATGAAAAGGGTTTTTTATGATTTCTAAAAATAGTATATGTTCAGGGTTAAACTGGCGTACAATATTTTTTTTTGAATAAGTAGAAAATAATTATGAACTACGCAAACGAAATTTGTTAAATCGTCCGATGTAGTGTAAGTCACGCGTGGAAATGCCCTAATATATTGACTATAAGAATAGGAAATTTGCATGGTTTTCAATTAATCGAGAAATCATAAAACCCTAGCATACTCAGATATAAATAAAATCTAGAAAATGTAAAAATATTTGATAACTTAAATATTTTTATTGGGATTATTTCAGTCAAAACATAAATGGTTCCAGAAATGAACAAAACGTTGTAAAAAATAAGAAACAATAATGATGAAGCTAATCTTCAATATAATAGTTAAATATTAAAAAAGTAAAACAAATAAATGAAAAGGAGCTGCCCAGATTACCCTACATTGAGGTTTGAAAAGCGGGCGTGTTTAATAATAAGTGGTTAAATATTTTGTCTTTTAACATTATTTTTTATTAAGGTATCCGTACGTATGTTAAAAATGTCATTTTTGAACCAAATGGACAATTTCTTTAAGCGTTTATATTATTAATCATGCTTTTTGTTTCTAAAACTGTCATTTTTTAACTATGCCGCAATTAAACTATGTCATTATTTTTAACTATGCCGCAAAACTCAAAAAGTTATTGAGGAATTTTAAAAATTATTTTTTCTACTAATTTAAGAAATTGCTGTCTACGGAATATACCTAAGAAACTTGGAATAAATATATATGTTTTATTTTGTTTCGACCTATTAATAATCCTTACAAGCCATAAAAAATGTTGAAAATCCGACTGTATTTTTTCTACTGCTAATAAGAAATTTATTTCTTAAAAAATCTTTTGGTTTTAGGTATATTCCCTAGACATGAGTTTACAGTTTATTTTGGTGATTTTATTTTCTTAATAGGTCGAACAATGTTTTTTTCTAGCCTCATCGAAGTTTTGAACATGCATAAAATTTCCATATTTTAAAAATTCGGGTATGTATGTCAGATTTTACTTGCTATATAAAGTTATTTCTTTCACATATACTCAAAACTACGTCCAAAGTTGTTTTCTAATACATATTTTTAAAAAAAGCTCCGAACGTGTACGGATACCTTGTAATATGTGTTAATTTCAATTGATTAATTTTATTTGAACTAGTGGCATTGCTTTTTATATTTTAAAGGGAAAAAGTTTAAAGTATGACCCTATAAGGCATTATGTGAAACAATGGTGAAGATTAATGTTTCCATTCAAATGGTGAATGCAAGATTAAGTATTCAGTTTGGATAAAATATCACTTAGAATGTAATAATAAAAAATCTTAGTTTATTGACGCAATTGTTTAATTTTGCAGCATTTTTGTTTTAAAATAAAATATCGATAGGTATAGTGTTTTGAAATAAGCTTTTTCATATAAAGTCTTATAAAACTTACATTAATACATATTTTTATTTAAAGATTTTTTTTCAGGTCAATCTTTCACATAAAAACTATAAGATAGCGATTCGAAGTACTTTCGGTTCCAAAAAAAATCTGTGTTTGATTTTTATTATTGAAGTTAAAATAAAGAAATTAATTATACACTACAAAAAATCATGCTAATTTAACAGTTTTTAAATAGCAACTTAATTTCGAAGAGGAACTTTAAAAATAACAAACTTTTTGTACTTAACACTATAAATATTTAAATTAGAAGATACCACAAAAGACGTATAAATAAAGAATATTAATTTATTTATTTCTATTTTTACATTTCGTTCAAAATAAAACTATAACTCGAATATGAAAACTTAGTCCATATATGATATACATGAAATGTTTAAAAAAATAAATCAGGATGTAATTTTATACAAATTATATAAAAAGTTACATTCTAATACTTTTAGTGAAACTTATTACATAAAACCATTGACCTCCAGTTCTGCCTCCAAATTTATAGAATAACAGATACCAAAAAGCTGGGACCCGGATGGCCTAGTGGTTTGGATAGCAGACCATTACGCTAGCAGTCTGCGCGCTGTAACGGGTGCGGGTTCGATTCCCGCCTTTGCCCTGGGTGTACTTTATCTCTCTCTCTCTGTCAGTAAAAATTCTGTCAGTTTCGGTCTTACTTGACGAAGGTTTATAAGCAGTTCTCTGATCAAGCACACAAACCGGAATATATATGTACCAACCAACCAAAAAGCTGGAGTAAACTTAAAACAAAATTAGTAGCAATTGAGTAACGTTACTGTAAACATGGAGTAATAATCAAATGGCACCAAAGTCACCCTTATTGGGGAATTTAGCTGATTTTGCTAGCATAACATTACGCATATTAGCGTGAACTTCTGTCATGATATTTTGTAGTTAATTTTGTATAATTTTAAACCCAGGTCAAAGTTAGTCCGAATGCAAGACTCGATCTTTCAACCCTTCGATGACAAGAATGTCCCTTTTTTCGTCTACTTGATTTCCTCTTGAATGATTATGATTTTTTATTACATAATGTGCTTTTCCAAAACATTTATGCACTGTTAAAATCTTAACCAAAAATATGGTTTCAAGTAGTTGCAACGTCTGTGCGGTTAAATGCTTCACCATATTTTTGGTATTCAATCAAACCATTTCTCAGGTGTTTGTTCCCAAAGCCTCTGACGAATGGTTAACCTAAAACTGAAAATATTGTGAAACATTTCACCGCACAAACTGTTTAGCTTCCTGAACCAGTGGAACACACAAGGGGGCAAATGCGTAGTACTTAAAAAATACAAAATTTCTAATAGAATTATTTTTCTTCAAATCAGAATCCCCGGAAAACACTATCTCTGCATAAGTTCTTGTATGTTATCTCATAGAAAAGTGTTACTAATCCGCATAATAGTCCAGCAGCCCACAAAAGGAGAACACCGTAGAAGTTTTCAAGGCCCTGAGGCTTCAGAGTTTTGTCACTGTAACTTGTGCACATGGTGGAATCTTGTAAAGCAGGTTTGAAATATTTTCCGGGAATATCGGAATCTACAGATCGTGTGATCCTGAAAAAGCAAGCATTAATCTAAAATAATTACACATAAAAAGTAAGAAATAGCTATATTGTTCTTGTTGTACAAATAATCAATTACAATATTTAAATGGACAAAACTATATTTTAACTGGAATATACCATGTATGGTCAGCTTGAAACTTTAATTTATGTTGACTTTTTACAGGGTAGAGAAAATATTTACTTACAATTTAGAGTAAACTAAAATGGCTCTTGCTTGCTTTGTTTTACGTGGTTTTTTTATTAACGTCACATAAATAAACAAAAAATTAGAATACAATAAGTTTTATAGTTAATAATTTAGTTCTTACAAAGAAAAAAAAACTGTAAACAATTATATATTTATTTTAAGTTTAGATTCTTCATTTTTTATTATTTCTAAACATTTTACGATAATATGGAATATTTTTTATACAAAGATGTCTTTCTTGCTAAATCCTATAAATTGAAAATAATTAACACAAATATTTTATTTAAAAATATATATATATATACCCTAAATTAAATACTTCAAAAAGGGATTGCGGTAATGTCCTTTGCATGGCCAGTATAAGTGGAAAAGGGAAAAAATAATTTTTCGACAGGTGAAGTTTACAATGCGCTTTCTCTTTATAAAATCCACTTAGACGATTTTCTAGAATTAGATGTCCATGTAATATGCAGTATTTTCCTTCTTCTGTATCTTCTATTGTTTCATCGGCTAAAACTTTGCCCCAAGACATCAAATTCGGCTTTATTTTAAGCCATGCTTTTTCATAAACGTCCACTCCAGAGTTCTGTGAAAGTAAAAACCGTTAAGAGGGATTGTCAGTCCCATAGAGCTAATGCATCAGTTTCAGAATCACAACTTCGGCAGAAGTATTGCTTTGCAATGTTAGCCTTTTCCCCCCAGGTATGGGAATCAATATAA
Organism: Oedothorax gibbosus; assembly: GCA_019343175.1. Taxonomy (NCBI): domain Eukaryota; kingdom Metazoa; phylum Arthropoda; class Arachnida; order Araneae; family Linyphiidae; genus Oedothorax; species Oedothorax gibbosus. The sequence continues at coordinate 71,720 of JAFNEN010000481.1, forward strand.
CATCGAAATGAAACAAATTTTTGAAACGAAACTGTTATATAAGTTTTTTTTTGTCGTGTCCATGAGAGTCGAACTCTATATGTGTCCGTGAATTTTGATATTTTCTTCTACGACTTGCTTGATGTTGTCTCCATACGGATCTAGCATAGTCGGCAGTACTCCAATCTTTCTCAGGCTGGCGCTCATAGCCGGACACTCATAGATGTGAGTAGGCGTAAGCTGTGTATCAGGACAATGTTCACAGCTTCTATAGATCTTCTTGTCATCTCCATCTATCTTCATACCCCTGTGGTGTCCGGTTCTCAGCCTAGTTATGGTTTTAAGAGTAGATCTGTTCGCAGTTATTTCAGAGAGAAGATGTTTGGTCTAAATGGATTTTTCTCTAAGCTTATATCTGGCCACTGCATTCGCATCCTGAAGATAAACATCATTGCAGCTAGTGTTGAGGTCTCTGCCCTTCTTGGCCAATCTATCCGCAGTTTCATATAAGTAATTAATCCTATATTTTTGTAGTTTTATAAAAATCAAAAGCCAAAAATATACAGAAGATGGCGACACTATTTTAAAACTTTATCAATTAATAATTAAATTACCAGATGTCATTTTCTTTTCTATTTTGTTTCAAATTGATGATATGATATGATTACCATTCCTGGTGAAAATGGGATAACAAAACAAATCAATCAAATCAAATCAAAACAAATCAAATCTTTTGCAAAAGTTATGACTTCAAAACTACTGCATTAGCTCTATGGGACTGACAGTCCCTCTTAAGTTATTATTATTTTTAATGAATATTAAATTATGTGTAAAATACTTGTATATACACTAGCAATTTTTCTATTGTTATACGTTGCAAATATATAGGGATATAAGTTCATAAGCGTTTTCGGATATATAAAGTAAAAACTTATATTCTATCTTCCACTTATATTGAAGAGCTTAAGTCCACTCTTTAATGTCATTAATTTGAATTTCTTGAGATTTATTTTTATAAAATATAGCCCCTCTTTCAAAAGCTGCTGAGAAGATATTTTGTCTGAAAATACTATAAAATCTATATAAACTTTATAATATGATATTAGTTTTGTTATTAGGTAAAATTTGTTTGATAATTTTAAGTCTTACTACCAAATTTTGGGTTATGTCACGGGGGTGGGTCATGAGGGGGGGGGGTGTAACTGTGGGCGAGTCATGTATCCCAATGCATAGGGATACATGACCCACCCACAGTTATGACCCACCCACCAAAATTAAAGTTTTATATAAATTATATTTTACTACTATTGCAGTTAATACTACAGAAAAATACTAATATACATTGTGTGCTACTTTATGAAGTATAAATTATCTGCATTTACACATTAATAAATAGTGTTTTTCAAAAATTACAAGCAAAAAACTTCGAGTTGGGTCATATGTCCCTGATTCCCCCTACGTATTGAATTTGCACGTTATTATTTTTCTTCGAATCAAATCTAAATTCCATAATATTTCATTACTGCCTTGCAGGCTATTAATATTTCATTTATGTGCATTGACGAACCCGACATCAATAAAATAACTTTACCAATAATTGTATTTGGTAATCCATGGTAATGTGTATTCATATTTAAAAATTCGCTATTAAAATCGTAAGTTTTTGATAATAAGTTTACAGTTAAAGTTCTTATTTGGACACAACTTAATTACACATCGGTGATGATGATGTGTCTAATAGCATACAATAAATTAAATAGCATATATGTGTGTCTTAAAATTACATTAACTGTGTTTACTTATCAGCCCCCTTATTAATGGACACCATTGATTTCGACATTGTATGCCTAAGTATAGTGAAGGTTCCCTGCACGTAATATTTTTTATTGTTATTGGTCATGATTGGTTGATTGCGTATGAATATAATGATTTCTAAAAGCATATTATTGGGAAGACAATCAAAATATTTTCATTTATTTCCTATGATTAGTAAATATTGGATGTATAAATTTTTAAAGAGTAGTAAATACAGTCAAAACAAATCTTGAGTATATTAAATTATAGCATTAGCACGAAAATGAATATAAAAAATATATAAATATAAATGAATCAATATCATTCTTGTTTTATAATATTGAAGGCAATATTCAAAATAATAATTTGTTCTCATTTATCGAAAAAGTTTATAGTTTAATTTTTTAAGTTTATGAAACCGGAATATTCTATTTGTATGTTTTTTTCGTTGCTCTGACTCAATTTCAGAGAGAACACTAACTTACTAAATTTTAATTTTAAGTTATTTTCTCCGGGACTCCATGTCTCTAGTAATATTTTATTGTTAAGGTTTTCTTACAAGTAAATGAATAATAAATATGTTTAATACTAAATTATGATTTACTTCCAAGACATCTTCGAGCTGTATCTCGAATGGAGCTATTCCTACAGTTGCATCAGTATAAAGTAAATCTTCTAATGTGTCAATAATGGGCGTGCTTTTATAAACAGTCATTTTAGATACGAGGAGACTTTGAAAAGCAGTCATAACTAGGATTCCCACTCCGAACATCCACAGAGTTACCATGAGTTGTATTAGCAGAGACATCTTCCGTTTGCTTTTTAGTAAAAGGAACTTATTTGATGGATCTGTAAATATATAATGTTTTATATAAGTATTGGAAACATCTGTTTTTTTCATGGTAAAATAAACATAGAGAATATAAGAAGAGTATAATTGTTAGATTTAACTTTTTAATTAACCAACGATTTTCAAAAAAAATGCTATAGCAGCAAACAAATGATGCACCTAAATCTATAATAATAAAAATGAAGTTGCGTATGTATGTATGTATATTCCGTATAGACTCTTAAACTAGACATCTGTTTGACTCGTAACTTGGCACAAATGCGTAGTTCATACTTAGAATACGATTTTTGAATTTTCAGGTTTTAAAATATTATATTTTTGGAGAAACTATTCCACTTTCGCTCAAATCCGATCATTTTTTCCTTTCCTGTTGCCAGCGACTGAACAAATTAAATTAAACTTTTACGTAAAAAATTAAAATTGAAAATGTTTATTTTATTATGTTGCCATTACCTTCAGAAACTAAATTTATTATTTGAAAAATAATTGACATGTTTCAAGTGACGTAATTCCGCCAGTCTACATTCCCGGTTTTTATTTGTGGTTTTTTTTGATGATTTTTCATTGATTTTTCTGTGGAATGCATGTATGCATGTTTAAGCAATAAGTGTATAGTTAAGCTATTACTGAACTATAATGGTTGATAAAGGCCATCGCACTAGAGCTGCATATTAGGGTTTTATGTCTTTATTTATTCGCCAAGTACGTTGCCAAACTCCCCAAATTATTTACTACTACGCGCCAAATGGGCAAAATGTATTTTTAATAAGTAATTTATAAACTGTTTGGTTGTTCAAAGGTCATTGAGCTAGATCTGTATAATTGGTGTGTTTGCAATTATTTATTTTCTCGCTAAGTTATTTCCCAAGTCGCGCCAAATGACCTAAAAGGTTTTATGTATTTATGAGGGAATTGTGATGACATTTTTGAGTGCATTTATAGCGTATTTTTTTATATTGGAATTTTAAGGCAATGAAGCGGGATTTTATACTTTATAACGAACGGGAGCAATAACATAAGCTTATGATCCTGTAACAGGTTATATGGTACACATACTTAGATTGATTTGATATATTTTTTAATCCGTGCGAAGAACGGGTATTCATTTGCTAGTATTTAAACTAAAAATTAGGTGAGTAGACAATGTTCATACCTTTTAAATCAACTGTTTTTAATAACTTTAATTAATGGTGAGTATTTTGGATCTTTTCTTAAAATTTGTCGAAATTTTATAAATGTCTTGCCCTAACATATGTTTTTTTAAAAAGATTTTGAAGTTTTTCCCCCTATTTAATCATGTTCTGACATAGCTGCGAGCGGAATTTGGTTAATATTAGTACAATTTTTTTCTGTGTGTATGTTATGTAGTTACATTTTTAATGTAAAAGAATAAATATATAAAAATGTTTGCATAAAAAACATAAATCTTACTTTGTCGTAGCATGTACGAAAGTAAATTCCAAAAGTATTCGCCGAAAACTCTAGTCTTGGAAGTATGAGGCAAATCATTTAAACTGATGAACATAAATGCAGAAGTGACCGATATCGCTATACCAGTAATAATAATATAATACCACACCTGAAAGAAAAATGATCATTTAATGCGTTCACATAATCTGTTATTCCAGTCTGAATAATATTTGAAAAAAAAATGTTACACGGGGTTGTTTCACGGAGGATCTAGCAATAGCTCTGCGGTTTTGTTTTCATGTCTCTCGAATTACTGTTGTTTTGGTATTCGGGAGTAAGTTTTCGACGAGAATATTTTAGTTGTTAATTTTTTAAACTTCCAACTTCTTTCAATGCAATTTTTCCTTGATAAATGATTAAAACAACCAACAGCACAGCAAGAAGATGTAATTTTAAAAAATAACAACTAAAATAACTTATTCTTAGAAAACTCAATTTCGAATATCAACAAAAGTAATTTGAGAGACATGAAAACAAAACCGCAGAGCTATTGCCAGATCCTCCGTGAAACAACCTCATTATGAACCCTATTTTGCAAATTGCACACAAGATTAATATAGAAAATTAGTCTATAAGTCATTCTATCAACATGTTTTTATATTTTATTATTGTTTTATGAAAAAGAATATTGTATTTTATGTACTCGCCTCAAAACAATTAGGGGAACACTTTGCGTACTTTTTATAGTATTTCAGTCCTAACTTTTTTTTTCTAAAAATCTAAAATTTGTGAAGTAGATTCATTATGCATCCAGAATGAAATGCTAAAAAACAGAGGGAAAAAAACTTAATTTTTTTAACTAAAATTTAAGGAAAAAATTGGAATGATCTTTTGAATAAATTATAACAATATTTTTTTCAAAACTTCATTTGTTTAAAAAAGCTAAAATCATTTTTCAAACATATAATAATGCAAGCATGACGAGTTTAGGGTCAATTTATTTAATAAAATGGTTTTTGTTGGAGACAAGCCATTTCATTGTGTATTTTGTGCACGAGGCTTAGTTTTGTACATTTAGAAATTGTCTCGTTTTTCATGTTTTGCGCACGCGACATTCTATTTAGTTTAAGTTTTAGAAAATATCTTTAGAATTCGCTTGTAGCGATACGTTTTAAGTGTAACGGTATTTATGTGCCGGCAGTTTCATCTATTTTAAAGAAATAAACCTAAATATTTGTTTTTCTGTGAAAAGAACTGTTTTTGTTGTACATCGTACTTTCATTTGGCGCCCGAACAGGGACCACGGCAAATAGAAAATGGCAAGCTTCTTTAAAAGTGGATACAAGAAAGCAGATTTGCTAGTGGTTCTAGAAGAAATTGGTGAATCAGTGCCGGTTGGATCAACTCTAGCAAAATTGAAGGACTTGATTTTGGCTAGCAACGAATATAAAAAGGATCCAGAATTTGTTAAACAAGTAGTTGAGGATACCGTTAGAGAGAGAAAAAAACAAGAAGAAATACTTCTTCAAAAAGAAAAAGAACAAGAAGAAAGACTTCTTCAAAAGAAAAAAGATGCTATGGAGTTAGAAAAAGCCCGAATGTCTCACGAATTAGAAATGGCCAAGATACAGGCGCAATGTCTAGAAGTGAATACTCAAAATGTCGCCAATCCAAGTTCCGTTAATGCCGAAGCAGTGAATTCCAGGAGGAAGTTTACTTTACCGAAACTAGAGTTCAGACAGTTTGGCGACGATGTCAAAGAGTGGCTCCCGTTTTGGAACCAATTCCAGCACATCGATAATGATACGGACATTGCACTTGAAGACAAGTTCCAATATCTGATTCAAGCCACTGTGATGGGTTCCAGAGCGAGAGAGATAGTAGAAAGTTTCCCGCCAACTGGCGAGAATTATACTAAAGCCGTCGACAGTCTGAAATCAAGATTTGGAAATGAGGATCTTCTAGTCGAGATATACGTAAGGGAACTTCTCAAATTAATCATCAATGTTCAGGTGAATAGATCTTTTCCGCTTACATCTTTATATGATAAACTGGAAACTTATCTAAGAGCATTAGACACTCTTGGAGTTACTACAGACAAGTGTGCATCTATACTTTACCCGATGGTAGAATCTTGTTTTCCGGAAGAATTTTGAAGGCATATCATCGAAGCAATTCTTCAACTCCTAAAATAGAAGCAAAAGAAAGGCTGAACAAGCTGATGGTGTTTCTAAAATCAGAAGTGGAGGGTGAAGCTCGAATTAACTTAGCGATGGATGGTTTTGGCCTGCTCAAAATTGAAGATACCAGGGTTACAAAGAAGAAAAAAGTTGCATATGAAATGAATAAAATCGGAGCACCATCAACAGCGTCTGTCTTACACGCAGCTCCTTACGCAAAAGAACAAAGAAGAGGCTGCCTGTTTTGTGATGGTAAGCATAATAGTTCTGATTGTTTTTCCGCCAGAAAAAGTCTTTAGCCGAGAGGCAGGAAATAGTTAAAAGTAAGAAAGAGTGTTTTGCCTGTTTGGCTCTCGGTCATGTAGCTAAGCGGTGCAGGAGTTTCGTAAAATGCCTTATTTGTGGTAGAAAACACGTTACACTTATGTGTGATAGCCTGGAAAAAATTAGTAAATCAGCTTCGAAAGAACGCGAAGGTGTGCAGACGGAGACGCCTGTAAATGATGTAAATATGACGCATTTAAATCAGACCCCAGAAGTTTTTCTGCAGACTTTGGTCGCCAAGCTTGTAGCCAATGGTAAAGAAATGAATGTCCGTCTTTTGATTGATACAGCATCGCAGAGATCCTACATCGTCAATAACGTTGCCAAGTCGATGATGTATACCCCTTTTGAAGAAATGAACGTGGCTCATTCCCTTTTTGGAGGTGTAACCACTGATGCTAGAAAACACAAGAAGTATGAAATAACAGTTGCATCGCTAAAAGGAAAATTCTCATGCAAGCTGGAAGTCATGGGTCAAGAGGTTATTTGTGAGAAAATATTACCAGTAAGCAGTGGTCCATGGCTAAAAGAACTAAAGAGTTTCAGAATTAATCTGACTGATGTTAGCCAGACCTATGAACAAGTACACATACTAGTAGGAGCAGATATGATAGGCAGGTTATTGACTGGACAGCAAAAGGTATTGGCAAATGGCATGGTTGCAACAGAAACAAATCTTGGATGGACCTTAATGGGAAAGGTACCTCATCAGAAACCTGGTACAGAAACTCTCGCCATGTCAGTAATATCACTTTTTGTCAAAGAAGCTGAGATGGCCGATCTGTGGAGATTAGACTTAATCGGAATCAAAGATCCCATTGAGAAGAAGTCGAAAATGGAAAAGGATTTTGAGGCTCAAGAACATTTTCTTCAGACAGTAAAGGTCAATGATCAAGGAAGGTACGAAGTCCGTTTACCATGGGAAGAAAACGAATCTTTTTTACCCGATAACTATAACTTGGCAAAGAAAAGATTAGAGCGCACAACAGTTCAGCTGAAATCTAAGAATGTTTACAATGACTATGAAAAGGTTTTCGAAAGCTGGCTGGACGAGGAAATTATTGAAGAAGTACCCTCTGATGAAATTGACTTACCAGGGAACTACTTGCCACATAGGGCGGTAATAAAGGAAAGCAGCACCACCCCTATTAGGCCAGTCTTCGATGCTTCTGCCCGAATGAAGGGACATCCTTCCCTTAATGACTGTTTGCACAGTGGTCCAAATTTAATCGAACTTATCCCCGATGTCTTGCTGCGTTTCAGAGAAAGAAGTATCGGTATTTCTTCAGATGTTAGAAGAGCGTTTCTACAGTTAAGTGTCTCCAAAGAAGATAGAGATTTTTTAAGGTTCTTGTGGTGGCAGAACGAAGAGAATAAAACGTGTAAAATATTTCGACATGCAAGAGTGGTTTTCGGAGTAACGAGTAGTCCTTTCCTTTTGGCAGCTGTCATTAGGTATCATATACAAAATGTTCAAGGCTACGATGCAGATTTCAAGAAAAGGCTCTTGCAGAGTTTCTATGTTGACAATTCTTTAACCAGCGTGGATACTTCACTTGAAATGGAAGAATTTAAACAAAACTCCATTGAGTTGATGCAGAAAGGCAGTTTCGAGTTGAGGAGCTGGGAACACTCACGTTGCAAGGATTTACCCTCAGAATCATCAATATTAGGCTTAAAATGGAATAAAACCGAAGACACCCTCAAAGTCAATATGAGTTGGTTGAAAGATATAAGCATGGAAAAAGTCACCAAGAGATCTATTCTGTCTGTGGCGCACCGCATTTTTGATCCCATCGGATATACCGCTCCAGTCATGCTGTGTCCTAAGTTGATGCTACAAAAGACATGGGTGATGGGCGTTGATTGGGATGAAGAGATCAGAGAAGATCTGAAAAAAGAATTTCTTCTGTGGTATGCAGATTTGAAAACATTGGAAGAAATTGAGATTCCCAGGTGGATTCAAGTTACCTCAGAAAATCTAAAGAACTGTTCTGTACATACATTTTTGTGATGCCAGTAAAGAGGCTTATGCAGCGGTGGTTTTCTTGAGAATTGAAGACGAAGATGACGTTAGAATCAGTCTTCTGTCAGCAAAGTCTCGTATTACGCCACTCAAAGGAGGGACCATACCTAGGCTCGAGTTAACTGCTGCCTTGGTGGGAGCTAGACTCGCACAATCAGTTATGCAAGCCCTCGACTGGAAGAATGTCAAGCAATATTTTTGGAGCGATTCAACTACAGTTCTTGCTTGGATTTCGAAGACAGAGAACTGGTCGGTTTTTGTAAGAAATCGCACAGATGAAATAAGAAAGTTGAGTGACATTTCCTCCTGGCGTCATGTTGCAGGGAAAATGAACCCAGCAGACCTTCCATCAAGAGGATGTTCTCCTAAAACCTTGAAAGCTTTGAAATGGTGGGAGGGTCCAACATGGCTGAAAGAACCAAAAACGAGTTGGGACATTACAACAGAGGTTGATGTCAGCAATGACGAAGAAATTGCAAAAGAAAGGTTAAAGTCAGGCGGTCTTCTGGTTAATTGCAACCACTCAACTGAAGAAGACGGGCTTCCATTGGATCCCAACGACAACAAAGAAATAACTTCTGACATCATACTCTCAACTTGCGACCGTAATTCAGATCTTTCATGGATCTTCTCTTATTTTTCTAAATATTCAAAGATTATACGAATGGTAGCTTGGATGCTGAGGTTCGCAACTAATCTACATCTCAAGAAGGAAGAGAGAAAAGCTGGCGAACTTAAAGTTTCTGAATTAGAAGCAGCTGAAAAGAGATTGGCAAAATTAGTTCAGCAGATGGTTTTTTCCCCAGGAGACGTTGCTAGGTTCAAAACAATATCTGTGTTCAAAGACGAGGAAGATCTGCTACGTGTCAAAACCAAGTTGACCGAAAGAAAAGATGACACTGCTTTTATCTCTCCTATTCTACTACCTAGCAAACATAACCTTGTCGATTGCATAATTTTGGATTTGCACCTGAAAATGTGCCATGCTGGCTCCCATGTATTGATGTCAAAGCTTAGAGAACGGTTTTGGATAATCCAGAGCAAAAAGGCAATTAGAAAAGTCCTGAACCGTTGTATGAGGTGTAAACGACACGAAGCTAGACCTATACAAACCGTTCCTGTTGCCTTACCAGAAAATAGAGTGAGAGATGCGTCTCCTTTTGAAATCAGCGGAGTCGACCTATGTGGTCCCCTTATTCTTAAGAACCAATCAAAAGCGTGGGTGGTCCTCTTCACATGTGCCGTGTACCGCGCTGTCCATCTAGAGCTGATACAGTCGCTTTCCACACATGGTTTCTTCTTGGCCTTTCGAAGATTCATAGCAAGAAGAGGAAGACCAAAGGTCATCTACAGTGACAATGGAACAAATTTTGTTGGAGCCAACAATCTTTTCAAATCTATAGATTGGAAATCTATTGAGATAGAGGCTACAACTAATCGAATTCAGTGGTACTTCAGTCCCCCTGCTGCCCCATGGTGGGGAGGTTTTTGGGAGATCATGGTGAAGCTGGTGAAGACCCTTTTGAGAAAAGTTTTAGGTAAATCTTCACTGAATTACGAAGAACTTCTAAGTGTTCTCATTGATTGTGAAAGTACTGTAAACTCAAGACCCCTGACGTATGTTTCCGAAGACTCAAACGACCTGATCCCGTTGACACCTGCATTGTTTTTAGGTGAATTAACCGAGTCTGGTGTACCCGACTTGGATAACATCGACAAAGTAAGCTTAAAGAGAAGACTTCGTTACCAACAGAATCTCCGAGACGTTTTAAGAAAACGGTTTAGGGACGAATACCTTGGACAACTCATTATGCGTCCGACCAAGAATAAAATCAATCAACGAGTAGTTGTGGGAGATATCATCCTAATTGAAAACGAAGGCAAAAAGAAGGTTCTATGGCCTATGGGAAGAGTGATTCAGACATACGAAGGAAAAGATGGCAACGTCAGAGTAGTTCGTCTAAAAACTGCTTCTGGTGAACTTGTGAGACCAGTACAAAGAATATTCCCACTTGAGATAACTGCTGATGTGGATTCCACCAAGAATGACCATACTAACCAACCAGCACGAAGCAGTGCCACTCCGATTAGACCTGAAGTCGAGGGCAAAGTTTTTGTGACCAAGAGTGGAAGAAGAGTTAAACTCCCTTCAAGGTTCCTCGAATGAATGAGACTGACCATTGAACTTTTACCCACCGTAGTACTTTTAGACGTTTTCGTTTTGATTATTTGTTGAATTATCAAAAGGTGGGAGGATGTTGGAGACAAGCCATTTCATTGTGTATTTTGTGCACGAGGCTTAGTTTTGTACATTTAGAAATTGTCTCGTTTTTCATGTTTTGCGCACGCGACATTCTATTTAGTTTAAGTTTTAGAAAATATCTTTAGAATTCGCTTGTAGCGATACGTTTTAAGTGTAACGGTATTTATGTGCCGGCAGTTTCATCTATTTTAAAGAAATAAACCTAAATATTTGTTTTTCTGTGAAAAGAACTGTTTTTGTTGTACATCGTACTTCAGTTTTAGTGTGTGTAATTTACGTTATTAACGAACGGACGCCAACCTTCAATGAACCACCGGTTAACCAGATATAGATATTTCAATACATAAACAAAACAATTAGGTTTGTAACAGAATCTGTCACTTAACCCGCTTCCACACAACAGTTGTGTTTAACAGGTAAAAAGGCGACAAACAAAGCATTAATATTCTATATTAAACATTTACATGCTAAATTTGGCTAGTTTCATTTATTTTATTTCGAAAATTCAATAATTATTACTTATCGTTTGCAAAAATTAATTTATATTTCAAAGAATAAATATGTACTATTCCTCGCTTTTAAACAGAATTAAAACATTTCATATCAACGTACAAAAGAATCTCGTAGTGAAATATATTTGATGTCATTTCAAACTGATCGATGTCACAAAAATATTTTTATTTTAATTTATTGTCTAAAAGAATTAAAGTTTCTCGAGCGATTGTTGCTAACGGCAATGGTGATTTAATTCTAATAAATGGCTAGCTATGCTTTTTTATTGAGCATTAAATTTTGCAGTTTTTTAAATAATTGAAGTACTTCGAATTTGAATTATTTTTTGAATTTTTCAGTGTATTCTAACTTTGATGCGCTGAATTTTTTTTATGCATCACAATTGTCAGTATCATTTGTAGTTTTGGCTATGAAAGTGGGTGACGGACAGACAGACGGACTGAACGATTATAATACCTTCCACTTTTTACGTTATAAAAGTAGTGTGGAAGCTAAAAAACAAGTGTTTATTTCTTACGAATACACATGAACAATCCTAATAAACTATATTTAACAAAATTCCAACTTATTATTCTAAACACAAAATGTTAAACATCGTTGCTATGTTCCGAAGCTATGGGAGAAGTTGAAGTGTTTCTCAAACGATTTCAGACGAATAACAAAAAAATAGTTAATTAAGCTAATTATTTTACGATCTGCAACAGTGTGAATTTTATTCTACCATGTTTTTAATATTTTCATTTAATTAAAACAAACATTTTTTATTTCTTTAAAATACATGATTGTTCTATCTACCGATGCAAAAAGAAAATATAAATTTATAGAAAAAAAAATAACAAGCTGATGATTGCAAATGGAATCGGAGGTGATAGAGTTTAAAACCATGCGTTTCCCTGATTGTTTGAGAAGCGCAGAATCATTTTTAGCTTCCACACTACGTTTATAACGTAAAGAAAGGAAGGTTTTATAATCGTTCAATCCGTCAATCTGTCTGTCTGTCCGTCATCCACTTTCATAGCCAAAACTACAAATACTACAGGCAAGTGTGATACATCAAAAAATGCAGCGCATCGAAATTAGAAGACATTGAAAATCCCAGGAAAAAAACAGAATTCGAAGTGCTTTAATTATTTTAAAAACTGCATAATTTAATGCTCATTTAAAAAGCATAAGAAACCATTTTTATTAGAATTAAATCACTATTGCCATTCGCAACAATCACTCGAGAAACTTGAATTATTTTAAATTATAAATTCAAAGAAATTTATTTTTGCGACATCAATCAGTTTGAAATGACGTCAAATATATTTCACTAAGAGATTCTTTGTATGTTGATATCAAGTATCAAAATTATAAATTAACTAGCACTTTTGCCACTCTATTCGGGCTCCATAGTGAGCCATGGCTGCCGATGGCAGCTCAGTACGACTCGTTCCTTTACCCTACTATAGAACTCTTTGGTTGATATGAAATGTTTTGTTTATATTTAAAAGAGGGGAATATTACATATTTATTCTTTGAAATATATAAATAAATTTTTGCAAACGATAATAATTATTGAATTTTCGAAATAAAATAAATATAACTAGCCAAATTTAGCATGTAAATGTTTATAATAGAATTAATATTGTGTTTGGCGACTTTTTTCCTGTTGAACACAAATGTTGTGTGGAAGCGGGCTGAGTGACAGATTCTGTTACAAACCTACTTGTTTATTTTGAAACTTAAGGTAAAGTTTCTTAGTTCTCTTGATAGTTTTAAGCAGTGGAAAAAATCAATTTTGATCCTTCCGTGAGCAATGAATTGTAATCTTACCATTTTACCAAAATGAGTTTACCAAAGGTATACAAAATTTTTGTATACGAATACATTATTTTTAAAAAAAACATGATATTTATCCTTTAGAATGCAAATCGTAGCCAATGTGTAAAACATTTAATTAAAAAAACCACTTAGAAAAAACTGATAAAATTGCGAAACTTAATATTCAAACTAAAAATTCAATGGTCTTGTTTCAAAACTTTGTCAAAGAAAACAAAACAACCAATAAAATCGCAGCATGTAGAGCGTGACATCATAAGAAATATTCCCATTAAAAAAAATAATAAGATGGCAACACACTGGAGAATAATTTTATGATATCCAGAATATCAACATTGCCATTTATATACGGAATTAAGTAACTCATCTCAAAATAAAACCTACACATTTTTAAAGTTACGTAACACAAAATTTCAATATATAGGCTGCAGTATTAATACGTTACCATAAAAATGAATTTTTGAAAGTTACTATACTTACTACTGTGTCCAGTGCGCTGAAATAAAGGAAAAGATTTGCTTTTTCTGATCTTTTACCAGATAACACAGAGTAAGCCTCAATAGTGATTGGATTCGTAAAATAAGCAAACTCCAGAATTGATGATTTGGCCATGATGGGATTCATTATTAAATCCACTTCCTAAAACGACGATAAATATAATTATGCATTTACAAAAATTTTCATTGTACATATTTTTGTTAATATTTGCGTTGTAAAGATAATGATATAGTTTTCCGTTTATCATTTTAACAACTTTAGGTACGTTTTAACATTAAAATATCGAATAAGTATCAACAGGTAATGCAAACGTATCGCCTACCTAAATTTCTATAAAGCATGCTTAAGAATACAATTAGACTATTGATAAAAATATGAAACAAATGCATTATGTGCTCCTAAGGTCTACCTACATTTCTGTAGAGCATGCCCACCATTCCGGTGAATGTGTTGTTTTCCCATGTTCCAAATCTATCTTCCGGTTCTCGAAAGAATGACAAACTGCTAAATTGTTTGATTTGAAAATGAAATGGGTATGTATCAATTCAGTGTATATAAATACATTTCACATATATGGGTAAGTAATATTTAAAACACTATATATTCTGTCTTGTTTAAAAAATTATCTTAACATATTAACTCTTTTGTGAACACCAATACCACCTACTTTACCAAAAAAATCATTATCTTTTTTTGGTTTTTTTATTCCTTTCTTGAAACTTATTTTGTCTTACATACACTCTTAAAACAAACGAGCGGTTTTAACTCAGTCTGAGTTAATTTCCACTACTGTCCGTGCCGAAAACGCACTTCTCCTTTAGGAGTGGATTTCACTCTTTTTCGGAGTGGGTAAAATAAATCAAAGAAAACAATCTACGTCCTACACTCTAAAAACGAGCGGTTTTAACTCAGTGTGAGTTAATTTCCACACATTTCCGGTGCCGAAAATGCAATGTGTAGGTTTTTCAGTGCCAATGTCTACATTCGCCTTATAATCTGTTACTATCAAATTACTGTTAAAGTCAAAATAAGGGGATGGGGCAGGTTTTCCAAAATTTTACGAGGCTTGAATTCCAACAATGCTTTAAAGAAAAACGTGCTCCAACCTTTGCAAACTAAGATTATTATTCTAAAAATGTAATTTTTTAAACAGATTGGTGAAGTTCTAAATGTAACAAAGTGTTGTATTAGATTTGAAATAGCTCTAATAGTATAGTCAGCTCAAAGTTAGAGCAATGAGTTTAGTTGGAAAATTTGCCCTCTTTTATTTTTGACAAGCTGAGAAAATATACGGTATACAGGCCAAGTTTTCAGATTAACGTGCTTGCATTTAATCTCTTACTGCAAAAAAGTATATTCACGTTTTAGAAAAGTATGATTGTTAGTTTGCAGAAAATAGTATGAGGAAAGCAATGCTATCACATGTTTTCTTTAATATAAATAAAGTTATATGTATACAATAGAAAATGAAAGAAACATGGGAAAATGTGTCTAGCTTAAGTTAAATAGAGGTGTCAATGAGTGGAATGCTTTACCAGATTATGTTGTGCATTCGAAGCGAATAAAAGATTTTAAGAAGAAACTTGATAGTCATTGGAAACTGTTAATGTATTCGATTTATTTTGGAACAACCTTGCTGGGCCTCTGGCCTGTTGTTGGTCGACAATTTTTGTATTTGTATTTCCCTTACTAAAATATCCACTAAACAACAGAACTGTGAATAAATAGATCTATGTTCTATGTTACAAATGTTACAAATGAATGTTACAAATGACTATCAGGTTTCCAGCAACATGCATAATTTTAAAAATGTATAAATTTCAAAATTTTACAAAATTATTAAATTTAAAGCATGCAGGAGTTATTTATAAACATTAGTTAAAATTTTAAAATGTTTATATCATGAAGTGAAAATAAGTTTACACTTTAGTCAATTTGCTTATCTCTCAGAGGGTTAAGATACTAGATGTGATTTACAGATTCATTTAAATTTAAAATACTAATGAATTTAGTAAATTGCCTCGTATTCATTCCTAGAAATGCTAGAAAACAATTGAAAATTAACAAATACATGTTATATAATAAGTAAAAAGCAATTTCCTTTCAAAGGGTTTACAATTTAATTCGAAAAACACAACTTATTTAAAATTATATTTTTATTTTAAAGACTTTTTATTCTTAAACCTGCTTTTAGTTTATGCAAACAAATTTCGGTGTTCGTTACACAGTTTTTAAAAAGAAATAGCCAAAAAGATAAATTTATTCCAATTTCCCTGCCTTTCAGCAATTTAGAATTGATTATACTTTGTTTTTCATTTATGATGCAAATCGCACCGTGAGGTAACATGTGGACCCATTTCACATGTAAAAGCATTAAATGTGAAGTACAGTAGAACCTCGATTATCCGACGTAATTGGGACCGGATGTAGACCGGAGAATCGAAAATTCCGGATAATAGGGAATTCATTAAATAGTAAAGTATAGAAATAAATAGTATAGTAGTAATATTTATATATACATATATATTTCTAAGTCAAGTAAGTAGCACTTCTAAGTAGTACTAAAATAAATAGTATAGCAGTACAGAAGAGACCGCTTCAAGTCCGCAGAACTCGAACCTTTTGTTAATTGTAGATATCACTTCTAGTTTCACGATTTTAAAGGATACCGGGAATGTTTTCGAAAATTTAGAATTACCATAAATTCACTGTTACTTTTTTGAGTTGCCAAAGTTTTGTTACCAATAACCGTTTCCCGATTTCATAAACGCCGGAATCTCCCAATTGATGAATCTCCTGAGAATTAAAATTTAAGAATAGCGGAAGTTTGCTGATTTCATTATCGCCAAAGATTTCTCATTTTAGAATTGCCGTAGATTTCCGAGCCTGTTTTTTTAGAACAATGGAGAATGAACGTATTTCAGAATTATTTTATGTTGGCTTAGAGACGGTCGGTTAACAGAGAGTTCCGGATAAAAGAGGGACGGATAATCGAAGTTTCACTGTATAATTTTAACTCGTGCAGTAGTGCAATATTTGCTACTCACCTAATGTTCATCCACTTAACAACGCTGTTGATGATGCCTGGCATCATTCCACTCAAAACCAAAGAACCATTTTTATTCGTTACTATCACAAAAGGAGGGAACTGAAATTGAAATATCTTAAATAAATGAATACTATTCCCAGAGTTGCTAAAGAAAGATATTTAAAATTTTCTGGCCAATGAAAGAAACAATGAGGAACTAACATCTCCACAATGGAACAAGAAGTCTCCAAGAGAAGATTAAGATGGACTGGCCATGCACTCAGGATGCCCAGGCTACCAAACATCTTGCTCTCCTGGGCTCCTGATGGAAAACGAAAAAGAGGAAGACCCAGAATGACATAGCAGAGACAATTTCAAAAAGACATAATTTTTTTTTTAATATTATCCGGTTTGGAGGACTCCAGAGCCCACGCCAAAAATCATGAGGCTTGGAGGAGTAGGCTAGATGCCTTATGCGCCAGCGAGGCGTGAAGAGCTTAAGTAAGTTCCATAAAGCCGACCCGGCGGCGCAACGGTTAGGGAGCTAGCCTTTGGAGCTTCTGGGTTCGGGCTCGAATCCCAGTAAGGCATGGATGTTTGTGTTTGTCAAGAAATGTTATTTGTCTATGTGTTTGTGTCGTCTCTTTCTTTGTGTGTCTCTTGTGCCTGTGTCATTTCTGGGGTTGAGTATAATAGACCTGAGGTCGGCAGTGCTTGGCGAACTTCCCCCCCACCAAGAAAGTCATAAGTTCCATAAAATAAATGTTAATTGTATTTATTCTCTGATTTGTAGAATTAAATGGTAGTGCGTTGAATATTGCTTTATATGCAAATTATTTTGTAAACTATTTTGATCGACTAAAACCATTAATGGCACCAATATTTTCTCTATTTTCAGATAGTAGCATTTTCAATTTTAATAGCGTAAAATTTTTCAAAAAACCGATTCACTATATTTTAGGACGAAAAACAATAGTAAAAATATAGTAAGTAAAATATTTTAAAATTTGACACATAAAATTACTTCTAAAATTCAGTTAACATTCAAGTGTAAGACAAAATATTTCTTTTAGGCCTCAGCAAATAATGAATTTTAAAATGCGTCTACATATGTGGTTATGTTAAATAAAACAAAATCAACCAAAAACTAGATTTATGCTATAAATAAAATCAGATTTTAATATTGATGTTTTATTCGATATGTCTTTTAATGTGAATTTACATATCAATCCAGGAATATATGAAATTAATTTTCATTTTTTTTCTATTTAACCAATACTTCAATATACTTTTAATTTAAGATTAATATTAGCATACCTTTATATTCTTAAAAATAAAGCATTTAGTAATCGATAATATTATGGTAAACTTTCTCAGCAATTTTTAATAGACGTTTTTTTTCTTCAAAAATTTACAATTTTATGTTTCATTACAAAAAAACAATAATTATTCATATCGAAATTCTCAATTTTCTATTACTTACATGTGCATAAGCTATCCTCAAATTGAGATCCTTATTGAATTCTGTCATAGAAAATATCTGAAAATACTTAAAAGCCTTTTGTACTACTGAAGTATGTTGTTACTACCACCAATATTTCCTGAAAACTAGCACAAGAATTCTGTTGTTATTGAGTCAAGAGCATAGTTCTACATTCTTTTTTGTTAAATACATGTGATATGACCAGCTGCTAAAAAACATTAAAAGGTTCCCATTGAAAGTTTACCTGCCTTTTCAAAACAGATATTGGACATAACCGATTTTTTAAATCATTAGCGTGCTTGTTTTTAGCTTTAAGTATAGTGGAGCTACATTTAATAGCTTTTAAGTATAGAGACATGTCCATCTTCAGTAAAAAAGGTTTACAAATCGATGGTTTCAAAGAGAATTTTAACTTGTTGCGTTTTCTATCAACGAGCATTTTTAAAGACTGAATGGAGTAGTTTTATGAGTACAAGATTTACATAAATGGTATAGATTTTGGGATGTTTTCAGCAGTTAATTTTTTTATTGTAATATTTCATGGCTTTACTTCTCTAGATTGTGATCGTATAGTATTGAATATATAATTTAGATGTTAGTACTTAGATTACATCATGCATCATGATTAATACTGATTAAGTCAAACATCACTAATTTAAGGTTCGAAGTTATTCTTAATGCTCTTTTTCTGAAAAATTAATAAATAAAATGAACAAAGGTTAAACTAAGAATCATAAGATATTTTAATTTGATGTTCCAACTTTGCACTGGTTTTATAAGAAGTTTTAACGATTCGATATATTTTTTTCTTCATTTTATTCTTCATTCTGAAAGCAGCAGCTTCTTAAATTATCACAAACAAATTGAAAACCGAAGGTAAATCTATAAGTACTATTTTTACCATGACGAACAATACCAAAACCGTAACATCTGACATTGTTTTCATATATCATTGAATAGCCCCTAATTTGTAATTTTTTTTCAATTAATCTACAAAATTTTCTTATATCACTACAGCCCTGGATTTTTAATGAAGTTTCGAATCTTCCACTGGATACCTACATGAATAATATAAAAGTCTATTTCTTTAATAAAGGGTTCTTTAGATCAAAGAGACAATATTAAAAAAATCCTCAAGGTTATCACGCAAAAAATTGTCAAAGTCATAAAAAACATATTTCTTCTACATTCTTGGAGTGGAAGTCAACGGGGCTACAACAAGATACTTTTTACAAAGTTTATTGTGTGTTACACGTGACTAAAATGGCCAATAGGTGGAACACTAGCGTAACAACAAAACTTCGAGTTGCCTATTCAAAAGTGAGTGTATATGATCGCTATTGATAAAACATATGAATAGTCTAGTTGCGAACCTCATGTTCTCCAAAGTATAAGTAAAATATAGGGTCCTGTCCGCCCATTGGCGACTTTTGGCAATTGTAAATTCAATTGGACGAAATCGCCAATGAATAGACCGGACGCTATATCTTAGTTAAACTTTGGAGAATGTGAGTTTTGCAACTGGACATTTCTGTTATGTCATCTTTTTGTATCATTTAGGCTCGAAACTTTTTTTAACATAACTCTACTGCATTTTCACTGTAGTAGATCAATATCTATTGGAAATAGTATTGTTAGTAATGGTAAACAAAGGATGCATATTTTAACTAATTTCAGAAGTTTGGGCAATGTTAGAAGTATAATCATGCATCATGATTAATTATTTGAAGATATATAAATGCTTCTTAGACAACAATTCTATTGAGTTTTTTGTTTACTCGATATAAGAAACTAAAGAAAAAATGCTGAATTATTAAAAGTACTTTTTGCCAATATCTATAACTTAACTTGTGAGCTAAAGTAAAAAAAAAATATTTTGACCTTTTCAATCACAAAGTCGCTATCTGGAAAAGTAATGCAGAAACTATTTTCTATATTTATCAAATATTTAGTCTACATAATTGTATACATTTGAAACAAAAGGCATATTTATTGTTTAACCACATACGACTTAATGATTACTTTTAAAATTGTTAGATTTCCAATTTTATAGTATATTCTTAATAAACTACATCAGTGTTTAAGAAACACAATTGAATTGGAATGGGTTAAAATGGAAAATGGTATACCTTAAAATAAATCAAATATCACATTCGAATAAATAGGAGCGAAATAAAAAAAATTATAAATACTTGAAATTCTTTTGAATTAAAAAAAAAAACATTTAAAATATTCTTGCCTTTTTAATATATATTCTTTTAGAAACGAGCTTTATTTATCAGATGGTTACTGGCAAATAATTTCAGTAAATTTTCGAAAGTCTTAAAATAAAAACTATTTTATTTAAGAACAAGTATTTAAAAAAAACAATTTAGTTACTGTTTATAATTATCTGACTGTAGTAAATATCAAAATTTTGACGTTTATTTGCTAATTTTAAATGTTAAAAAATTAATTTGCATTTTTTGATTTGTAAAATTGTAAATCAAGTAGACTAACATGACATGCGAAAAATTGTCATATTAAATTAAATGTTATACTTCAAAACATTTATTTAATAAGTCCATTTTACTTCTATTTTATTTTATATTGAAAATACATTTATCTAATACACGTAAATTTTTAAAAAAATTATAATGTGTAGTAAATTGTTACACATAAATGATTAAAAAAAAACTAATTTGATGATTATGAATCAAATATTAGGTGGATGCAACACAAATGTATTTAACATTAAAAAAAATATTAATTGAAACAGATATATTTTAAAGTGTACTAGTTTCTATTCGATTTCCATCGAAATAATATGTGTGTCTGTGTGTACGTATGGTATTGATTATGATAACAGATTAAGATCTTTAAACATGTATTCCCTGGAAAACAGGAGAGCTAGGGGTGATTTAATACAGTTATTCAAGTTCATAAAACAGGGAGACATGGAGGGCTTAGATTTTACTTTAAATAGCCGGACCAGAGGTCATGATCAGAAATTGAATAAATCGAGCTTTAGAAGGGAGGTAAGAAAACATTATTTTTACAATAGAGTTGTCAATGAGTGGAATGCTTTACCAGATTATGTTGTGCATTCTAAGAGAGTAGAAGATTTTAAGAAGAAACTTGACGGACATTGGAAACTGGTAATGTATTAGATTTATTTTGGACCAACCTTGCTGGGCCTCTGGCCTGTTGTTGGTCGACAATTTTTGTATTTGTATTTGTATGGGTTTACAGTTTTACCTATTGAAAAGTTGAAAGCTTCAAATTTATCTCAATTGTTTTAAATTATGCATCCAATTGCCCTAACCTTATCTCAGTAAAGTATACATACATTATATTTATTGCCCGAAAAATCTGATTTTTTTTATCACAGTTATTTATTTTCTGATCAATGAGATTAAAAATATCAATTTATGCATAAAAATATTATGTAAAAAAATAATATGCCCAAGTTTAATTCTTTGTGTTATTACACATTATTATTTTCTATGAGCTCTATTCTATTATGCTCACGTCTTTTAGCTCTCTCCATTTGTGGATGTCACCGAAACTGAGAATGGGGATATCTTGGGTGGATTCATGCCCAACATATTGAAGACACTTGGAGAATGGATGAACTTGGAGTAAGCATTTGAAATGGGCCCAATATTGACTACAATCATGGCAGTTTGAGATTGTCAGTGCATGGCGTAAAATATGACGTTGGTTTTGTGATAATTCTTGATGACATCTCATTTCAAGTGCCACTTAGCTATGGTTAATATAATATTCTACGGATAAACTTGTGTTCATGAAATGAACTATGTTAATGTTCGAGGGGGGGTTCCGTAAGGGTTCAATTCACCCTTATATACCTAATAGCATAATAAACACAAATTAAACACACAAGTTCGTTCTTTAGCACTAATGTACGTTTTTGATGTTATTTTTGGCTTGTTTTTGTAAGATTTTTGTTTAACATGATATATCAGTAGTTTAACATTTTAAACATATTTCTTGCGAATTTATCCTCAATATATTTAGCTTATTTATAAAAAATAAATTCGAGGATCCAGAACAGTTATAAAAACTTAATTGCTACAAAATGTAAAATATAGTTTCGGAAAACGAAATTAGTTTAAGGAAGAGACTTATGGGGCACTTATGGCAGGGCATAAAAAAATCTTAATTTTTACAGAGTTTTATCAATGTAGAGTTAAGTGAAATTGCTATAAAAGTATCTGTGGTGTTGATGTTTTTTTCAAAAAATTATATGATAGATATAAAAAATAAAAAAGCATAACATTTCTTTTGATTTATAAATTGAATATTTCATTTACACAAACAAATAAACAAACACCTTTAATACATTTATATTTTAATTGACACAATACATAAATAAGATAAAATTCAAAATAAAACTATAGATAAGTAATAGTTATTTATGCAACTAGTGTGAAAAGTAAGGCTTTTTTAAACGAGTTGATTTAATAATTTCACGAGCAAAGTACGAACGAGTAAAATAAATTCACGAGTTTAAAAAAGGCTATTTTCAACGTGTTGTCATACACTATTTTTTATAATAACGTGCAAAAAAAAGTATTTATTAAATTGGCATTTATTGATTGGCTTATTAATTATTTTATTATCACGTTCAAATGATTTTAAGGTGATTATTTATATTAAAGATTATTTTAAAATCACGTGCAAAAAGTATTTCTTAGATTGGTATTGGAAATAAGACGCCAAATAAAGAATCACGTTCAAACAAAGAATTTTACACCAATCACAAAGCCGCCGAATAAAATATCACGCTCAAACAAAGATTTTTATACCAATCAGATGCTCTTATTTACTTTGTCACACTAATGCGTAAAAGTAACTTTGAAACACGATTTCGTTAAAAGCATTACTTTTGCCACGATTATAGATTTGAAAAAGTTTGGTTTTTTTGCACGATATTATTAAAAAAATATATTTGTCCAAGTTTTTAAAGCATTTATGCAATTCAAATTTTCTAGTTTAGTTGATTTGTTTGATTGACAAGTTTTTATTTTCATAGGCTATATTTTATTCGAGAACCGATGGATCTGTATGGAGGAATTTGGAAAAACAACACGTATAATGGTATGGTTGGTATGCTGTACAGAAATGTAAGTATTCGAATTAAAA
This sequence comes from Oedothorax gibbosus, assembly GCA_019343175.1. NCBI lineage: Eukaryota > Metazoa > Arthropoda > Arachnida > Araneae > Linyphiidae > Oedothorax > Oedothorax gibbosus. The sequence continues at coordinate 95,037 of JAFNEN010000481.1, forward strand.
AATGTAACAGAATTAAAACCATTTTTAGATTTTTAACCATTATTGTTTCCCTTTTTTGTTTCAATCACTGTGAAAACTACAATTACTGCAGAAGTAGAGTAACTTTTTAAGAGACTTAAGATAGCAAATAATTCGCTAAAAATCCTTTTGTTTCTTAAAAAGTTTTTTAAATTTCCGGTTTAAATTTTTTTCAGCAATTACTTCAGAGCTTGCTTCAAGGTTATATGAACTAAGTCAAGGCACGATGAACTAAGGACTTGACTCCCTTGCCATTAACATTTATTTTAAGCCCAATTAAATTGGTCAATTGCGAATAATTTTCCAGAAAAAAATCGTAGCATTTTCGATACCTTTTAAAATCCATAATTCGAAGTGTTGACAACTACACAAAAAAATGCCAATCATAGAGTTTTCACATTAAAAATTTTCTTTTTCGTAATTAAACAAGGAAAACTGATGCAAAATACCTAGCTAGTTGCTTATTACTATTTATTTATTGTTTCGCTTTCATCATTATAATAAGTATGCACACTTTTATTGTATCGTAATATATGATAAAATGTTAAACTACATCTTTGCAAATAATATATTTTTTCAGGAGGTAGATTTAATCATGAATCCAGTGCTTCCGCAAGAAGAGTTTTACGACTTTCTGTACTATTCTAATCCAATCACTGTTGAAGCGTTCACAATCTTATCCGGAAAAACCTCACTGGATACGGGGTTATTCCCTTACCTAAGCGTCTTGGATTTTCAAGTGAGATAGATACCATACACAATTTACCAATTCTTCAATAAATTTTGAAAAAAATCTTCAATACCATATCATCATTATTATTATTAATATCCTCATTATTACTATTATAATTATTTTCATTATTATTATTAGTAGTAGCAAAATCATTATTATTATCATTATCATCATTCATCATCATCATCATCATTATCATCATCATTATCATCATCATTATCATCATCATGACCATCATCATGATCATCGTCATCGTCACCGTCATCATCGTCGTCGTCGTCGTTATCATCGTCATCATCATCATCCTCATCGTCGTCATCATCGTCATCATCATCATTATCATTATTATTATTTGGTTCTCGTCATTTTCTTTGTATACTTGATATTTTTATTTTTTTTATGAACAGACCAATTTGTACTTACGAAAGAAGCAAAATAACAATCCGTTATGAATATTTCTGGAAAGGTGTGAGGTTTTGTGAGAACTACATATTTCCTTTATTTAATATGTGTAACTACATTTTTGAATGTTATTTTAATGGGTTATAGATTTGGATTGGAATTGCGATTGCTTTATTTGTGGTTGCTGCGACATCAGCTCAACTATTCATATCAGCACTTCATCCTGCATCCTACAACTATTTCTCATCGACAGGATGGTATTGCTGGAATTTGTTCTCTTGTATGCTTAAGCAAAGTAAGTAATACAATTATAGGCTACTTGAAATATGCATTAAAAATTGATAGCCCTGCACTATAATTTTCCGAATAGTATTTTTCAGAAACCATATTTTAATCTTATTTGCATAGTAAATAGTTTTTTTTAATGTCCAAGTTAGGCGTTATTTTAAAGTTTAAAATATAGTGAGCTTATGTAATTAACTTATTGGAATTTATAAATAAATATTCTCTTATCGGATTAAATGTGTATTTATTCATCAATATTGTTGGAAATAATTAAAATAAAGTTTGACGTTTCGATAATATAAAATTTCGATAAGTTCGAAAATATTATAAAGTACGGAAATACCAAAAAAAACCCAAGCCAAATCATTAATTATTAAAAAATCCTTTACAATTTTAACTATCTCAACAGGTCCGAGAAACAACTATCTACTGAATAAGAAAAAGCGCAGTTCGTCGATTGCACTACGAATCCTCGTCATGATATGGGTGTTTGGCGTTGCTTTTCTTGTAATGAACGTGTTTCAAAGTCTTCTTGTCACCAAAATGACGCTCAGAAAGTCAAGACCTTTGGTGGACACGTTGTCAGATCTTGGATCATGTAAGGACTGCGTCTGCTTATCTCCTCGAGAAGTCCAATTAGCTGTAGTTATTAAGGTAATATTAATGGTTGGTTGGTTGGTAGACATATATATTCAGGTTTGTGTGCTTGGTCAGCGACCCGCTTATAAACCTTCGTCAAGTAAGACAGACACAACAGACAACACACACACATAAGTGGATCCATCTAAGTGGATCCATCTAAGAGGATCCCCAGAATTGGCTTGTCACCCCCAGAGGTATTGATTTGTTATGGGAACTTAGAGGACTTTCGGACCCAACAGATTTAACGAGCACGTACTCCGCATATACTCGGTAGGTCTTCAGTGGTACCGGGACTCGATCGCAGGACCTTCCGATCCCGAGACCGAGACGCTGACCACTAGGCTCACTACGGCCCAAGGTAATATTAAATTTGCTGTAAGGTAAGGTAATCGTTTCCGGCTGCCTATTTCTAGCCTCCTTCAGGAGCTTTAACACAGCCAATAACGCCTCGTAATTTAGAACCCTGGTCAAGTGACGAGGTTGACACCTGAGCGGGCACCCAACGGAACTTCGAGTGACATCGTACGCTAACGCCGTCGGGACTTTAGACTCCACAGATTTAATGAGCACGCCTGTCCCTGTGTACTCGGGCCCATCCGTGATGAGGATTTTTCTACCATTTCCAGCACGGATCCGATTTATAGGATGACTGGTAGTATGTGGGATTCGAACCCCCGCACTCCTAAGAAGGTTGAATTTCTAGGCTGATGCCCTAACCACTCGGCCACGGACGGGAAAATTTTTCTGTGTACTTGAATGTTTAGATATTAGCTCTACTACCGTTGACAAAATCTTACGTTAATTTAGGTTGAATGAATGTCGCACTTTAGAGCTACAATATGGCTATTGGAGAAGGGAGCCTTAATTTAAAGTTTTGGGGCTGGGAGTCGTGACAGCTCAGAGTAGTGGATGGGATGTATTGGTATAGTATGTAAAGATTGATTGGTATAGTTTTGGAAACTTGTACATATTCTAGTTTATAATAGAATAGTAAGTACTAAAAATATAAAATGATGTTTTAAAGTAAATTATACAGGGTGGCCCTAAAGTAGCCTAACAGTTAGTTAGGTATACAGTTATTTTTACAGAAACAGTTATTTTAATACAGGTTAAGTTTAGTTTGGTTGAAGTATCGTAGTACTAGAGCTACAGGAGAGTTATTGGCGACAGGCATCGTAATTAAGAACCATAGTCAAAAGTGACAGCTTTATTTACATACATATATTTACATTCTTAGTAGCGAAGGTGCTCAAATTGTCTACCTTCGACATTGATGCATTCCTGCAACCTACCCTCGACACTCTCACACACAGTACGACACAATTTCAAGTTGTCACGAATGTCCTTAAAAGCATTATTGATGAATTTCTTCAACTGGCGTACTGTGGCGGGTTTTCTGGAATAAACATTATCCTTTACTACTCCCCAGAAAAAGAAATCCATGGGAGTAAAGTCCGGGGAACGTGGAGGAAACTCAATGCTCCCCCGTCTCCCTATCCAATGATTCGGGAAGGTCAGATCCAGGTATCGTCGGACTACCAAAGAAGAATGACGTGGAGCACCGTTTTGTTGAAAAAACAACTCCGCAAAGTCGGGCCGTGCTTGCAATTGTGGTACTACAACTTGTACTAACATATCCAAATACCTGGGGCCATCAACGGTTCCATCGAAAAAGACAGGACCCACAACACCATCGCAGGATATACCACCCCACACCGGGACGCCTGGCTGATTTAAATGCGTAGTCAAAATGACATGTGGGTTTTCGTCGGCCCAGTACACAGAGTTATGTCTGTTGACGTGGCCAGACAATTTAAACGGGCTTTATCTTTCCACACTATTTTTGAAAGCAGGTCTGGTTGATCAGCCGCAGTTGATCACGTATTTTTTCACAGAAATGTAATCTGCGGTCAGGATCGTCCTCAAGAAGGCCATGTAACAGTCTTGGGCGGTACGGCTTAAGGTTCAGCTGGTGCATCAGGCGTTGTAATGATGCCCTCGGGATCATCAGCTCCCGATACGCTTGTCGCGTAGACTTCTTTGGACTGTTTACGAATGTAAGGGCTACATTAATCTCCTTTTCCTGTGTCAACGTCGTACGTGGTCTTCCAGACTTGGCAACGGAATTCGTGGCGAGGGAACTCGTGGTTTCAAACTTGTATCTGATGCTGTAAATCGCATGACGGGAAGGCGCAGGCAAATTAAACGCACTTTCCCATATCGTACGCATTTCGTACGATATGGGAAAGTAGTTTCGTACGTCTCCACATTTTCGTACTTCCAGTAGGTCTTAAGGATCCACCGTCGGTGCTCCTCTCTCAAATTTCCAGCCATGGTTATTACACTATAAACAAAAGTATAAATTTTCCACCAGCACAAATCCTTTTATAGGATATTTGGCAGGTGACGGGATTCGAAGTTACGTCCTCTGGTGACATTTGCATATTTCTAGAGCATCAAACAAATAAACGGGGCCGGGATAGCCTGGTCGGTAAGGTCTAATAAACCGAAGATATCTCGAAACTAAACCAATCGAAGTCCACGAATTGCTACTCTTTGGATAAGATACGCTGTAGTACGACTTTATTTTAGCCAACCAACAAAACTAAGCACAACTTTATCAAATACCTGTTCTAAATAACCCAAAGTTCTTACAAATGGTACAACAATAACTGTTAGGCTACTTTTGGTCCACCCTGTATATTAAATATACTGAAAGTTTCTATATTGTAGCAAAATATTTACTGCACCGTAAATTAATCACTTATAGTGCTAATATCACTTCTTATCATCTATGACGTGTGTTGTAGGAGAGTCCAAACTATCACTCGCTTGGACAGTTTTGTTTTAATCCAGGGTTACTCTGTTAGGCTATTCATTGTTTTTGCAGGAGCATATTTCTTTAAGGTTTAGAAACAGTTTTTCAATTGAAGGGAAGTTTGAACTTACATAAGGTTCACGATTATTGCATAGCTACAATTTAACTTATGGCGTTCTCCGAGGTGATACTGAATATGGTATATATAGCTCTTTGATTTAAACTGAGGATATTTCACAGCATACAAAATACTTTTACAGTGATTTATTAAAATATGTATTAAAAAACAAAAAAAAATCCGATTTATAATTATATAACTTTTTTAGCAGAGATATTTAAAATTCATCAGTTTAAATCAAAGAGCTATTAACACGTTGACTCTCACGCTACGAGATAACTAGTAGTGGTTTCGATTTATCAATAACTGCACATTCTGATAAAATTCATAGTTTCATTTTGCCAACCGTTCTTATGAGTTTAAGTTCGTTTGAAAACTCGATAAACATGGTGTTAGTGGTTCGACAAATTAAATGATCTAGCTATTTCATCTACCCTTTTGTATGATACTTAATTGACACCTAGTAATGCCAGAACTGTAACTGATGAATTTACATACATAGATTTTAAAGCTTATGAACTTTTTGTGTTATTGCGACGTGTATCTTTCGCCTATTGACGACAAATATAATCCATCCATAATTGAAGAGCTTAGTGGAAGAACGTGCTAAGTGACAAAAAGGTGAAAACGCGAAAATGAGATTTAAAGTTTCTCGTTTGCACTCAGATCTGTTGAAAACGGTACTTGTACAGCGTAAAAAATATACTATATTTAATGTTTATGAAAAAGGGGAAACTTGTTATCGATAAAAAAGTTAGTAATATATTCATTGACACAAAAATCTCAATTTTTTCAAAAATGTCACTTAGCACGTTCTTCCACTAAGCTCTTCAATTATGTAGGGGGGTCATTTTCTGTAAATGGGACAAATTGCACTTTTAAAAACTGAAAAAAAAAATATTTTTCTTATTGAATAATTTTCTTTATATGCGTTGCACACATTCATATATAGTAAAAAAATGGTTCAGATCCATTTGATGATTTTTTAAAAAAAATACATATTTTCCATACTTGACAACTGACGTAAACTTCTTTAGATACTGTGCATGCGCAACCAGACAATATATATGTGCATGCGACACCGAAAACATTGCATGCCTTTTTGACTTGCCCCAAAAGTTACGCATGGTGTTTCAGTTCAAAAACGCATGATTTAAAACTATGTGGGGTTAAGTTTGGTTGAATTAAAGGCGCACTAAACCTACAGTAAACAGAGTACACGATATATATCTCGAATGCGAGTTTTTTCTTTAAATGGGAAAGTTTGGTTGGGTTAGTTTTGAAATACAGTCAAACTACAGCTACATGAGGGTCAATTGGCGACTGGCGTCGTAATTTAGAACCACAGTCGAGCCGGCGCCTGATAAATGTATAAGATTTACCTAAATTAAAACCCAGAAAGAGGTCATTTTCAAATAAGTTGACTTAAGAGCACTCATTTCAATATTTGATGTATTTCGCTAAGTAATATATTAGTTTGAGTGATAACACATAAGCATTTTATAGAAAGAATAGTGGTTGCAATTAATGTGTTATTTTCCTACATAAATAATATATTCTATTTTAAAACATCTATAATCAATTTTATATAAAATTATTTTACTATTTCTTAATTAAGTTGTAGCCACTTTAATTGAAACTGTACAACATTTTTGGGTGATTTAGAACTGTGTCCCTAATCAACTACGATTCTAGTTACGGCCATAACCACACATTGATTGGATGGGTTTGTATAGCTGGTTTATTGCTTGGCTCAAGGCTTGCTTACACCACATATCCTAAGCACACAAACCTGAATATATATGTCTACCAACCAACCAACCACATATCATCCGTAGTATTTTTGAGTATGCATCTATTACTTATATTGACTCTACGCAGCCAATACAAGCCTCGTAATTTAGAACCATGGTCAAGTAATGAGGTCGACAGCGACCATACTTGAATATTGGCATTTTGTCGAGTATAATTTCAATGGAATAAATTCTGTTAAATAAGGATAATATGCGTATGACGTGAATAGAGTAAACGACTCCTGATCGTGAAGATAGCGGCTTAAAAAAATTGCAACCGCATTTTATTTTACAGTTTTTAGTCATAAATCTCTTGATGATAACGAGACTGTGGTTCTAAATTACGATACCCGTCATCAATAGCCCTAGTGTAGATCTAGTGTAAGGATAATCAAAACTAACCCTAACTCTTGATTATATAACGTAGAAGAAGATACGAAAAATCACTCTCGTAAAATATCTAAAGGCATGTGTTTTAAAAATCTACAGTTGAAGCGAAACAACCGATCGGTATTGAATGCGCTTGGAAAGAAAGATCCAAGATGATGTTATCCAATGTGGACTGACCTTCAAAGCTGATATGCGAGTTAGTGACGTGTGAGTGAGTGAGTGACGATTCCGTACGAAAAGTCAAATAACATTATTTTCAAAGATTTTTTATAAGGTTTAGAGATTGTATGTTAATCTACATTTAAATGCCCACAATTTGAGCCTAGTAAAAAAATTCTTGCATTTATCTATAATCAGTAAATGAGATTGAGTGAGTGACGACAGTAAAAGACTCCCATGAATTTATTTTTAATACTAAAAGTACTGTAAAAACGTTATCACTCATGGATCAAAACAACTGATGGCTGATTTAGCAGCCTCAATCCTTTAAGAATAACATGCAAATTTAAATTCGATTTCTTAGTCGCCTAGTAAGTTTTTAATTAAACTTTAGAGCAGTGTTATAGGAGTGACTCTATAACCCAGGGACATTACATACTCATAAAATTACATAAAACTATTGATGATAGAAAAACATCAGATAGATTTTCGGAAATTACAGAAACTAATTAACCATAAATAGTTCCGCCAAAAAGGATTATATATTTAAAACGGCCTTTTTTAGGACGTTAAAAATTGTAAAAGCATGCAGGGACAGTGTGAGGGAGTGACAAATCGGGTATTTAAATTAAATTTTATGTAAGTAAATTATAATTATTTGATATTTTTTAAGTGGGACTAGTTAGGTTGTGGGCCAGCTTACACTAATAAATCACAAACATGCATATATAATTTGAAAATAAAGAGCAACGTATCCGGGACATCGATTTGTCCCTTTTACAGAGAAAGACCCAGGGACGTTAACACCTATACTTGAATTATGTTAACACCGCAGCAAATTTAAGGAGTTTTGGTGATCAATTTGATGATATAAAACGTTGAATATTAGATTTAACACTTTTGCAACCGATCCTGCTGTGCTTGGAATAATTCTTGATGATTTGAAAGAGTATATTCTATCTCAAATTACGAGGACACTAAGTCTTTCGTCTCAAGTGTAGGGCGACCAGACGTACTGCATTTCGCAGTGTAGTTTAGTTTGTTATTCAACTATCTAGCTATAAAAAGATTTGCAAATAGTATGTTTTATTTTTTTGTGTAGTTTTTCAAACAAAAACAACCCAAATAAAATATGAATTATGACAATTTAATGATGATTTCATGGTCCAAAAATTAATCACTCAAACAAATCTGGTTATATACTTTTATTTCAATAATTAGTGCCAGAGGATGGGTTATCCTTTCGGAAGACCAGGAACATTTCCCCGTATTTTTAGCGGTCGTGTAGCTTTAGTTAGCGAGGATAATTCAACCTAACCTTGTAATTTTACAACCTCAAACTAAGATTTCAATTGTTCGAAAATGAAAAAGAGTTAGTCATTTTCATTGTAACGAACTGCTTTAAAAAACAGGACGTTCTTCTACTTCACATCAACCTCGATCGATGAAAATTTCGATAAAAAATCGTGAAACTCAACTCGTTAATGGGGAAGAAATAATGAAATAAAACATGTTGATATCTTTTATAGTTCCTGAGAAAAATGTTCCTGTCATAGTATAACATAGTATGTCATAGTATCAGATATAATTGTCAAACCATAGTATAGTTTCTGGTAAATAATTCGCTAAACGTTTGTTTGGTCTTGATAATGGATCAATAGCTTCCACTTTAAGGCCTTATCACACGAGAGCTCGTTCGTTCAGCGACGTCCATACGCCATATCAAAAACTCGTTATTAGAGTAGTTTTTGCTGGATGAGCTTTTTGATTTGAGTCGACCTGAAAAAACCAGTCTCCTTTTTGCTGTTCGAACGGCTGCTCCAATCAGAACGAAGTTCAGTCGTGACGTCACGTTGTTACGCCTGTTAAACTTGTGATGTCACGCATGACGTAGCCGTTCTCTCGTTGACGTTTTTGCTGTCCCAAAAAATGTTCGACGAGCGACGTTCGTACCGTGTGATAAGGGCTTTAAGGCCTTAAAGTGATTAGGGTTGTAGCGCACGATTTCAGTCGAAGTCCAGTTCGTGTGCCAGCTCAGGTGTCAACGTCGTCACTTAACCGCGCTCCTAAAATTACGAGGCGTAATTAGCTGTGTTAAATCTTCTAAAGGGAGGTGAGAAATCGACAGCCTTATCTTCGTTGCAGCCGGCATTTCTTTATGCTTTTCATGTTGAGATTTGTGTGCGAGTAGCTCTTTCAGACATGTCGTGTGCTGACGAAGAGGGGTGCTTTACATTTACATGGGAGATTGAGAATGTCGACATTCTTCTGCGTTATGAGGAGGGCCGACTGTCATCCCCCGCGTGGAAGACAGAGACCAAAGAGGGAAAGGCAGTGGAGTGGCAAGTGCTTGCGTATCACTTCGGGGGAAGCATATATTTCCGACTGAACTGTTTAAACGAAACCTGGAATCCTGATAGATGTGAGTTATCTGCAATTTCCTCTTGTGGTAAGGTATTACCGACGTATCCCAAATACTTAGTTTTTCAGTCTGTGAATTTTTGTATTTACAAAGAGGATATGTTCGTCAACAAGATCCAGTCGAACATCCCTCTCAACTGCTTAACCGTTAAGTGCAAGATGTGGTTGAATTCTATGAAAAACGGAGGGTTTCGCATCCACTCCGTTGTAAAAAAAGTTATTTTCTGCTGGTGCATTGAAAATCTCTACTTTTTTAGCCCTAGCTCCAGACCTTATTCCAACAATAAAATTATCGAGAAAGATAATATACGAATTAATATGAGCGTGGATAGTGCGGATGCCAGTGACCAATATTACATTTGTTGTTTACAAGCACTACCAATCATAGACACTTGCTTTTCTTTCGTGATCTGCAATTTTGTCAGTGATTGTATAAGAGACATAAAAAAGCACAAATATGAAAATTTATTAAAATATAACGACTTGCGCACCGAGTACAGAGACGAGTGGAGGATTGCGAAACAAAGTAGAGTGACACGTAATGCAAGCGGCAAGTTTAACCTTCAACTGGATACCATTGTTGCAGTTCACAACGACCGTCGATACCAAATCACGCAACCTGCCTCATCTCGAATTGTAATAACAGGAGGCAGTTCTGAAGCAGTCAACGATCCACTCAGTAAATACCTACTTCAATTGTACAGGGAAAGTATACTAAGCGATGTGACAATCAACACCGAGGGGAAATCCTTCTCGGCCCACAGAAGTATCCTTGCTGTCCGATCGCCGGTCTTCCGCGCCATGTTCGAGAAGAACGAGATGATCGAGGGTCGATCGGGGGTGGTGGACATCGACGACGTGGACAGCGAGACCGTGGACCGGATGTTGGTCTTCCTGTACGACGAATCGCCCCAAGGCTTGCGGTGGGGAGAAGTCGCTTCGCTGTACTACGCGGCGGACAAGTACGCTGTCCAGCCCTTGAAGCAGAAGTGCGCCGACATTCTGAAAGCCGGTCTGACGGTGGACAACGTGTGCGATGCACTCGTCTTAGCAGACACACACTCGGACGAGCAACTGATGAAAAATGTGGCGGATTTCATCTACGACCACCAAGAAGTCGTTTCATCGCCCAACTGGCAACAGTTGGAAGAGAGCAAGCCTCAGTTGGTCGTTAAAATAACCAAAGAACTGTTTTTGAAAAGTATAAATAAATGTGGATGAATTTCAATGATTTATGTATAAATTTGCAACATCATATTTGAAAGGGTAAATAAATAAACGTACTAAATTGTTGATTTTTGACTATTATAAAAAATATTCTTTATTTCAACTTTTAAATATAGTATTTTACAAATATTACAAAAATGCTGAGTTCTATTTTTTTAATTAACTGAGAACTACGAACGCCAGCAGTAAACCAGCCCCCATTCGGTCCAAAACTTTCTTTATTGAATGAAAAATCCTTAAAAGGATTAATTTACTGATTAATTGGTATAACTTTTCATAGCGTTTTCAAAAAAATATGTTCGACCCCCACTCTTCTCTGTGCTCGGTTCACAATACAAAATGAAGTGACTCGTAATGCTTTAAGCTGTAAGCTTAATCTTCAACTGGATATCATTGTTGCACATCACAACAACTGTCAATACCAAATAAAGCATCCTACCTTATCCCCAATCGCAAAAACAGTGGGCAGTTCTGAAGCTGTCAACGATCCACTGAGCTTTTAGAAAACATCATCTTTTGCAGCAGAATTATCAAATTTTATTGCCTACAAATATTATCAACATTTTAGGTGTTTTCTCTATTTTCCGAAAATGTATTAACTATTAACCCATTACCGACCTTTGGCAAGAAAATTTGCTGATTGAATGATTAAGTTTATCTAAGACCATAGTCCTAAAACTTTTATGTAGCTCAACTGAAAAACGTAGCTCAACTTAAACGTAAGAATTTTGAAAAATCTCACGTGAGATTTAATTAAATCCCACCTAAGAGGGAGGAGAAGTTAAAAGAAACGTTGACTAAACGTAACTAAGTTGTTATGTGTAGAGTTTAAGGTAGTATAATAGAATTGATGTTTCATTATTAGAAAAGTTATTTGTTTACAAACAAATAAGATGCCCTGAAAGTGCAAAATTACAGCAGCAGATTTACAGATTTTACGAAGAGAGGGTGATTCATCTTTTCGGCTGTCTATTTCTAGCCTTCTTTGTAAGGAGATTTAACGCAGGCAATAACGAGTCGTAATTTAGAACCCTGGTCAAGTGACGAGGTCGACACCAGCGGGCACCCAACGGAATTTCGAGTGGCATCGTACGCTAACGCCGTCGTGACTTAGGATTCCACAGATTTAACGAGCAGGTCAATCCCTGTATACTCGAGTATTTTAGTCGGATTTGGGCTGCATATTTCCGTCTATAGAAAAGCAGTGACTGCCACCGGGTTCGATCCCGTGCCAAACGCTTGCGATACGATCTAGGCTGTAAGCGTGTCCAACGCTTAACCGACTGGGCTACCGCACCCCAGATTTTCCGAAATATATCTAAAACAAATTGCAAAGTTTTAGTTCAATTTCGAATCTAAAGGCCTAAAGCCAGAGCAATTATTTCCCATAGCGGTCAGGTTTCCATCTTTGCCACTACATGTATACTAGCTCTAAGATAAAAAAATAACACTCAAAAGTATAATGCTATAAAAATAAATAAAATTTGGTAAAATGTGTTCACGGGAAAAATGAAACTCTCTCAAGAATGAGGAGTCGTATCATATTCTCATTTTATTGTGAGATGAATATTCTCAAAAACAACTAGGCGCTGGGGATCCCAGTCAGTAAGGAGCCTGCCTTGCATGCGAAAGGTCTCAGGTTCGGACTCGGACATTGCCTACTGCTGACCTATAAACGATCTGTGCAGTCAAAAAGTGTCCGACGAATAAAACCCGGTATAGAGGGATTGCATGTAAAAATATGCTCCTAAGTCCCGATGGAGCGTACGATGTCGGTCGTAAAAGTTTCGCTGGGTGCCTACTTAGGTGACGCCTCGTCCCTTGAATGCAGTTCTGAGTTACGACGCTCGTCCCTAATGGCCCTCATGTAGCTCTAGCGCGACGATTTTTCAACTCAACTCGAATACAAATACTTTTAAACCACAAATATGTTGCCTCCGTTATTAATAATAATAAAACAATGTGATATTTTCCCCTTTCACTGTGTTTTGTTGTAAAAACTACTTTAACCTGTAAAAATTCTTAAACTTCAAAGGAATTATTTGACGTATAATTTTAACTTAAATTTACACCAAAAACTGATGTAAAAATATACAGGGTGGCCCAAAAGTAGCCTAACAGTTAATGTTGTACCATTGGTAAGAACTTCGGGTTATTTAGAACAGGTATTTGACATAGTCGTGCTTAGTTTAGTTGGTATGCTAAAATAAAGTCGTACTACAGCGTATCTTATCCAAAGAGTAGCAATTCGTGGACTTTGATTGGTTTAGTTTCGAGATATCTTCGGTTTATTAGACCTTATCGACCAGGCTATCCCAGCCCTTTTTATTTGTTTAATGCTCTAGAAATATGCAAATGTCACCAGAGGACGTAACTTCGAATCCCGTCACCTGCTAAATATCCTATAAAAGGATTTGTGCTGGTGGAAAATTTATACTTTTGTTTATAGTGTAATAACCATGGCTGGAAATTTGAGCGAGGAGCACCGACGGTGGATCCTTAAGACCTACTGGAAGTACGAAAATGCGGAGACTGTGTGTACGATATGGGAAAGTGCGTTTAATTTGCCTGCGCCTTCCCGTCATGCGATTCACAGCATCAGAGAGAAGTTTGAAACCACGAGTTCCGTCGCCAATGCTTCGAAGTCTGGAAGACCACGTACGACGTTGACACAGGAAAATGAGATGAATGTAGCAATTTCATTCGTAAACAGTCCAAAGAAGTCTACGCGACAATCGTCTCGGGAGCTGATGATTCCGAAGGCATCATTACAACGCCTGATGCACCAGCTGAACCTAAAGCCGTACCGCCCAAGACTGTTACATGGCATTTTGAGGACGATCCTGACCGCAGATTACAGTTCTGTGAAATAATGCCCGATCAACTGACTGATCAACCAGGCCTGCTTTCGAAAATAATGTGGGCAGGTGAAGCCTGCTTTAAATTGTCTGGCCACGTCAACAGACATAACTCTGTGTACTGGGCTGACGAAAACCCACAGGTCATTTTGACTACGCATTTAAATCAGCCAGGCGTCACAGTGTGGAGTGGCATATCCTGCGATGGTGTCGTGGGTCCTGTCTTTTTCGATGGAACCAGGTATTTTGATATGTTTATACTAGTTGTAGTACCACAACTGCACGCACGGCTCGACTTTGCGGAGTTCTTTCAACAGGATGGTGCCCCACCTCATTATTCTTTGGTGGTCCGACGATACCTGGATCTGACCTTCCCGAATCATTGGATAGGGAGACTGGGGAGCATTGATTTTCCTCCACGTTCCCCGGACTTTACTCCCATGGATTTCTTTTTATGGGGAGTAGTAAAGGAAAATGTTTATTCCAAAAAACCCGCCACAGTACGCCAGTTGAAGAAATTCATCGATAATGCTTTTAAGGACATTCGTGACAACTTGAATTTGTTTCGTACTGTGTGTGAGAGTGTCGAGGCTAGGTTGCAGGAATGCATCAATGTCGAAGGTAGACAATTTGAGCATCTTCGAGATTAAGAATGTAAATATATGTATGTAAATAAAGCTGTCTTTTTAACTACGGTTCTTAATTACGATGCCTGTCGAGAATAACTCTCCTGTAGCTCTAGTACTATGATAATTCATCCAAACTAAACTTAACCTGTATTAAAATAACTGTTTCTGTATAAATAACTGTATACCTAACTGTTAGGCTACTTTTGGGCCACCCTGTATATTACAATTTTATGCTCAGAGTGCAACAAGCATATGTCTCAGCTACATTAGGATACCTTACCTTAGGGTAACGAACAGGTTTCGTTCCTCACTTTTGAAACAGTTGACAATCCAAACCGAATTTATATTGTGGCGTCACAGAGAGCTTCTCTGACATTCTTAGTTGAGACGGCCGTGTATAAGTTGTATTTTAAAAATTCCAATCTCAATGGTGAATTATTCTGAACACTGAAACCAGAGATTTTTTTTACAGAAATCACCCATGGCATCGACTCGGAAGGTCTGGGCCAAAATCAACAATCGTCTTTCGCATGACAGTATCTTCCGGGACGACATTATGCTTGCTGTTGAAAGTGGGAAGTTCTGCGTCATCCACGGCCATCTTATTCTGGAAGACTGGCTAAGTGAATTCTTCGCCAGAAAGGGAAGTTGTAACACGCATCTGTCCACGAACTACTTCTATCCTTTCCCGCTGCTCATGGCGGTGCATAGACGGCTTTCGCCGCTGTTTTTTGAGACACTCAATCTAGGGTGGGTTCTAGGTTCCAATGCTAACTGTATTTTAACCCATTAGCGACGACTTAGTAAACACCATTAACACTTTTATTTCTATATGAAAAAGTTAACTTAAACTTTGTTTTAATTTGTTCTTCGGGAATACCAATTTGTCCTAGATAATTTTTAAGGACAATTGTGTTTGTTATATATTGTTTACTGTGATAAACGCGGAAAGCTCATTTTCGCTTGGAAAATTTTCTTGATAATCGTTGTTAATGAGTCAAATGTATTAAATACTCCCAACATCAATAACTTAAACAGCTTTTCTTTCATTTAACTTTCGGGTCTACAATACCTCGCAATTACACAGCTACGCCCATTTTTTTTTTATTTCAATGTCTTTCCGCCAACATAAATGCTCTTACTTCTATCATATTCAAAATTAACGGTTACAAGCAGTGTAAATCTAACTAACATTTTGTTGCTAGCCTAAGAAAGATCTGCATCATTCATGAACAACATCTAACCATTAGATAGATTAAGGGGACGCGGTACCCAAATTTAAGAGCTGCCCAGAAAGTAATTGAACATGCTCGTATGCTGTGAGCTATGGACACTGCAAAAAAAGAAGGAATCCTTTATATTGGTGGAGGTTTATGGAAAATGATATAGTAGTTTGGTAAAATGTTTTTGTAAATTTTATGTTGAATTTTTAAATTTCAAATTTTTCAGCTTGTGAATAGTTAAAACCCTAAGGCTTTTAGATAAATTAATGTAAAGCTCCAAAATTTTTTCCTGTATTGATACATATATGATTAACAAAATTTAGTATGGGATAAGGTCTAGTGAGAAAAGTTTTTTTTAATGATGAAGTTGAAAATTTAAAAAAAAATATATTATTTGTTGGTTATTCTTATACATAAAGCTACATAAATGTTCTTGTTTTACTGATAACTGAATATCCATACCAACTTTTATTAATACATGTTGTGAGAACATTTTACAAAAAAAAATACTAAAAAATTCTTTAAATTGGAGAAGTAGCAATTTGAAAAAAGTTTGAATTTTTTAAATTAAAAAAACATGTTTCAATATTTATTATTTTTTTTGTATATATTTATTGAATGTTAGTTTTTTGTAAAAACAGTTTAATTTGCATACTAGCGACAAAAATACTGGATTTAATCTTTTGGGTACCGCGTCCCCTTAAGTTTTCTTTCTCTGTAACAAAAACACGCTTTTTACAGTGTGAAAGTATAACATAATTATAGTAAATTAGCTCCACATTATAACACCTTAGTCTTGCAGTTCTATTACGAAAAAAAATGTATTTTAAAAAATTGTCATAATTTATCGGAAATTATTTTATTTAATATCTAAAACTAATTGTCTAATTTTTCAGAATTACTCGGTTAGTGGCCGCAGACATAACCGGAAAGTGGTTCAAGTCATCACTGAAAATATCCAATCTTTGCACCAGCTACACCGATAGTACCCTCAAACCAGTTGGAATGAACCATATCCACGGCGTTTTGCTGCTGTGGGCAGTTGGAATTTTCATAGCTGCTATAGTACTTATGCTAGAGATACTTCTGTCAAAACTTATACGCAAGAGTGGAAATACAATAAAATTATCGAAATAAGAGATAGCGTATAAAAACTATTTTCCTGCTTATCAACATTGTTTCTTGCTACATTGATTCTTGATACAGTGCTGCACAAACGTTTAGGCACAACACAAAGAGTTAGTTTTATATACAAAAGTATTGAGACACAAAGTAAAAATATTTATGTGATTTATTTATCAAATCATATTATATTCATAATTGACATTAAATACTAAGAAAAACAAATATGTGGAAAGTTTTGCTCCAAAATGACAAGAATGACAAAATCTCCTGCACATAAGTTTAGGCACACTTAATAAAAATAATAACTTGATAATTAAATAAATCCTTTTAGTACTTCGTGTAGCTTTCCCGTTGTTTTATTAGTTCGAAAACCCTTGTTTTCATAGAAAGTACCAGATTTTGTAAGGTATTGGGCTCGATTTCATACCACGCGTTTTCAATAGCTTCCTTTAGCTCCGGAACGGTGGAATATTGTTTGCAATTGGCATAAACTACTCTAGTAAGGATTCGCCAAACATTTTTGGTGGGATTAAGGTCCAGAGTGTAAACAGACCAATCAAGAACTGTGATATTACTGTTTCTAAACCACTCTTTAGTTGACCTTGATGTATGTATGGAGGCATTATCTTGTTGGAATTTCCAATTTGGCCGCCTAAAATCTCCCCATAAGGCATTAAGTTGTTGTCTATAGTTGCCTGGTAGTCTCCCGAGTTTTCTTTCCTTTGGTAAAGGCTAAGGAAGTCTAGCCGCTGAATCGAAAACCTCCCCAAACCGTTACCTGACCCCCCTAAAACCACCACCTTGACGCCGGCTAAATTAGATCCTGGGATCTTTACGCAAATCATGCCAGTAGTAGCCATACCCATTGGGACCATCTAGGTCCCATTATTTTTCGTCGCTGAAGATCACTTGCAGCCATTTGTCGCTGTAAGACATGTGTTGTTGAGCCCATTGTAGTATTGCATTTTATGATGAGATATCAAGTATAGGGTTGCGCTTCAGCTTGGATTTTATCAAGTATCCAGATTCCTTGATTCACCTCCTGATAGTTTCACGTGGAATTTAGCCACAATCAGGCTTTTAATTTGATTTAAAGAGCAATGTTTGTCTGAAGCCACTTTTCTTATTTGTCTATCCTCTCGTCCTCGCTGGGGATTCGAGGTCTTCCAGACCGCGATTTTGGTTGATATTGATCGCAGCGTGCTAACACTCTATAAACACATCGTTTCGAACGCTTTAATTCAGTAGAAATATCAGAAAAAGATTTACTTCGGATTTTTAATGTCCATATCCTTATAATATCTTCATACGAAAATTCAGTTGACTTCCGAATAGTTCTAAGCATTGAAAATTACCTTCAACCTTTTAAAGCAACTTAAAAACCCTCCCCTTTGATGACACAATCACTTTCTCTAGAGAAATTGCATAAAACTTAAACGTGTGCCTATACTTTTGTGGCAAGGAAAGTTTTGAAATTTTTAATTTGTTGATGGAAGTCGAATTTATTTATATTTTTTGGAACATTTTTTTACCCTATTATTCTTCATGCTGCCTAAAGAATATATATTTAAAAAAAACTACTGAAAAATATTAAACATTGACTATTTTTTCATGAATTGCGTCTGTGCCTAAACTTTTGTGCAGCACTGTAGTACAATGTTTCTTACTACATTGATTCTTGATTCTACAATGTTTTTACTACACTGATTCTTGATTCTACAATGTTTTTACTACACTGATTCTTGATTCTACCAATGTAGATTTAAAATATCTTTATAAAAGTTATCAAACCAGTAATGGACTATTCGAAAGAGGCGGATCATGGTTTGTTTGTTGGAAAGAAAACAGTGCGTGACGTAAATGTGGCGTCACCGTAGGCGTTTACACGAATTAGCTGCCGAAAGGAAAAGTTTAAATTGATCGAATAGTTTATGCAAAATTTGGCTAATCAATAGCTAAATGGACATTGTTAACTATATTATGTATTATCACATTTGAAGTTAGTTCATGTATAATCATTTTTGTAAAATAGACATTATGAACCTGTATCATAAAACAGACAAAATAATAAATTCAAAGAGAACTGAAAAAGACGACAGACGAAGAAGACTGAAAAATATCATTATAAAATATATCTTTTAAGTAGGAAGGAAATTTTAAAATTTTTTGTTGAAATATTTTAAAATTATTTTTCTCAAAAAATTCATTTATGTCAAATTCATTCATTTCATGTCACATTTACTACGTTTTCAAAAATTAGACATTTTATTTTAACAATTATTGACTTCGAAATCAATATTTTTGGCCGACTAGAGCTGCATACCGGTGTAGATATTTAAGCCAGGTAGGTTTGTATTTCTAGAATAAAGCTGGTCAGTAACATTAATTGTTAATATCAATTAACAAAAATTTACGCTTCTGAAACTAAAGGGAAAAACGAAAACGGTGATTATTAACGGAAATATTTAAGCAGCAAAATTGTAAGTTATATTTATTTTTTAAAAAAGGATTTTTCATTTTATTTAATTTTTATGTTTTTATTTTTATATAAGAGAAAGAGAGAAAGTTTACACATAAAATTCAAATAAAGCTAAAAAGACGAAAGCCAGCTTGTTTGGACATAATTTTGTGCTGCCATCTACTAACATTTAGTGATACTAAAATAAGTGAAGTTGTTCGTGTGATCTTTCTTCACTGTGTGCTAACTGAATTGCTTCTAATACACCCAACCTTACTGCCAATTTTAATTGCTACATCTCCACAACTATCTTGTATTTTTACAGATGAGGGTATTCAAATAGAATTTTACTGTAATTCCGTCAGTTAAAGCTTAAAGAGTTATCTCTTATTGTTAATTTTTAAACGAAATAAGTAGGATGAAAATCTTAACACACTTGACAATAATGTTAAATACTGCTTTAGAATAAATAATTAGGTATAAAGTACTATTGTTACTAGTCAAAGTATACATACTGTTTGGTTGAAAATTTAACTTTATCGAAGAAAATTTCATACACTACTGTCAAGTTTAAAAACTTATATACGTTTGGTCCCTATGTAATAAAGCCATCCCTCTGAAATTAGTAGGATTGTAACATTGCAGTTGAGTTTTTTACGTATATAATTTTTTATGTTTTGCTAAATGAAAATATATTATTGTCATATAAAATGAATATCATAAGTGTAATGTATTTTTCATATATTTTTTAATGTGTATAATTTAAATAATAACAATAGAATATAAATAGTTCAGTTAAAAATGGTATAAAAATATGAGTAAACTTACCTTATCACTCTTTAATTTTATATAAGATTAACGTTAGATTTTGAGCAAAAATGTATCTACATTCAATAACTCCATGCAGCAAAGCCATAATATTTAAATACCGTTAAAAAACTAAAAGCATTGTGCATAAAAGTAAATTACCTATAAAGTAAATGATTTCCATACTTATGAATTTTAAAAGTAAGTAAAACATGTTATTTCATAAACGCGTGCAAAAATAATTTTCCTTTCCCGAAAAGTTTTTGAAAAACCTGTGTGTAAGAAATATTTTTAGTTCAAGTGTATAAAAGTAACTTTTACGCACTTGTCCATAACTTAAAGACTATTATTTTCACAGTATTAGAAAAAAGTAATGTATGCAAACTGTATGGTAGATTATATTTTTTAAAACTCTGGATATAAATATATAGCTTGTTGCATAAGTAACTATCATAATGCAAAAATTGTAGGCTATTTTTTTATATAATAACGTTGTTCTATATTATAAAAAACATTGTAATGTGAAAGAATTCTGTTTATTATGCAAAAGAACTGGAACTCTATGTGCCACTTTCTTCAATAAACAAATGATGAGACATTATACTATCTCATGGTGATATCGTCGGTCAAATGACGAAACCACGAATGTGAAAACTACAGGGATGGAAAACTGGATACTGATAAGCCCGACGTTTTTCAAAAACCACCAATCCCTTGACTTTTCACATTCGTGGTTTTGTCATTTGACCAACGATATATTGCTTCAATATATAAAACATATTTACAATACATTTAGATTTTTTAAAAAAAATTTCGTTTTAAATAAAGAACAGTTTCTTTAACTTTTTTCTGTTACTTTCAAATGGGGCTGGGATAGCCTGGTTGGTAAGGTCTTTTGGACTGGTATCCCTAAGGTTGCGAGTTCGAGCCCTGGCCAAATACCCCCGTGTACGCTAATGGTGACTGTTGCACGTTAATTTCGTCGTGGTCACAAAGTCCTTTAAGTTCCCATACTAAATCAATACTTCTGGTGGTGACAAGTAAATTCTGGAAATCCTCTAGTTGGCTTCTGTCTCTAAAAATTAGATGGATCTACTTACGAGCGGTAGTGCTGCCCTCTATTGAGAGCGAGTCTGCTGCTATTTGTGTGTTGTGTGTCTTACTTGACAAAGGTTTATAAGCGGGTCTCTGACCAAGCACACAAACCTGAATATATGTGTCTACTGACCAACCAACTTTCAAATTAAAATTTCATAACACTAAAAAGGCTGTTTACACATGTTTAAAATTTTATTAATAAATTTCATATTTTCCTGTGTTTTAGTAAGTGCTATTGAATGATTTATTATCAATGAACATTTTAATAATTGAGCAATTAATATTTGATAAAAAAAAACCTTGGCAAGGACATTTCTCTTTGAAAATTTTAGAAATTATATGAGAGAACCCTTACATAGACACACACTGTCAAAATCAATATATTCCAAATTCAATATCATAATAGGAAAGAAATAAAATAAAGAGTACAAAGGGGGAAGAGACTCGTAATAAAATGCTACGACGGGAGCAAAGAGGGAAAAAAATCATTTCATTAAAAAAAAAAAACTATTCCCTTGATCAATATAATTCCAATAGAAGTGCGTGTTTTATTTGATTGGACTGACTTTACTTTACTAGAAAGGCCGGATGTGATGATTTCCTGAGTATATAGGTTCTAACAGGTTATTGTAAACGATTGGAAAGTGTAAAAAACGCTTAATGGCTCTATTTTATTGATAGGAAAAAAATGAAAGCTGTCAACAGCTAAAAGGCATATTAGCAATTGATTATGACGATATTTGCTCTCCCGATTTTCGATATTTTGGTTGCTTCATACAGCAGGTTTTTAATGAATTATTGAAGAAGACCGATAATTTTGTATGTTTATTTTATGAAAAGGACGGAAACAATAACAATGAGTTTACACCATTAACCTAGGCATGCACAAAGGGGACAGGACATGTGAATCTTCCCCAAACATAGCCATACTTCATCCAAGTCGTTACCGAAAGAATGTTCACTCGTCAGCGATTGGTTTTGTATGCCCACGTGACATACAAACACGTGAGCAAAAGAAGTGAAGTGCTGCTTAGCCAGTGCAAATGCTATGGATCTGAACAAGTGATAGTCTGAAATAGCAAGGTCTGAAGAATATGGCGCGTGCGATAAAACAGTCCTTTTTCAGGTTTTCTAAGGTGTCTTTCACATGATTTGTGGTGTGAGGGCACCACAATCATGGAGCAAAATTACTTTTCCGTGTCTTCAAGCCCATTATGGACGTTTGTTAATTGATTCCCGGTTTAAATCAGTGAATTGTTGTTGATATCGGCCAGAAGTATCTGTTTCGCCAGGTTTAAGCAGATTATAATAAAAAAACGTCCTTTTGGTCCCACCACATGTCGGGCATATTGTCTTCTTTCAAAAGCAATTTCGCTTAGGAGTCGATGTTGAGGATTGGCCTGGATTTTTTTCACATGGGTATTGTTAAAATATATCTATTTTTTGTCACCTGGGACAATTTTATGCAGAAAACTCATTATTTGATGTCTATCTAAAAGTTGTTAGCAAGTGACTCTTCGGCTCTCCATCTTTCTCTCTGTTAAAGCATTTGATACCCATTTTCTTTCTTTGGGATTTTTTCCCAAGGCACGCAACTGTTCAATAATATATTTCTGAGTTACATTTAATATTTCTAAAATCTGTACCGGAGTTATTGTCAGGTTTTCATCCAAAATTGTTAGCAATTCTTCATCTTCAAATTTTGTTGGTGGTTTTCCATTATCTTTGTCTGTCACATCAAAATCGCTGTTTTTAAATCGTCTAAATTAACGTTTACATGCTGATTCAGATGAACCATCCATGATATTGATGATATGTCACCAAATGTTTTTAAATCTACTGCTTTGTCTTTGATTTAACTTACTTCTGTATGTGTCCCCTATAATTGGAATTTTCTCCTGTAGTTGTAACACAATAAAATAAAATTAATAAATAAGCTAACTGAAGTATTCTAAAAGATTCAGCAAAAGTTTTTTTTTAATAAAGTAATGGATTTAAATTTAATACAAATGACCTTTTGTTGGCACGAAAAACGATATATTCCAAGCCCATAATCCCTATGATAAATACACAGCAATAATTAATGACACCTTCCGGATGAAAGGTTAAGAATATTCTGACAAAATGCGAATAGGATAATTCCACATTTTTGTTAACCCAACTGCAGCGCCATCTTTTCATTCAAGGTCATTTCATAAGTATAGCCTATAATGTATGTCTATAATGTACTTAGTTGTTACCAAAGTGGACAGAGTTGGACACATAAATTATCTATCTTCAATGAAATGTGCTTTTAAGGCCAACGGGAAATAGCTACTAGAATTATCCACACAAACAATCACATCATGACGACTTCCAAATGAAGCCTTACTGTTTAGTAACGACAAAACATTTGAAACGTAGTCAAGTTTTTCTACGATTGAAGGAATAATTTTGCCTGCGTTGTGACACATCTTCTAAAATTCAGTTTCATACATAATGAAATTTTGTTTGTTACAATGTAACGAGATATAATGAAATTTTGTTAGAATATATTACATTTAACTTTCTTATTAATTCTATAGTATTTTTTCGATAGCTTCATTAAGTTACTTCATTTATTTATACATTATTATTACATTATTTATTTTAGACATTATAGAATAAATTGTCTTTCGACAGGATTCGGAAATTTGCATTATTCCGATAACCTCTAATGCTTAAATTTTCCTCAGAAAATTCAGTTCGTTTATTGGTTGTTACTCTAGTTATAGTCGCGTGACGTAGTATTTAAAATTAAAAATGAATGCAAAGAATTTTAAAGTTATCACGCAAAAAATATATAACTGGCCTTAAAAACCACATTTACTTCCATATTTGATACGAAAGTCAAAGGGAACTCATCTAGATATTTACTGAGTTTAATTTTCTCTGTATAACAAATATGGCCAACAGATGGAACGCCAGCGTAACAACAAAGCTTCGTGTAGCCTATTCAAAAGTAAGTTCTAAACCTGCAATATAAATACAATTGCTAAAAAGTTTTACATTCATTTCAATGGTATTATATAATGGTTTTGAAACCTTTTTGTTACTTTTTAAGGTTATGTGCTGCATCAATGTGAGCGAAACATCGAAAAAAAATTTAAGAAATCCACAATATCAAATACATGAAAGATGCATGCTATTGATTTTACTAAAAAAATCAATTCCAGTTTACGAAATTGAACTTTTTTTTAAAGTAATACATAAGTGTAAGAAATATTTGAATTGAAGTCGTTCTTTTTGATTAATAGTGTACTATCTGTTTCTTCATTCGATTTGTGACGGGGTTTAAGACTATGCGCGTGTTTAATTAATATTGTGTAATAGCAATTTTTTCAATATAGTAATTAACTTGGCTTTTAGTAGTAATTATCCCTCTGAGGTATAAGCAAATTGACCGAAGTGTATACTTGTTTAGACTGCATAAGATTTAAATTAAACATTTTGATTTTAAATTTAATTTCGTAAACATTTAAAAAATTATATTTTTTATTGGAGGTCGTCTCTTCCATGCTTTAAAAATTAAAATTTAATAAAATTATTAAAATTGTAAATTTCAAAAATTTATGTGTAAAATTTATTGCTGGAAAACCTGCCAGTAAGCTGACGGGTTTAAACGCATGTATCCCTTAGATGGTAAAGCAACTTTAGAATGTACAGAATCAGGTTACATCTGTTTTTTCCTCAAGTTGAGCACATATTATACATCTGACCCATGAAACTGAGAATGCCTAAATTAAGCTGGGTGAACTTTTTAGTGAGTGACTTTAAAAATATGCAGCGTCGTACAGCGCATTGAAAAAACAAGTTTTATTTTATGTTTGCATGCTTAGTGTCAACCATTGGCAAATATTTGTAAACCATTGCATCCTTTTTGAAGCACCATTTTCATTTTGGCTTTCTGTACCTTCCTTTGTACAAAATTATCATGTTTTTTTTAAGCTTGCGCCTTTTGTTGATGTAATCGAAACTGATAATGGAGACATCATACAGGGATTCATGCCCCACATATTGAAAAAGGTTGGGCATATGGAGTGATAAGCTGACTTAGAGTGAGTGAATTTTTTTAATACTTTGCATACATTACCTATAGTACTATACAGTTTACATATGGCGTTGAAAGTTTAATAATTAAAGATTGTTCTCAAAACATTTAATTAATATTGAAAAAGTCATTTTTCTTAAAGCAATATTTGTTTAAAATAGAACGTTAAACAAACGTTATCATTAGTTAGCTTGCTAGTGAAGTCAAAATTCTTACTATTAATATTACATATAATAACCCGGATAATGTGCTGGATCAGTTACCCGCTTATGAACCTTCGTGCAAGTAACGACACATAAAGCAAATTTTTTACTGTCACAAGAGACATGGAAACGTACACCAAAGGACGAAGGGGGTCCTCTTGAAGAACTCCCACTGAGTTTGGACAAACAGGTCATGCATAATTCGTGACATTTCTCGATTGGTCGTTCCAGCAATCGTGAATTGAAAAATTTCAAACTATTCGAAGCTAGATAGTATAAATTCGTGCAAATCAGCCTTCGCAGCTTCATAAACCATTATTATGGTGAAATAAAACACATAATTTTTAACCACGTAGTTTTTTTTTAAAGTAAAACTGAAATAAAACAGCTACTTTGTGTTTTAATTTTCCTGTACTTTTTATTGTCTTTGCAAACTTAATTGTTTGTAGGTTCACTTTTATTCGAGAGCCGCTGGACCGTTATAGTGAAACTTTGGAAAATAACACGTTCGGCGGTATGGTTGGTATGCTGTCCAGCAATGTAAGTGTTTGAACTTATCAAAAATGGAACGTTTAGTAACATATTATAATTTTACAACAAAAAAAATGTTTATATTAAATACCATAATTAAATGAATATATATTTATTCAATAATTATATTCAAGAACCTTTATCGATAAAAATTTAAAATAGGAATAGTATTAGTCTAATTTCAAAATATTGTATCTGTACCGAAAACGGTACCCCAAGGAATTTTTTCACACATTTGTACAGGTAGAAGGACTTTAAAAATTTGTGACCACAATCCCTGGGCTGTTGACTATCATTATTAAAATTTAGTGACCTTGTAATTATTCTCGTTTAATTTAAATAATAGAAATAATTTTTTTTTGCAAGTATCCATTTAAGGAACCACTTTCCCTATTATGTGTAGATATAGGGTGTGTCCATAAAATTAAGTGAGACAGGGGTACTTCGTAAATGTGAACTACAAACTGGATGTAATCGAAGCAATACATTTTTCAATGGTTTGTGAATGAAAAGGTATGTATAAATAAAAAATTAATTTATTTTAAATAAGGGTCGGAAATACATTCAGTGGACTGTTAGAGGGGAGGGAGTAAATATCTTCAAAAGTGCACTTCAGAAGGAGGGGAGGAGGTCTTTTTTGGTGGTGGCTATGCAGTAATGTCACTAATATAAACAATAATTTATTATGAATGAGCTAAATAAAATCCCATTAACAGATTTGTTTCAAATTAGTGAATTTTAAAATCCATTAGCTATACTTCAAATGGGTACATAAAGTGTCCCTATTAAGAATCGGGCGTAATTTCAGTACATCTTATAATAATTTTACAAATAGGATTGTTTTGTAAATACATCTTCTAAACTTGATCTCAAACTTGTCCTCCTTTTCAAGGTACGTGAATTTAAAAATACCGTATTTATCATCAAATAGCTTACCCGGAGTTCATCGCTTTCTATTTCCGAAATTAATTTCTAACGTAATAAAGAATAGTTTGCTTTTAGCAAATTTTACCAACAACAAACTATTTATCTTCACCAAGCTCTGTTCAGATGTAATTAATGAAATTGCTGGTGTAAAAATTTGCCCTCAATAAAGTTACTTGAACTTTCACTTATTACGACAAAAAAAGTTCAAAAAGTTTAAAATTAAAGTTTTAAAAAGTTTTTAGCAACTTGACTGACTAAAATATTAGAGATTTATATAGATTCTTTAAGAGAAGCATACAAAACTGGGTTTATTCGTGTCCCATTTGACCCCACACTTGTTGTCCCATTAGACCCCACCGTGTTATTATTTATATATGATCCAACACAGAACCAAGTGTATTTGACCACAGTATTTGGCATATAATATCTTAATCTATGATATGTCTCCTACCAAAAACTATAGTTTAAGTTATGAAAAGTTTTATTTAATACTTTTTGAAAGTGTTAAAAAAATACACTTTTAACCTACTTTGGATTCTCCAAAACAACAATTCTTCTCTCCACTTCAACACATGCTATTAATATCTAATCTTTGGTTGTTAAAATATGAAGTCTAACAGTAACAATGTTGTGGTGTAAAAATATTTGTAAAACAGTATATTTTCCCGCGCTTTTTGCCCCTTGTCCCATTAGCCCCCACTCATCCCCTACACAAAACTTTACAAACAACAATTTTTTTTTTAACTGTTTGAAGATTTTTAATAAAAATATATTTATTGTATATAGTACATTTATACCAGTACATTTATATTTCTAGGATGTGGATTTAATCATGAATCCCATTCTTCCCCAAGAAGAGTTTTTCGAATTTCTCTACTATTCCAACCCCATCACCATTGAAGCTTACACTATCTTGTCAGGAACGACGTCCATTAATTCGGGATACTTCTTTTACTTCAGCGTCCTAGATACATCGGTAAAATTTACTATTTCCCTTATTTTAAAGCAGCCATAGTTTTGGATTACACACATTTGATTTCTTTATCTACAATAATGGGGTTGTTCTACGGAGGATCCGGCAATAGCTCTGCGGTTTTGTTTTCATGTCTCTCGAATTACTGTTGTTTTGGTATTCGAGAGTGAGTTTTCGAAGAGAATATTTTAGTTATTAATTTTTTAAAATTCCAACTTCTTTCAATGCAAGTTTTCCTTGTAAATGATTAAAACAACCAACAGCGCAGCAAGAAGTTGTAATTTTAAAAAATAACAACTAAAATAACTTATTCTTAGAAAACTCAATTTCGAACATCAACAAAAGTAATTCGAAAGACATGAAAACAAAACCGCAGAGCTACTGCCAGATCCTCCGTGAAACAACCCCATTGAGAATAAATGTTAATTAATATTCAAAGATATGTATATAAGAAACGGTCGAGTTTAAACTTCTTAATTGTAGCTAGTTTGGCTCTTTTCTTATAGGTGAATAACATAAGTGAGTGAATACTCTGAAAACGTACCATTCTTGTCCTGGCGAGTTTTAAAAGTAATATAAGCTTTTAAAACCAAAGTACACTCTTAAAACAAAAGAGTGAAATTCACTCCTATAGGAGAAGTGCATTTTCGGCACCGGAAAGGAGTGGAAATTAACTCAAACTGAGTTAAAACCGCTCGTTTTAAGAGTGTCGAACGCAGATTGTTTTCTTTTATTTCTTTTACCCACTCCGAAAAAGAGTGAAATTCACTCCTATAGGAGAAGTGCATTTTCGGCACGGAAAGGAGTGGGAATTAACTCAGACTGAGTTAAAACCGCTCGTTTGTTTTAAGAGTGTAACTTAGGAAAAAATGAGAATTCAGTTTATAGAGTATAGAACAGAAAGAATTATACAAGAATTTTTTTTTTTAGTTTTTTTTAGTTCACAGAGTGTGACATGTCTTAGAAGGATCTGTCTTGTGCGTGGTGTGTCCCAACCCTCAATTTCATGACTATGACAGGTTATAGCTAACTTATACGGTATGAATTCACTTTTTAAATTCGAGAATTAAAGAAAGGAACATTTTGGGAAAATATTAATGCATTTTTTATCTTTATTGATACATTGGTATTTATTTTACTGACTTTTTAATGTTTGTGTGTCCCTAATGACTGCGGTCACGTCCGTGGACATGAACTAAATATTGAATTGAGTTCAATATTTGGCATTATAAAAGCAGTGTCTATGTCATTTTAGTTTCATTTGCATCCATATTGTATAGCAAAATCAAAAAATCAGTTTGTTTTTAATTGTTAAGTTAATTTTTTGTTCATTAAACTTTAAGGTTAAACTTTCATTTTTAAGATTTAGTGAAAGTTCAAGATGGGTGCATCACGTCTGTGGCTAAGAAATAACTAAGGGGAACTAATCGAATGTCTATTCTTACTTAATAATATGTAGCATTAGATACAAAGAGCTTAATTTTTTTAAACTTATGTTTCAAATACGAATATAGCATGTTTTTGAAGGATGAAACATGCAATTTGTCACGTCTGTAGACATCACGTCCGTGGATTCTGTATGTCTACAGACATTATCACTTTTCCTTGGATGTTATTATGATGTCTGATTTGACTTTTTTTGGACTATAATATGTTTGTAGTTCTAAATATATGTTTTTAGGTTAGAGTAACCTACTTAGAAGAAAAAGTAATAATAATTGAATAAGATTTATTTAATTTCAAGATGGATGATTTTGAACTGACCACTCTTGATAATGGATAAATTATCAAAACACAGAAAATTAAAGAAAAATTAATAAAATTCAGCTAATTAATACATTGCACACTAAATTATTTTGCTTAAGTTGTCTGTTCATAATGTATCAGTCTGTGTATGTTTAAAAGTGCATTTAAGAGTTACAGTAACCAGCTTGTTATTACAAAAAAACAAGTTCTGAAAATAGGTTTTTTTTTCTGCCGATATTTTTTTAGATGGGAAAATCAAAGAAGTTAACAGTAACAGACAGGAGTATAGAAAGAAAAAGGGGATCGCATTATGAATAATGGTTATGAATTCCCCGAGAGAGAGAGAGAAAGAGATAGAGAGAATTGATTCGTTCTTTCCTTATTGACTTATCTATACAATAACATTTTCGAGTATTTTTTTCTTTGTGTTTCATACAAATAAGCTGTACTTATTATAGATATCTTTCTTAATCATAAATATGTTAGATGCAATTGAAAACCTATAATCCATCATGTCCGTGGCAAGGTAGTCATGTGCTTTGAAAACCAAATTTTTAAGTAAAATTTTAATGAGAAAATCAATTGTATGATCTGGACCTATGTTATAGTTTCAATGAAGAATGTAACTGTAACTCAAATCCTAAGTTTCAAAAACTTTCATTAATATTTTTCTTTCGAAATTTTTCGCTTCAAATGGTTCGTTTTCAGAGTAGTCATCCAAGTGTATTAAACATTCAATATAACATTCTGACAAAAAAGCCCATGAAGTTTTTAAAATGTAGACTAGAAAAAAAACTTAATTTTATAAGATTAAAAAAACTTAGTAAGATTATAAACTAACTAAGATTATAAAAAACTTAATTTTATAAAATTTTAAAGCTAACTTTAACAGCTTCTCTGGAAAATTTTCCTAAAAACTTGTATATGTGTAAAATTATTAATCACTAATTTTGTAATTAATGTAAAAAATTTGTTAGTGATTTAAAAATAATATACTCTAGGTTTGGTCTGGAATTGCGGTTGCTTTGCTTTCCATTGCAGCAGCCTCAGCTTGTTTAGTCAAATATACTTTACGACGGCAGTCCTATAACTACATTATTCTGACTGGATGGTACTGTTGGAATTTGTTCTCTTTTATGTTAAAGCAGAGTGAGTATCACCTGTATTGTAATATTAAAAACCTTTTTGGAAATAAATGGACTCTGAATTTTAATCGTTTGAAAATGTATGGATCCAATCTTATCCTTAAACTTTCTGCTGGTTATCATTATTTTTTTAAAATGTAGAATGTCGCTTTTAAATGGATTATTATAATTCAAGAATTTAATTTATTAAAGTGCTTAATCTGAAAACACGAACGTTCACGAAAGATGGATATAAGGTTTAAATTTGGTTCCTGTCTTCACTAAAAATATAATTCGTATGTATGGTGATATGTTTCATCATATTTTTTTTATTTGGTTGAACCATTAATTAGATTTTTGCTTCAGAAACTGAAAAAATGATCCAACAGAATACCTAAAATATGGTGAAACATTTCACCACACAGCCGTTGCAGCTATGAACCATAATTTTAGTGAAATGAAAATCCAAATTTCTCACGGGGTAAACTTGCATAAGTAAATTTAAAAAAAGAAGCAATAACAAATAATTTTTTTATAAGATACGTTATGATTGTCGAATAGAATGAGTAAAGTTGAGTTAATGTACAATAACAAGAACTAATTATATAAGATAAGAGAAAGATATGATAAGAGATTTTGTACAGATATTTTTAGCAAAGTACTAAACTATAAAATTTATTTAAAAGAATCAAGTAAAATAATTCTTTTTCATTTACAGATCCAACAAATATTCTTATTTTGAAGAATAAAAAACGCTTGTCATCCATTGTATTACGAGTTCTAGTCATGACATGGGCGTTTTGCATTGCATTCCTTGTGATGAACGTGTTTCAAAGTCTCCTGGTCTCCAAAATGACCCTATTAAAATCGAGACCTTTAGTGGACACGTTGACCGATCTTGTAGCATGCAAGGACTGTGTCTGTATGGCACCGAGAGAAATACAGTTGGATTTCCTTATTAAGGTACGACAGAATTTGAACTTATTCTACCGAAGAATTTCTTTTCTAGAGCTTTTTTAACCCTTTTCTACACTGTTAAAATTTAGGCACTTTGTTTCACCAAAAATATGGTTCCTAGTAGCTGCAACGGCTGTGTAGTGAAACGTTAAACCATATTTTTGGTATTCGGTTGAACCATTTCTCAGGTTTTTGTTCCAAATCCAGAAAAATGGTTCAACCAAACACCGAAAAAAAGGTGAAACATTTCACCACACAGCCGTTGCAGCTACTATGAACCAATTTTATGGTGAAACCAAGCACAAAATTTTTAACAGTGCAGCGTGCTGGGCCCATAACCTAATGGAATTAAGAGTGAATTATAGCGAAGTGCATTGAGAAGGGAAGACTGCATTAAGTTTTAGCAGCATTTTAAACTTTTATTACAACATAAAAACACAACTATAAAAGTAATCTGAAACTACAAAAGCTAGAAACTGTTTAAATTCTATTTTAGCACGTTCATATCGGCTGGCATTGAGTTTATTTAAACACGAGTAATATTACAGTTCGGTTTGATTAGATATTTCAATACTCACTCTCCGTGAGAATGTCGGATTGAGGTTTCGCACACTGTTAAAAATTTTGTGCTTGGTTTCACCATGATATTGATTCCTTTCACCATGATGATATTGGTTCCTAGTAGCTGGAACGGCTGTGTGGTGAAATGTTTCACCTTTTTTTCGGTGTTTGGTTGAACCATTTTTCTGGATTTGGAAACAAAAACCCGAGAAATAGTTCAACCGAATACTAAAAATATGGTTTAACGTTTCACCACACAGCCGTTGCAACTACTAGGAACCATATTTTTTCGTGTGAATGATTGAGTATAGATGATGAGAGCTATGTATGTTTGTATACGGGAACACAGGAACCTCACAAACTTGTGGTAAAGATTAACGTTTATTAGATTCGAAACTTCATATTAAAATCAACTTAAAAGTAAAAAGGTTAACAAGAACAAAGTTAAAAACTTAATAGCAACTAATTCATATATGGACACATCTTCCTCCGAACACCTCCAAAAACAACCGACGACGCCTCCCTTGCAGCCACAGTCTAAAAAAGATCTTCGGAAGAATGTTCACAGGAAAATCTTGACAGTTGGTCGAATGCAGAACTCGCACTTAGGCTACCCTCACTCGCAGGACTACTGAAGCGTCTACCTGAGCTGCTTACTCGTGATGTCAAACATCGTGAAACAAAGTGCCTAATTTTTAACAGTGCACTCTAGTTCTTGCTCCCTTGATATGGCCGGGCTGGAATGTTCAAAAGTTACGTGCCAATAAGATTATGGCTAACTTTAATTATCCACCTATTAAAACGCTAATGCCAGCAGTGCTTAGTTGTAAAGTGCCGATAAGATATTACAAATAAATGCTAGGCATATCATGTAAAGTTATTTCCGATATAGTTTTTCTTGAAAGGCAATCTCCCAACATGGTTTTCAACAGTTGAGCTTTCATTTTCATACGTTTCGTAAAATATTATTGAAAAAAGAGGGTGGGAGGATCCTGGGGATAGGTATGGGGGGTTATTGAATCGGGAGTAAACTGTATTCGGGAATATATAAACATCATGCGAAAACGGTTAAAAAACATCATCGTTAAGTTACACGCATTTTTCACTATCTTTATGGTATAAAGTTTTTTTTATTTATTTTCATTTCAATAGCGATCTCCTCTGGAAACGGTTCGGAGATCATGGAACAAGATCGACACCAGTCTGTCACATCACGATCTTTTCAAGAACAAATACATGCTCGATGTGGAAAAGGGGAAGTTCTGCCTCATCCACGGCCATCTGATCATAGAAGACAGACTGGGTGTATTCTTCCAGAAGAAGGGAAGTTGTAACCTGCATCTCTCCAAGAGCTACTTCTATCCTTTCTCGCTGCTGATGGCGGTGAATAGAAATATGTCGCCGGTGTTTTTCGAGACATTCAATCTTGGGTATGATTCTAAATTGTGTCAAATAAAGGCAGTCGATATGCTGACACTGAATAAATGGACATAAAAAACATTCCAAAAGGAATTGTCAAATATTTGGTGTAACGGTACTCTATTTTAAACAGTGTCAGCATGTACTGCCTTCGTATTTCTGGTGTTAACATTCACCACCAAAAATATAAGTGAAAAAACGAGCAGTACACTCTTAAAACGAAAGAGTGAAATCCACCCCTATAGGGGAAGTGCATTTTCGGCACCGGAAATGAGTGGAAATTAACTCAGACTGAGTTAAAACCGCTCGTTTTAAGAGTGTAGGACGTAGATTGTTTTCTTTTATTTTTTTTACCCACTCCGCAAAAAGAGTGAAATCCACTCCTATTGGGGAAGTGCATTTTCGGCACGGAAAGGAGTGGAAATTAACTCAGACTGTGTTAAAACCGCTCGTTTGTTTTAAGAGTGCAGATTTTATGAAACTCTTCTGGCTTGAGCTATTGACTTCTATAGAATGTAATATCGCGCTTATCAGTAAGCAACTTTTTATCGATTTACTTCGTTGTAGTTCTACATTTTTGACAAACTTTGTCCTATATATATATATATCCTATAATATATATATATATATATAAAATATATATATATATATATATATATATATATATATATATATATATATATATATATATATATATATATATATATATATATATATATATATATATATATATATATATATATATATATATATATATATATATATATATATATATATAATATATATATATATATATATATATATATATATATATATATATATATATATATATATATATATATATATATATATATATATATATATATATATATATATATATATATATATTAATATATATATATATATATATATATATATATATATTATATATATATATATATATATATATATATATATTATATATATTATAATTTTTGATCTTATTCCCTGATTTTTTATATATAAAAAATATTTCAATATTCTAAAAATATGTTGTTTTACCTTTATAATTTTAACAGTTAAACTATGAGTGATAAGTATTTTTTTCTTCTTCAGAATTACCCGGTTAGTGGACGCAGACATAACAGGGAGATGGTTCAAGTCATCCCTGGAAGTGTCCACTCTTTGCACCAGCTACACCGACAACACCATCAAACCTCTTGGAATGAAGAATTTATATGGTGTTTTGCTGTTGTGGGCAGCAGGCACTTTCATAGCTGCAATAGTACTAATACTAGAAATATTTCTTTCGAAATTTACAGTGAAGTCTAAAAAAGTAAAACGTTCAAAAACGAAAAAATAGTATGTATGACTTGATAATAAATATTGTTCCTTACTATATTTATTTTCGATACTTTGGAATGAAAGCATTTTTATCATATAGGGTGCTCAACAAAAAAATAGGGGGAACTAGGGTCATTTGACCCATAAGGATACATGACCCAATGCCTTTTTCTCAGAAATGGAATTTTGTGAGTTGAAAGTGGCACCACTTTTTTTCCTTTCAGCCAGCCTGATCACATGGTGAAAAATACTAGCTGAATCATTGCGAATGTGTTTAGTTGGGTGTGTTTAGTTATGCGCAGAAATACGTTTTCATGCACTGAAAGTAAATTTTTGAGGCCGTAAGGTTTTTCGGTCTACATTTTTTGGTTTAAAGGAAAGATTTTTTCAATTAGTTACATGCTTTTAGTTACAATTACATGCATGATAGTGTCAAAGTATTTATTTGCAAATGACTTGGTTTAGTGGTTAAGCAAAAAAAAGTGCAACTAGGGATACTTGTCCCAAGTCAATTAGGGTTACGTGACCCAAGTAAATAACAAAAAAGTAGGCCAAAGTAGACCAACTAATTTTTTTTAAAAAAAATCATAGGTGTCCCAGAAAATGTCTGGGTTCTTATCAAATATCGGGGTAAACGGAATAAAAGAAGATTTTTTGAGAAGGCACAAGAACAAAATTCTGATGAGCCTGGAATTCTCAGCTTACAAATAGAATAGATGGAAAATGCTTTAGATGGCCTGAAATGGATAATATATCCCAAGTTAAAGATGAAAAGTAACTTAATGATGAAAAATCCACAAAACAGCTCTAACGACAATATGACATAACCAATGGAACACAGATTTTTGTGTTTTTTTATATATAATGTGTTGTTTCATAAAACACGGAACCTTCCGAAACCAAGGAATATAAGAAGATTTTTTGAGAAGGCACAAGAACAAAATTCTGATGAGCCTGGAATTCTCAGCTTGCAAACAGAATAGAAGGAAAATGTTTTAAATGGCCTGAAATGGATAATATAATCCAAGTTAATAATGAGAAAATTGAAGCGATTCTTCAACCCCCTGTGTTTTTCTCTGTAAAATAAAAGGATCCCCAGTTTTGTATTTAAAAAGTCTTTACGTTTAAATTTGAATAGTTCGTTAAAATAAGAATAAATAATGCGATAAAAATAGGAAGTCATAATTTTGTCTGACAAAAATTAAAAAGCATATATATAAACTTTATATTATGTTAGTTTTGTTATCATGCAAAATTATTTTGATAATTTAAAGTCCTTCTAATAAATATATGGGTTGGGTCACGTATCTAATGGGTGGGTCATGTATCCCTATACATTGGGATACATGATCGAAAACTAGTTTAAATAATTTATATTTTACTAATATTGAAGTTAATGCTTCAGAAAAATACTTATGTATATAGTATAAGACTTATTGAAGTAAAAATTGACTGCATTTGCACACCTATAAATAGTGTTTTTAAAAAGTTACAAGCCATAAACTACAAGTTGGGTCATATGTCCCTGGTTCCCCCTACACCACTTCAAAATTAAATATCCCAATAACAAATATAAAAACAGATTAGACTATTAGACAAACTGTATGTTTATTGGAATAAAATAGATTTTTTGGTGAAAATTTTAAAATTGACACTTGAGGATCTTACAATGTCTATCCATACAGTGTGTTCGCACATTTTATCGAGATATTATGAAATGAAATTGCATTTTGATATTGGAGCATATTTTAATGGTATTTCAAAAGCAGTTAGATAAACAAGTAGTATTTTTATTAAAATAATCAGGAATGGCATACAGTGTCCTCTATAGGTATTTTTTGTACTTGTAATTTTATTTGTATACTTTCTAAAACTAAATCCACGGCTTCCTGATATAAACATGCAAATTTTTTAATCTATAATTATTCTATATTATTTGGTCTCTAGTTGCTGGATAGATTTTAAAATTCTGTACTTATTTGTTAATTATCATGTAGCACACAATTTCAATGTCATCATTAAATTGTAGATTGCAGTTACTATATAGACATTTTTTTACCACAATTGTGTAAGCTTGTGTCTTAACCAATCGCCTGACAATAATCATGAATAAATGTGAAAAAAAGATTAATAAAAATTGTTATTCGTAATATAATAAAAACTTCTACTGATATAA
Organism: Oedothorax gibbosus; assembly: GCA_019343175.1. Classification (NCBI taxonomy): domain Eukaryota; kingdom Metazoa; phylum Arthropoda; class Arachnida; order Araneae; family Linyphiidae; genus Oedothorax; species Oedothorax gibbosus. The sequence continues at coordinate 132,250 of JAFNEN010000481.1, forward strand.
TAAAAACTGAAAAACTACCTGTCAGCTTTAGACTTTCTTTTTTTCACCCTTAACAATTAAATTCATAAAAAAAATATCTTTAAACAATTAAATAGTCTACTTTCATATTACATAGAAACTGACGGAAATTCTTAGCAAAAAAAAAAGTATATTTGTCGTCTGCCGTGTTCTATTTTTATCTAAGTTCTTTAAGTGCAAATTCTATTTTTTATTCAAAATTTTATAAATTGCATTCTTGCTATATTGAAAGATTATTATCGGTTTTATTTCCATTAATTTTCAATTATGCAAAAAAATACCATAACGTCTATGTTACGTATACCAAAACAAATGTAATTTCCGAAGGACCAAAAATAAAAGCAGAATCGCCGGAACTGTTGCCACTCAAGACCTCGACGAATTCCCACTATTTTTTTTTCCAATAAAAATATTTATTTTATAAGCTTAAGGAAAATAACTAAATTAAAAGTTGAGTAAAGCAAACTAGAATTGTCCAAGGATAAATTTGGTCCAAAAATAAGAAAAAGACTACCATTTAAAAATGAAGATTTTGTGAAGCTTCGCAAATAACTGTTAGTCAAACATCATAAGAAATAATAATAAATAAATAAACTATATATAAAACTATTTCGTCGGATTGCCATCTTTTAAACTAATTACGGGATTAAAATATCTTTCTTTTGGTGGTGCCATCTAGCGAGGAGATTTAAATTTTATAACGAGTATTTGTATCAAACAGTGTCCATTGCAACCTAACACACTTTTAAAAAAATATGCAGTCAACATTTTGTTAATTTAAAACCATAATTCAGTTAGTAGACAGGTTTTTGACGACATGAAGGGAGAATATCACAAAAAATAAATTTGAAATATTTCCTTTAGGAGACATTTAGCAGCACTGCTGTATTTCCAGGCTTAATAATCATCATAAAATTAAGTTATAAACGTCCTAACTTTTTTTCAGAAATTATTATTGGTTTCAATTTAATTAAAAAAGTAATTAAAGAAATTTAATTAAAGAGAGTAATACAACTCTATTTTTAAAGTTTGGCACAAAAATGTGTGTTTTTTTAGTTTTATTTCGAATGAATCAAATATATTCCAAAACGAGAAAATAAGAAATAAATATTTTGTATGGCATTCTTTCTCGTGTCTTATTTGTCATCAATAGCCTATTTTTCAAATGAATTAGAATTCCAATCATTTGTTAAATCGACAGAAGCCTTGAGTATGAGTTTCTCAATTTAATTAGAACGGCCTGTAGTTTGAATTACTCGAAATCCGTATTTCGATCAATGAGGTTCGAATGTAAAACGAACCAAATAGTATTGCTCAATTTTATTTTAAATTTTTGTAATCAATTTTTTCATTTTTTTAAAACCCTCTAAACAATTTTTGTAAAATGATTTAAAGGAAGGATACAGTTACAAAAAGAAAAAAAAAGTTATTGTGAAGAGAGATTCTTTGTAAAATTAAACTGCTGCTCTGCAATTATGTCTAAAAGGTCAGCAATTTGTTTATTATCCTTTTTTCGGCAAAGAAAAAAAAATGGGTAGCTCAATATCATTTGATAACTGAAAATAATTCAAATATAATTTCAAAATGTGTTTACTAGATTGAATGAAATGTTGTTAAAAAAATTATTATTGTGATTGTCGTTGGATACAAAAAGACACATCATGAACACGTTTTTTATTCAACATTGAATATTACATCGACATACATTCACTTTGGCCGTTAAATTACATTTATTGTCCAAACAAATAGTGTTTCAGCATAGATATCATAGTTAAAGTATTAGATTTGCAGATCACGTGACCTCCAATGCTAACGACGGGACGCTCATGGAGGTCAAATAAGGGGGCAAAAAGGCCAATGTTGCTGCCACTTTAAGGAGAAAAATACTACGAAAAAATACCATTTAATTCTAAAATTACAAAAAAATACTAGAAAAGGAGTTAAAATGATAAAAAGATTCCAAAATGCAGCTAGTATTTTTACGATATTTTTTGTAAGTTATTTTGTAAGTTTATCGTATTTTTACGATATTTTTTTGTTGCTGCCACTTTAAGGAGAAAAATACTACGAAAAAATACCATTTAATTCTAAAATTACAAAAAAAATACTAGAAAAGGAGTTAAAATGATTAAAAAGATTCCAAAATGCAGCTAGTTTTATATTTTTTTTATTTGATATTGTTTTTTTGTTTTAATTTTAGTAGATTAAAATGGTATTTTTTCGTAGTATTTTTCTCCTTAAAGTGGCAGCAACACTGGCCTTTTTGCCCCCTTGTTTGACCTCCATGCGCGGCCCGTCGTTAGCATTGGAGGTCACGTCATCTGCCAATCTAATACTTTAACTATGATATCTATGTGTTTCACAATCTAATGGTTATACATTAAATATGTTTTGTTAAATTATATTGAGGTTTTGATATACAAGAAAAAACAACAGTTTTTGGGCATGAATTGCGTTTGATTCCAGGTGTCAATTTAGGTCTCTAATAATTGCGTTTGTTGTTCGTTTTTATCAGTATTTGTTGCTTTTCAAATAAATTATAACATTTAAAAATGAAACGAATATTTGAATTAAATATTTAAAAATTATTAGTTATGAATGTCTCTCTTTTCACCTTTTATACAAAATTTTGTCTTCTGGAATCTGACATTTTATTTAAAAAACAATATACTATTTTTCTGAATTAAACTTTTATGGACGCGATTATAACGTCAAAAAAACCCTACTTATTTACAAAACTACGCATACTAGTGTTACGAATATTTCTTTGCAAAATCTAACGTACTGTTGAAAAAGCTGTTCATTAAAAATCAATAAAAGTAACATAAGTTAAGAAATAGAAGGATCTATAAGAAAATAATGAACTAATAAAAACAAATCTAATTTTCGAATATATTAATTTACAATTAGTATAAAAGAATATTTTTGGAAATAAATTGGTAAATTTACAAATAAAGATTTTTATTATTAAAAGTAAAAGTTTAAGTAGGAAAAGGTTTCATGAGAGATTAGCACATTGAAACTACCTCAACTGAAATTTCGGAATGGACTTGTCTATCAACGTATGGTTGCAGATTCAAACTTTGATCATTGCTGAATACTACCAGGGCCCCCAGACCTAAGTTATTTTCTCACGAATAGAATGCATCGATTTAGGTTTGGTTTTCAAATACTTTTTAGTGTATGCATACTCGCTAGAGTGGACCGACGGCCAATTTACAGGTATCGTGAGCAAAACGTACGTAAATTATAAGTTAACTTAAGTCATTTTCTCAAGGCTGATTTTTACGTATGTTTTAGAAAATATTGTTAAAAGTTAATAATAAATTTGCCAGACACTTTCCATGGGCCTAAATTTTTGCCAAACGCTTTTAAACGTCTCTGTCAAGTTCTGACTTTGTCTTACGCATCTGCTGGTGCGAGAAGTCGCTACAACCGTCTTCGGACGACAAGAAGGGGAAGTTAAGCAAAAAAAGGAACCATGTGTGCATCGGGCATGTGAAACTGCTGTAAGCTAAAAACAGCTTTATGGTAACATGTTTATTAATTTATTTTTTAACTGAACAAAAAATTAATTAAATCTAAATGATAATCTTGCTTCGTTTTTATAACTTAGTTACCATAACGCTGTCATTAGATTACAACATTTTCCCATCTCAATACACACATACACTACTCACAACAATTAGGGGAACGTATGGTTTAAACTCTTTCACCCCCAATGATTCCATTTGGTATCATCAGCTTCCGATTTTTTTTCTCACTAAGTTGAGCTTGCACTTATTTATCGTTATATGGAAGAATCTTGTCTTTTGAAGAATTAAATAATGTTTGTTTTAATTAAATGAAAATATGAAAAACATGGTAAAATACAATTCACTCCCAAAAAGTTTATGCAATAAATTTACACGAAATTCTTCACGCTTGCATCCTTAGATGTTTAAAAATTGATTTTACCTTCTTTTTACAAGTTAAGTATTGAAAAAATTATAGTTATAATTTATTGAACAGTTATGATTCCATTATTTTCCCCGTTAAATTTTAGTTAAAGAATTAAGATTTTTCCCCTGTTTTTTTACCATTTCATTCTGGATGCATAATGAATCTATTTCACAAATTTTAGATTTTTATAATAAAAAAAAAGTTGGAACCGAAAGGGTAAACAAAAGTACTCAAAATGCTCCCCTAATTGTTTTAAGCAGTGTAGTTCTTTTTTGCTTAACTTCCCCTTCTTGTCGTCCGAGGAAGATTGTAGCGCCATCTTGTGCCAGCTGATACGCGGGTCAAAGTCTGAACTTGACAGCGAGGTTTAAAGCGTCTGGCAAAAGTTTCGGCCGGCGGAAAGTGTCTGGGCTCTTGGACTATTAAGTTTGGTGATAAAATTCATCTTTCTGTGTAAGGAAGGACAAATAAGTTAGATAATTTAACAAATGAACTTATTTAATTTGTAAATATCCATTGTAATAGCATAAAGTAATGATATTTTTCTACTGGAATGTTGTTGAAAATAACACACACAATTTTCATGCACAGGGATATATGTAAAACAGTTTTTTATTAAATCTGAGATCAACGCACTTGAATATTTGAATCGCATTGTTTTAAACCAAAGTGTTTTACTTTCAAACACAACCAATAGGTTTTATCTGCTACTAAAAGTGAACACTGAACACACATTACGTTAAATCATATTTTTATAACAACGTGCAAAAAATTTCGCTTTTTTATATCATATTCATTCATAAATCGTTGCGAAAATGACACTTTACGTGCTTACGCCACAGACAGTGCCGGAAGTAGTACTTTCGGCACTAGTGCGGTAAAGTAAATAAGAGTATTTGATTGGTATAAAAACAAAATGATGTCATGAATATCTCCATGGAAACTAAATGATGTCATGAAACTCACTTATTTCTATTGGTTCATTACTTTTGCATTTTCTAATATCTCCATGGAAAATACAAGAACTACAAAAATTATTAAAGGAAATTAAATAAGACAAAAGTAAGAACACAAATTTGCACGTTATTATAAAAAATATTGTAAGCAAGCACGTGCCAAATAATACTTTATTAAGCTCTCGTCATAAAAGCCACTCACTTAATAAAGTATTATTTTCGGCACTAGTTGCTTAAATAACTATTACGTTAAGATTGACATGAAACACATCTACTGTATGCGTGATATTTAAATTAGTGTATAACGCATAGATGAAATACAAGTGCACAAAGTTTCATAGATTAAACACGTCACAAGGTATAAGAAGTCAGAAAAAGCAGAGAATTACAAAATAACCGAGATTTGCAGATCGAAAGGTGCAAAAATCTCCTTATTTTTAAAATTTAATTAACTATTTCAATGACATAATTTAGTCATTGTAAATAAATGTGTTAAGGTTTAAAAAAATATTAAAATTCGATCGGTTTTATATTGTTACATAATCTAATTTTATCGAAACAGATTCGAGACCAATCAAATATTTCTCTATTGTAATGGTTACAGTTAGTCTTAAGCTAGCTAAACATTTCTTAAAAAAGGCAAACTCGTATGGTCCCCAATGTAAAGGTAAAAACAAAGTATGCTTTTATCTATTGAAATTTTAACCACTTTAGCATCAGTATACTCATGCCCAATAGAAAGTTACATTCAGATTCAGTAAATTTTGAGTTAGGGTATCTGGTTAGAGAGATAAATTTATATTCATTTTATTTATACTATGTTTAAAACTTTATAGGTACAAAAAAAATCAGTTCAATAATATAAACGAAGTTTAATTCGCACCTTTCGAAAGCGTTAAATCAGGATTCATACAACAAATAACACTCACACAAAATACACTGTACAGTTCTTTAGTACATGAGAGGTGCTTATTTCACAACAGTTACATATAATTTCAATAAAACATTGAATATGTGTATATATATGTATGGATTATTTGTACACACTTTCACACATAATTTGAGCTTATTAAATACATCACAACACATTTCACACGATAGTTCTACACACTAAAATATATAAATATGTGTGGATTTATTTTAATCATTTATTTGTACATACAAACACAAGAAAGGGACTGACTTCTCGTAAAATAACTTAAAATTAGATTAGACGTGTCAGCTTTCTACATTGTTGTCTGACCATAATGCTTTTGTGACAAGAGACGATTAGTTAAACGTCTGGTTGCCATTTCAGCAGGATAGTGACTGGTTAAAGAATAGTCACTGGTTAGTCCCCTTATAGATGATGTGCAATCGTTTCAAAATCCTTACTTCTCTGAAAATATTATTTTATGACTTACGAACTTTCGAGGATTTATGAAAAGTTCATTAGAACAAGAACAAAAGTAAAATTTGAAGAAAAATTGTTTTGGTTACTTAAATATCATTATTATTAAAAATATGAATTAGTGTCTCCATTTGTCCGCAACATTTCCACTAGGAGTTTAAAACATTAATAATTATATAATCATATGCAGAAAGGTTCCTTTAGTTAGGATTTCAAAACTAATACATTAGGTATTAGGGACTGACCATCTCTTTTAACCACTTCACTCCCAAAACAAATTCTACTCATATATTCTTTATAAACATTTTTTTTCAAACAATTGTCCATTCAAAAGTGTGTTTTGAAAGTAATTTTGAAACAAAATAACATTTACTGGGAGGCACGTCAATTTAGAGGAAATTGTGGTTCTGTGCTTGAAAATACACTTTTTTGTGTTATGAATAAACAAACGAGCCGTTTTTTTGTAATTAATAGTCCTTCTAACTTATCTTTTAGCCCCATTTTTTAATTATTAACCACTGCACTTTTTGCTAGATCGTCGAAATCTGTTTGACTCTCTTCGTACGTAATTTTTTTATACGATTAAGGGGATACGGTACCCAAAAATTTGTCAAAATATCGATTTTTCAGTTTTTACTTTTTATTATTCACAATATCTTTCTGAACATTTACTGAAAGTTTTATAATGATATCTTCTGTAAAAAAGTTATTAAATATTTTCTGGGGTCATTCATATAAGTTTGAATGCGTATTTCATCTGCTTTCAACCTTTTACCTCTGTTTCGCGTTTTTCAATTCTTGTGTTTAATAAATGCCTAAGGCGTTTTTCTAATTAAGTTAGAATTTTGAAATTTTTAACCTGTGTTCTTTTATAAATGGTGCACGAAATTGTGCATGGAATATGGTCTACTATGTAAAGTTGTTTTTTAAAAAAATTTGAATTCAATAACTTGTAATTTTTTTTGTGATTTTCAGTATAAATGCATGTTACTTTTTAACTGTCTCTCACATTTTAAAATCCATGCCCAGTTCTTGAACAAATTGTACTAAAAACAAACTATAAAAGTTTGGTGGAGTTATTCGCAAAATTGAAAGAGGAGTAGCGTTTTAAAAAAGTTCAATTTTTTTTTTAAATAATTGAAAACCTACTTGTAAATATTTGTTTTTATTGCTAGAAAATGTTGATTTAGAGTGAACATTATATAAAACCACTATAATTTACAAGTTTATGTTATTATTCCTAGAAATAATGTTTTGAGTACCGTATTCCCTTAATAAATCTGCTGCTCTGATATCGGTATTTTTGGAAAACTTAAGTATTCTATTTTCTAGTAATAGAAAAGTCTGCTGTATTCAGAAAAAATTAAAAATTACGTTGTGAAGTGAATTCTACAACGTTGCACGTAAGTGTACCTCTAAAGTGAAAAGGTTAAGAAACTGCTGTTATTTGCTTGACCATACAAGGGTCAAGCAATGATATGAAAGCATTGCCAAGCAAATGAATATGGAGAAGCACGAAGTGACTCATAGCAAGTGAACATGGAATCACCTAAGGAGGCTCCGGATGGCCGAGTGGTTTGGACCATAACGCTATCAGTCTGCGCGCTGTTCGATTCCCGCCTTCGCCCTGGGTGTACCTTCCTTTCTCTGTGATAGTAAAAAATTCTATCTGTGTCTGTCTTACTTGACGAATGCCTATAAGCGGGTCTCTGATCAAGCACACCAAGCCGGAATATATATGTACCTACCCCTACCCCCATACTTGAAAGTATTTCTCAATGTTTTAAATTATATATAATATCTGTTTACTGGTGATGTACAGGTTTTAATAGACTTATTTAAGAATCTGTAAATGTAAAAATGTTTATTTATTATACATAGAAACTATCATTTTTTTGCTGGTTATTAGATTGCTTAATTATTAAGCAAAACTAGTTCAAAAATATTTCGCCACATATAAATAATATCATTCAATTTATTTATGTGATGTTTGACATTTATTTTTTGACTATCATAACAAATAATTTAAATTAAACAAATATATTTTCATGTAAAATGCTTTATCCTCTTAAAAGAACTGGAAATTCAAAAATAAATTCATACTATACTCTTAAGAAACAGTAAGGAATTTTAACTTTTCAATGTTTTTTAATAAAATTTAATAACAGCTGCAATAGAAGTGGCTGATATACTTTATTGTTAAAGTATTAACCTATGATCATATTAACATATATTTTTTATAATTTTTTATTACATTGTTATACATCTGAAGCTCAAAGTTTTGTTTTGTAATATTTGATGCAAAGTTTAGCAATATAACACAACGAATTTCTAAAAATGTATTTTTTTTACGTTATATATATTCAAATTTGTTTTTTATTAAAATTTCTGTACAACAAACTGTCTCTTGAACAGATAATATTGTGTAGTAAGCATGACCTTATTTCATAGGGTACAATAATTATTACAACAATCAAGATTTATTTCTAGTATCCCACAATATTATATGAAATCCTTCCGATATCTTTCCGATATAATTCTGACTTAGGGATATAGAATCGATATTGGGAAGCAATCGTGCGACAAAAAGTGCTACTAAATACTTAAATTACTTATATACATTGAGTGGTGTTCATTCACATTTATACATTTGGAAAAACGCTGAAATAACTTTTTTTTAATGATTAAATATATATAATATTTTTTTTTGTTTTAAACTACCACAGTGTGTTTTAAAATTATGCAATATACAATAAATTATTAAATCTATTACATCAAATACAATACCTACACACACGTTGTACAATTCTAATCTAAAAATAAATATAACGTTTCACAAATACATTTACAATATTTATTTTCTACGAATACGTATCTAACCATAAATTTCTCTAAGTGATCATTTGTTTGATAATAAATGAAAAATAAATAAGGTCAACTGAAATACGTGCATTTAACACACATTTTTATTAAAACTCTGGAAAATATAGTTAAGATTTTAGGAATAAAATCAAGTAAGTAAAAAAAATAGCAAAAGTTATTAAATTTATTCATTAAAAGTATATTATTTTCAAACTTAAAAAACTGCATTACCATATTGAGGTCAAAATGTCGTAAAATAGTAAGATTTCTTCAAAAAAGAGAAAATGCGTTAGTTTTACAAAAAAAAAGATAAATGCAATTTTTATATTAATGTTTTCTACTCAATTTAAAATCCATCTTCTTTGTCAATAAATTATATACATGGTGTTAAACAGGAAACATATGCAAGTAACAGGCCAGACTAAAGATAGTAGATATGTAAATAACATAATATTGGCTGCATTAAGATAATTTCCTTAAATATAAACTTATAAATATTCAAAACTTATAAACTTATAAAACTATTTAATATAAACTTAAATTGGAATTCCGGTGGTGGTGGTGGGTGGTGGTTAAACGTATTTTGATGCAAGTAACAGGCCAGACTAAAGATAGTAGTTTGTAAATAACAGAATATTGGCTGCATTAAGATAACTTCCTTAAATATAAACTTATTTTTGTGCCTTCAAGTTCAAGTATTCAAGTATTACCAAGAAAAATAAACTGAAAAATATTTTGTTATAAAACAAACACGTCATTAAAAAAAATAATGTCATTTTGTCTTGTAAAATGAACGCATATGTCTTAGGTATTTTCTGTTAAAAAATTACTGTTGTCTTAGGTATCAATTGTTAAAATTTTTTAATTAATAAATAGTTGTAATGTCTATAAAACATAAAAATAATCTCAAATGTTTTTAAATCACTTGAGTAATATTTTTTCCACAATTTTTTTAAAAAATTTAAAATATAATAATTATAAAACGAAATCGTTTATGTCAAAGGGGTCAAGTTTAAAGTGACTAAGATTCAGGTCCCAATGTATATTTCCGTATATACCCCTGATTTAGAAAACTTGTTATCTACAATGGAAAGTTAATGGTGGACATCAGCAAGCTACTATTTTGTTTAAATTATAATACAATAAAAAACATTATAAGTTGCTTGAATGAGGAGATTAAAGTAATTTTTGTTTTGATAAAAATATCCACAATTCCAAAAATTTTGGAAATCGGAGTTTATTTTCCATAAGTACATTAATCAAAGTTGATTTCCATTTAATAAAAGTTCCATTGAAATTGGAGTTCCATTTAATTAAATTGAGAACGTTCCATTCACCTCCCATTTCTGGCTTAGCATTACAGCAGAAGCTGGCAATGCAAAATCTTTTTTAGGTACCCTACCTTGAGGGGTCTTATATTTTTAAACTTAAGAACTTATTGTGTTGTAATCAAAATGGTGGAAAACAATGTTAAATGAAATAATCAACAAAAAATATAATTAAATTTAAAAAAAAAATTGAAGAATTGTTTCTGAAATGAATACTATAACGATTTCATAAAACGCTACATTCATGACGAGGTACTTGAAGAAATTGTCATGTTTCGCCCAAACATAATTTCTTTCACTTACTTGAACACGACAATTTACCAACTCACAAAAATAAACACACAAAAAGAGCTGTCATAAACAATCAATGTCATAAAATGAATGTCATCAATGTTTCCAAACCGGGTGGCAGCTACCTCTTTAAATTTCATCACATTCTTTATAAGGTTCAAAACTGTTAGCTATTCACGTTACCAAACACAAAATTTCCCCAACCACAAAAATACGAATTAAATTAAGAACACAACATAAAATTTATAATAAAAAAATCTTAACAAAATACCGTTTCCAACCCAGGTGGCAGCTTTTTGTCGAATTCTATCACCTTCTTGGCAAGATTAGCTATTCACTTTTCCAAAACACAAAATTTCACCAACCAAAAATATAAAACAAAATTAAAGAACACAATATAGCACCCATATCAACAAAAACTCTTCACAATATACTGTTTTCAACCCGTGTAGCAGCTACCACGTCAAATTCCAGCTTCTTGGTAAAGTCCAAAGTTATTACCAATTCATTTTTCCAAACGTAAAGTTTCCCCAACCACAAAAATAAAAAAATAAAAAACACAACTCAACGTTTCCAACCCGGCTGGCAGCTACCTCATCGAATTCCACATTCTTCGCTGGTTCGAAATTGTTGACAATGGTCGTGTGGTGGAAATTAGAATTCCGGTGGTGGTGGGTGGTGGTTAAACGTATTTTGATTAGCTTAATGAACAAAAAAACTAAATATAAAATTTAAAAACACAAAAATCAATGTCGTTAAACAAATAATAATAATAATAAAACCTAATCAATTCACCAAATACCGTTTCAACCGGTTAGCATCTACCCCTCGTCGAATTCCATCACCTTCTTGGCAATATCCGAATAGCGATTCACTTTTCCAAACACAAAACTACGAACCCCGAACAAAATTCAACCCCGAAAATTAAAACAAATTAAAATCACAACATAAAATTCATATCAACGAAAAATCCACATCAACAAAAAACCTTCGCAGAATACTGTTTCCGACCCGTGCTACCTCGTCGAATTCAACTTTCTTCGCTGGTTCGAAGTTGTTGACAATGGTCATGGGCGCATAGTGGGAATCGGAATTCCGGTGGTAGTGGTGGGTGGTGGTTAAACTTAGTTTGATTCGATTTATGAACACAAAATTACTAAATAAAAAATTTAAAAACACAAAAATCAATGTCGTTAAAAAAACCTATTCATTTCACAAAATACCGTTTTAACCCGGTAGCATCTACCTCGTCTAATTCCACCATCTTCTTGGCAAAATTCGAATAGCGATTCACTTTTCCAAACACAAAATTCCGAACCCCGAACAAAATTCAACCCCGAAAATAAAAGCACAAATTAAAATCCCAACATAAAATCCATATCAACATAAAATCCATATCAACATAAAATCCATATCAACATAAAATCCATATCAACAAAAAATCCACATCAACAAAAAATCTTCACAAAATACTGTTCCCAACCCGGCTGGCAGCCACCTCGTCGAATTCCACCTTCTTCGCTGGTTCGAAATTGTTGACAATGGTCATGGGCGTGTGGTGGAAATTGGAATTCCGGTGGTGGTGGGTGGTGGCTAAGGTGTCTGTCATGGTGGTAGATTCAGAAGCACGGGAGGCGTTGTGGCCGAAGGGATGTCGCATGGAGGGGAAGCAGATGCCGCAGATTTTTTGGGCGATCCAGTTGCAGAAGGGAAGCCTTCTGGGAAAAAATAACATTGTCATTGCCACCGAAAGTATGCATTACAATATTAAGGAAGATCGTCGAAATATGTGGAGGGCTCAGAATACAAGTGAAACAAGTAAATAAAAAGCATCTTTGTGCTACAACAAAGATTTTAAGTTCTGTATAAAAAAATCCGTCTTTAAATTTTTTTCTAATTGTTGTTGCCTGGCGAATATTATCTGAACTAGGACTTTGTTTCATTATTGCACTAAAATTCTGCTTAGTTAGTGCATGCAATTGCGCTGCTAACTTGAAAATGACGAAAAGTGGACTTGGTTCACTTGTATTCTGAACCCTCAATATGTAATAGAACATATGTCTCCAGTGGCAATGGATCCCAACTTATGAGTCCAGTACCCTATTGTCTGGAGCAAACGCATATGAACAGTAGTAAAAAACTAAGGGTATATACCACTACACGACGTTCAATTATCTTACAATTAAATAATGCACACATTTAAAGATAATTATATACCCTATAAGGAAATTTCACTAAATTTAACACTCAAAAATTATAAGGCAGCTACTATTTTGGCAATCGCGATTTTCTCATAAACCATATTATGACGTCCGGCAATTCTAGAAACTTTTGTACCCTTTTAGTTCGACCTGTAGACAGAGTGGTTTCAGACTGGCCACTTTTTTAGAAACAGCACCGTTAAAAACACGTAGAACAAAAAACACAAACATGTGTAACAAAAACAAAACATGTGTAACACAAAACCTCCATTTCTGATTTGCAACCCCATCGTAATACTTTCAATGGCTTATATTTCATACTACACTCTTAAAACAAAAGAGTGAAATTCACTCCTATAGGAGAAGTGCATTTTCGGCACCGGAAAGGAGTGGAAATTAACTCAGACTGAGTTAAAACCGCTCGTTTGTTATAAGAGTGTAGACGCAGATTGTTTTCTTTTATGTCTTTAACCCACTCCGAAAAAGAGTGAAATTCACTCTTATAGGAGAAGTGCATTTTCGGCACGGAAAGGAGTGGAAATTAACTCAGACTGAGTTAAAACCGCTCGTTTGTTATAAGAGTGTAGATAATTAAAAGTAACTAAGTCATGCGTCAACGAGATTAGAGCTTGATTGGCAAATAGTAAAAGTAGTGATGGATACCCAAACGGAGCAAAAAAAAACCTCCTAAAGTTTGAAAGAGAGCAAAATAATTAGCTGCAGGTCGTATTTTCTTAACATTGACCGAGCAGGCTATCTAATATATCTTATAGAGCGGTGCATGATATCAAGGCCTTAACTTTTTACTCAAGAAAATAAATTACAAACACTCAATTTAACTGATTACTTGTTGAAGATTTAAAACCTAGAGAATCTAATTTCAATTTCTTTGCTATGGTCATAGGAATTTGAGAAATGAGAAAATTAGGTAATTTGATGTTGTTTTTTTAGATTTATTAAACTAATATTTAAATATATAAACCATCACTCTTAAACTCCTACAATTTAGAGGTATTTTTATATAATTAACTTATTATTACTCAAATATCTAGATAAATAAAATGAAATTATTGATAAATTTTCAAAATTCATGCTAATGTTTAAAAACAGTTAGTATCTATTTGAACTGCTGTATAATCAAAAAATGATCAAAAGTATATAAATAAATCATTTCTTACATCTATACATAGTAAAATATTATTTAATTATTTATATTTGACAAATATCTGACTTTTCAATGACTGTGGTCTAGATACGAACTTTTACGTTTGATAAAACTGGACAAAAATTTTCGGACTGACAACACAAATGTCTTAGTGACAAAGGAAATCTTAATACCTTTTCTCTCTATATTAAAAAAAAAAGTAAGTTTTTTTTTTATCTGTACGACGCAATTTTTATAGTACAACTCCAATTATTTTACTGAATGTCTCAATTGGTCTATGTTTCATGTCCAAAAAATATTTTTAAAAAAAATTCTAATTAATTTTTTAATTAAAAATTAAAATGCCGAAATTTGATATAAAAAAATTTGGTCTTACAAAAGTTTGTGAATTTTTAGTATTTTATAGATCAACAAATTAAAAAAATTGGGGAAAAATTCTCAGCTCGGATTTTAAGTTATGGGTTATTTAATTTTATTTTTATTTAGTTTACAGTCAGACTTTTTGATCTCTACCACACAATTTTTAACACTTTTCTCCAATTTTTTTACTGAATGTAGAAAGTGGTATAGATATCATGTCCACAAATTTTTAGAGAAAAAAATCAAAATAAGTTTTTTAATTAAAAAATATTTTTTTAAATGCAAAAAAGGCGTTTTTTGCCGAAAATCGAAAAAAAAAATCTGTCTCACCAAAGTTTCTGAATTTTTAGTATTTTATAGATTTTCATTTATCAACAAATTAAAAAAATTGGGGAAAAATTCTCAGCTCGGATTTTAAGTTATGGGTTATTTAATTTTATTTTTATTTAGTTTACAGTCAGACTTTTTGATTTCTACGACACAATTTTTACCAATTTTCTCCAATTTTTTTACTGAATGTAGAAAATGGTATAGATTTCATGTCCACAAATTTTACAAAAAAATTCAAATTAGTTTTTTAATTAAAAATCGTAATGTGGAGCCACCACCAAACCTTATCTCGCCAACCAAAAACCAACCAAACCAAACCTTATCTCGCCAACCAAACCAAATTGAGAACTCATTGTTTTTCGGCTTTTGGATAAAAAAAGTCTCCCAGTTATTTTGTGGTTAAAATGTAAAACTTTGTAGCTGAAATTAAAAATCCTGTTTGTGTTTAATACTGGTGTTATATTATGTTGTCAATCTGCAAATTAAAGAATGTCAATTTTTTTTGCTGGCAACAGCTTTTCAAAGTAAATATTCGATTCGAGCATGGATGAAACCGTTACTAAGTAATTATATTAATATTAATTAAAATTAAAACTAATTTTTGCGTAGTTTTGTTTCATTAATGGTTTTTAAAATAACATACGATATGTGCTGTGTTATAATACGATCAATTGAACGTGAAATGAAAATGCATGTTTTGTTTTCAAATGGATTGAACATTTGTATGGAGAGTGTTTCAAATTGTTTATATTCAGGGCGCTTGTAATTGAAGAAAGAGCTGCAAGTATTATTCCTTAATTGAAATCAAAAATTTTAATTCCAGTATTTCTTTAATGTGTTTTTTGGTTCGTTAAAATTTTTTGTCCCGAGCCAATGTGGCTCTTTTCGGTAGCCAGCGTGCCAACTGCTCGCTTATTTGTTTTGTTTTTGCTGTGCCGGCTGTGAAGAGGCCAATGGGAATCGTCTGCTGTGTTCCGTTTTGGCGCAACTGCGTCATTTAACACCTTCAACGAGCGCTGCGTAAACAAAAAAAAAAGTAAATTTAACGGTGGGGACTTTTGATATTTTACTTATAAATAGGGCGCTGCGGCTACGCCCCCCTGCTCGTTATCGCTTGCCAACCCCCAGAAATTTCTGCACAATTTCCATTAGCCGCTTCGCGACCGGCTTGCTGCGCTCGTAGGTGAACATAATTAAGATTATGTGCTAGCAATTAAATAACAAATATGGACCACTACATAAATGCACATGAATGTGCGCCCAAATGTATCCTTAGCATGACGGCCCAGTTAAGAAAAGCAGCAAAAAACCTTGAAAAAAAATTGAAGGAAAGCTGCAGGAAAACTGCAGGTATTTGGAACCAAAAACCTTCATCAAAAAACCTTTATTTTCCCTTCATTCGAAAACCTGAAGGATAAGTGAAGGTTTTAGGTTCCAAATACCTCCATTTTTCCTTCACCAAAAAACCTCTATATTTCCTTCATTAAAAAACCTTTATAAAAACTGCAGGATAAGTGGTAAGTTTTAGGTACCAAGTTCCTTCACTTTTCCTTCATCAAAAGCCTCCATTTTCCCTTCATCAAAAAACCTTAATATTTCCTTCATTGGAAAAACAATTAAAAAACTGCAGGATAAGTGAAGATTTTGAAGTTGAGTTGTATTTATACCCAAGTCGGAAGGAAGGAGCACGGGATTTGATCTGGGGGTACTTGTGTAGCTGTTCAGCGCGCTACCAACTGCGCTATTGGAGCTTGCAAATTGGAGCGCGTTTTAAAATTAGGAAGGAATGGTATATCTTATAATTAGAACATACAAAATTACACACTCCATGTTTTCGATTATAGTCAATAAATTTGATTCATGATTTTGCGTACAATTTGTCTATGATTTTTATTTAAAAATATTTAAATTAGATTTAATTAATTGTTCTAAGGTGGTAATAAATAAATTGGTTGCAAATTGTGTGAGTTAGAAAAAAAATATATCTTAAGAATTCCTTTAAGATTAATTTATTTTCAAATTTTCGATAAAAAGGTGAGAGCAAAGCTATTGAGCAAACTGAAATATTAAGCAAATAATTTTTAAATCTGCTTTTTTTTTTCGTTTAAATTTTACTGTCTCTTTATATAGGTGGCATTATTTTCTTCTTTTTTGCAAAATCAAATCAAAAACGTCCATGGAAATTGGAAAAAAGAATTTGAATCGCCAATTATAGCTTTGATATCGTTTCTGAATTTTTAGAAGTTACAGATTAACAAAATCTAGATCTGCGATTTGAACATATTAAGCTAATTTGCTGCAAAATTTGCTAATAAACTGCAAATGTTTACATTAAAAATTAAATGTTTTTCCGCGAAAAATTCCAACAATTTTTAGCTGGGATACAATTACTACAAGTGTAAAATATCAAAACTAATTTCAAAAATAAAGAGCAATTTTAAGATAAAGATTCACTACAAAAAAAATTTATAGTATTTTTGGGGTTAACGCACACATTATTTTTTAAAAATAACTTCAAATAAACTCACAACTGGTCAACCCATTTGGTACTTATTTTCAATGACGCTTCATTAGATTCGTCAAAAAAAAGTTTACACTGGTATGATAATGCAGCACCATGGAAGTTATTGGTTTATAATTTCCCTTGAGCAGCAACCCACTTGTCGACATTGTTGCAGAAAACGATTTTGGCCCCTGCAGGCTTTATGTGTAACTCTATGCTATAAAAAATTATGCACATGCACATGTTGTATTAATTCTCTGCAGAAAGTTTTTTAGACAAAATACTTTGCTTGAAATATTGTCCTTATTTTCTCAGAAAGTTTAGATAATTTTTTGCATAAAATTGCACATTAAGTGCTATTGAAATATGAGTTTAAAGATAAAACAGTATTTTAAGTGTACTTTAAAATATAGGTTAAAAAATAAACTCTAAAGAAAGGTAATAAAAAGTATAAGTTTAAATAAAGGTATTTTTCAGCATAAAATTTTAAGAGAAATTGCTGTTTTCATGTAGAACTGTAACGGCTAATTCTTTGTTCTTTTAGGATGAACCCTTCAGAAAAATGCCAGATTTCTTTAAGAATAAAAAAAAATCACCTTAAAAAAGTTTTACAAACATGCAGTTCTCCAGCTGAAACTCAGTTGCTGCATTTCTCAGTACAATACATTTAAAAAAAAACACATTTTCCCTGCATAAAACATTCATCTCTCTTCAAAAGCATTGTTTTTTTGCTGAAATTTAGTTGCTGAATTTTTCATCACAATACCCTTAAAAGTACTGCAAGTTTAATGCTGAAAACATTTCCCTGCATTAAATCTTTATCTCTCGTCCGAAAGAAGCAGTTTTTGTGTTGAAATTTAGTTGCTGAATTTTTCATCATAATACCTGTAAGTACTGCAGGTTTTATGCTGAAAACATTTTCCGGCATAAAAGCTTTATCTCTCATCCAAAACATGCAGTTTTCCTGCTGAAATTTATTTGCTGAATTTTTCAGCACCGTACCCATATAAATACTACAGGTTAAATGCTGAAAACATTTCCCTTCATAAAACCTTTATTTCTCTTCAAAAAACCTGCATTTCTGCATTTTCCATGCAGGTTTTTTGCTGATTTTTTTAGCTGGGGGTCACCGAGGCTCCACCCAATATTGTCATAGATACAGACCTGGATTGTAAAATATGCATAGGCCTGTGCAAAATTCGGTTGGAAAAGTTACGGTGACCAGCCGGCCGCGAAGCGGCCAATGGGAATTGCGCAGCAATTCTCGGAGGTTGGAGAGCGATAGCGAGCAGGAGAGCCTTCGGAGATTGCACAGCCATACAAGAGTTCGACTTTGCGAGCCAGTGAGATTGCGCAGCAATCCAAGGGTGCGAGCTTGCGAGCCTAGGGGCAAAGCCCCTAGTAAAATAGAAAAACTAAAATGTCTTTAAAGAAATAGCAAAATGTATTCTTTCATATGTTCAAAGTATAGTTGACAATTTCAATTTTAAGCTAAAATGTACCCCACCCTTCCATTCTTAGAATTTATCTTAATACCTAACTTTTACTTCAAATATGAAAAGAAAAACTAGCTTAAACTTTAAAAATAATATTTAATGCAATTTGAAATTATGTTTGATTTGTCGCCAAGTTTTACAAAATAACGCCAGATGTAAAATATTTAGAAGCTTAAATTTTACTCAATTTAAATACTTTCTAAACTGTTTGTAATACGAGCATAAGAATTGAATGGCAAGAAAACCCCGGCAACTAGATCTTCTGCGAAATAAGAAACCCTTGCATTCTTTGTTTCCCACTGATTTCTCTTTTGTTAACAGCTGTTACTATAAATTTTGCTGACTAAATCTGAGCCAGATGTTTCCTTAAATATTTCTTCCACATTTAGAAATATTTACGAAGCTACATATCTAAATTCTTTCGGAACTTTTAAATAAGATTGTATTACGTAACACTGTCAGAATCAATAGTTTTTGGAACAAAAGTAATTCATTTATTTAAATGAAACTGCGACTTGGAAAAAGCAGCAAACTCGATTTCATTTTTAAACAAGATTGAATGGAAAACTGCCGCGAGTAATATAAAGAGTATTCTTTTAGATATTTTTGACGATTCAATGTTTTATTATAAACTCGTTCAGGATTTATTAAAAGTTTTACCCATCAATTTTATTGTATAACTTACTAAAATCCCCACTTAAATATGTTACATCTTTAAATCGGAATCGTATCACAACAATTGACACAATATTTTCAATCACATATAATCACATGGACCGATGCATGACAGAGTCAATTCCATTTTCAATTTAATTACTTTTTCTTCGCATTGCAGATAAAGGGGACTGTGGTATTTTGGACATCAAACTAGCAAGTATAAGGAAATAAATCATTGTATGTATGCAACATTAACACAAATAATAATAAAGTTATAATTTGATTTTCTGATTAGCCTAACAGAGGCCTTTGCCTGAAGTTTCTGCAAATGTGTGTGGAATTGATACTTTTCTATACGAAAATAACAGATGTGTGCAATAATTGGAGACCAGCTTACTTGACAGATGAAGTTTATTTACATCACATCAGCTATGATAAAGGAACAAATAATGTGGACGCATGCAATCTTAAGGATCATTGGAGACTTGCCTAGTAGAGGGCCCCTAGGCTAGTCTCTCATAATGTGTACAATCATTGGAAACTTGACTAATGGTTTTGATCGAGGTTCTGGTTCTTGGAGCCCTCCATGGTTCTTGGAGCCCTCCAAGGCCAGTCTCCAATGATGTGCACAATCATTGGAGGTTAGCGTAGGAGTTTTGACTAAAGTTTCTAGACAACAAATTAGTTATGATATAGGAACAAATAACACGGACACACGCAATCATAAGGGGACTAGACTAGCTCAGTAGAGGGGTTGTCAGCAGTTTTTGCAGATGTGTGCAACCATTGGAGACCCGCATAGGGGTATTAGACCGACGTTTCTGGACAACATATCAGATATGATAAGGTATCAATTAACATTGACTCATGCAATCATAAGGGACTAGACTAACCTAGTAGATGGTTCTGGTCTCCAATGATGTGAGCAATTATTGAAAACTAGCCTAGTGGTAATCACTGAAGTTTCTGGACATCAAATCAGCTATAATAAGTGGATAAATAACGGGGTTGCGTGTAATAAGGGAATAGGCCAGCCCAGTAGAGGGCCTAGACTCCAATGATGTGCGAAATCATTGGAGACCATCCTAGTGATCTTGGCTGAAGTTTTTGGACATCAAATCAGCTAAAACAAGGGGGTAATAAACAGAATACATGCAATCATAAGACTAGACTAGACTAGTAGAGTACATGCCTGAAGTTTTTGTAGATGTCGTTTAGAAGAGGCAGTAATCTTAAAGAACTAGACATAATCATACGTGACGGAATGCATGTAATATAATAAGGGACTAAATTAGCAGATAAGTGTATAGAAAAAAGGAAGTAATTATAAGGGACTAGACATAATCATAAGGGACGGAATGCATAATTCATAAGGGTCTAAATTAGCAGAAGTGCATAGAGAAAGGCAGTGATCATAAGGGACTAGACTAATCAGGAATGTAATTCGTGCAATCATAAGAGAGTAGACTAGCCTAGTAGAGGGCCTGAAGTTTCTGCAGATGCCGTAGACGTAGAGAATAGAGGCAGTAATCCTCAGGGCACATAATCATAAGGGACTAATTTAGCAGAAGTGTGTAGAGAAAAGGCAGTAATCATAAGGGACTAGACTGATAAGGAATATTATACATGCAATCATAAGAGACTAGGCTAGCCTAGTAGAGGGCTTGCCTGAAGTTTCTGCAGATGTCTTGGATAATAGGCAGTAATCCTAAGGAACTAGACATAATCATAAGGGACGGAATGCATGCAATCATAAGGGTTTAAATTAGCAGAAGTGTGTAGAGAAAAGGCAATAATCATAAGGGACTAGACATAATCATAAGGGACGGAATGCATGCAATCATAAGGGTTTAAATTAGCAGAAGTGTGTAGAGAAAATGCAATAATCATAAGGGACTAGACATAATCATAAGTAACGGGTTTGCGTGCAATCATAAGGGGCTAGACTAGCCTAGTAGAGTGCTTGCCTGAAGTTTCTGCAGATGTGCGTGGAGAATAGAGGCATCAATCCTAAGGAACTAGACATAATCATAAGTAACGGGATGCGTGCAGTAAGTAAGGGACTAGACTAGACTAGTAGAGGACTTGCCTGAAGTTTCTGCAGATGAAGGTGGCTGTGTGGAATATATACTTTATACTACAAAATAACTGATGTGCGCATTAAACGAAGACTAGCCTCTGGGTTTCGAGGGAAGTTTCTGGACATCAAATCATTTTTAATACGGATATGCATGTAAGCATAAGATACTACACTGGCCTAGGGGTCTTGCATGAAGTTTCTGGGCCTCAAATCAACTATAATAAGGGAATGCGTGCAATCATAAGGGACTAGACTAGCCTAGTAGAGGGCTTGCCTGAAGTTTCTGCAGATGTGGGTGGAGAAGAGGCAATAGATAACGGGGTTGGCGGCCGAGTTGAGGGGGGCGAGGCTCTGGATGAAGGTGGAGATGGCGATGGTGGTCTGCGACTGCGGGATCCACGAGTACACCTGAAGCAGGTCGTAGATGAAGTACGGGCTCCAGCACAGGATGAACACTTCCGGAAAAAGAGACAGGTTAAAGTCAAGATGTTATTGAAGCTGGTCAATGAGTTAAAGTGTTATGGTTGTTAAATGAACATAAATATAGTTGATAAGTTGATAGTTAAAAATAAATATAGTTGATAGAACAGTAATAATATATCTAAAACGAACAGAAAACGTTCACCTCTCATCAGTGACTCACTGAGACCCCTTACCTAACAGGTCATTATGAAGTTGTGATCCCTACCCTACACATAAGGAGTTACGATAAGATGAACCATAGACACACCCTCCATGACGTTACCAGAAGTATTTTTTGTGGCCAGTAATTGTAGTTAAAATTATTGTAAGGTCTACCAACTATAAGATGTAGTTGTTTTCGACGGACCACGAAGTGATTGCATTTACTTAGATTGCTTTACGTAACACTAATGACATGAAGAAAATTCGTTTAGTGACGTCATAGAAGCCGTTGTGATGGTTCATCTGACCTTATCTAACTGTGAGTGCAAACTTTAACAATGGACAAATTAGAGAAGTTAAGTTAATTACACTTATAATGCAAAACACAAATAATCTGTAATCATAGAGTTAATGAACATTATAAATAACAACGTTAATTTGGTAAATCTATGCAATTGCAACCTTAATTTACTCTAATAATACTTTCAAATATATACATCATTAGTCTAAAAAATTTTTAAGCCTACAAGTTTTTCCAACAACTAGAAAATGTCGTCACAGTTTAATAAGACATGTTTCATTAGGCCAAAACAATTCATTATTCCCTAAACAATAGCCGCCTCCGTATTCTTATCTGGTAAACAAGCACAATAGTATTATTATTAAAAATTAATAATAAAAACTATCCTCAAATTTTCAAACTTTACTTGTCCAAAGCCATGTACCCATCGATGTTTTTGTACCAGAAAGTGTCTTCGAAATTAATTATTTTAAAAGATCCTTAATTAAAAAAGATAATGATGGTTGCCTTGAAACGATGTTAAAGGTGTTTTTAAATATAATATGAATGGTAAATATGCGTGGCGGGGTACTTGTTTGCGTGAATGTATAACGTTATTCAGGAGCTAAGAGTGTAATTTAAGGTGAATTTTTTTTGTTTCAAGCTTTCGTTTGTCCGTCTATCCTTTACCATTTTGAACTTTCTTCTAACTGTTCGTTTAAAAATTCTTGAAATGCATGACATCAGATAACTGTATTCTATATTTTTTTTATCCATTTATCTGAACGTTCATCTTTATATCTGTCCATCTATATGTGCCCCATTTTATCAACTTCTTTTCCAAGCGTTCGATTTTTAACGGTTCCTTCTTTCTTTTTTTTTTGAAAATTTATCATAAGATTACTGCATTAGTTATCTTATACTTTTGGTTTATCTGTACTGTAAGAATTTCTATAAGCCATAATAAAAGAAGAGTTGGCTATTTTATTTCTTTCAGAACTTTTGATTATATGAAAATCTGTACAAGAATTTAAATTTAATAAAGAACTATAATAAGCAACTATGTATAATAATTTGTCCCTTAATTATTTATTGTTATATTTTTTTAAGGGTCTTGTATTGGTAACAGATCTTTATACAATTCCAATGGGGAAACTTTTGACCCTGTTTTTAAAAAAAAAAGAATACGACATGTACTCACGAAAACTTACCAAAAAATACAGAATAAAGTTATTTTGCCATTAAAATAATTAATAAGTATAATTTTAAAGATTTTAATTAGTTATTAGTAAGTTTTCGCGAGTACATGTCGGATTCTTTTTTTAAAAAACAGGTTCAAAGTTTCCCCATTGGAATTGTATAGAGATCTGTTGCCATACAAGACCCTTAAGATTTAAATGTGTTAATAACAAAAATAACAAATTTGAATTTCAAAGTTTTAATAAATCGAAAACTTTTAAGATTAAGTAAGCAATTTAAGATAAAATGTGCCATTTAAGAAACATTTTAATAAGTAACTGTAAGACTAGCATTGAAAAAAAAGAGTGCAAAATGAATTTAATCTGTTTACTTTGAGTAAATATTTACGATTTTAAATAATTGTTTTAATTAGGTGTTTATCTTTTACTTTTAAGTGCTTTTTTGTGTTTGTTCCGTGTTTATGTTTTGGAAGTTTTTTTTATCATTTATAATTTAAATTTCAACAAAGTTCGTTTTTCTTTGAACAGTGTAAACAACAGTTTAATTTAAATCTAATTCTCTTATCCAATGCTGCTAGTATTTTGAGGACAATTACTTTGTTTAGAAAGAGTTAAACACGATCCTTTACTGCCTTCGCATACTAAGTAGTCCAAATATTTTAACATACTAAAATATTCAATACTCAATTTCGTGTGCTGGCGATATTTTTTGCCAAGCACACCAAAATAGTAGCCAACTAATTAATTGAACACAGTTTTGTTTGTGGCTGGATTAATTGTACTTAGGTGACACACATGTGGACTGGCGAAGATATTATTTCGTTTTAGTTTAGTTTGGTTTAGTTGAATTACCAACTATCTGGAATTTACCAAGAGCATTTAACTGCTGGCTTTCGTAATTATAACCCTAGTTTTCTGCTTTTAATGAATAATTGGAGGGACCACGCCTAAACTGACGTCACAGTTATGTCAACCTGTAGTTTTAAACCCAACAAACAGACAAATTTTTCAGCTAATTTGTCTAAACTAAAGGGTCACGCCTACAGGTTGGTTAACCAACCTGTAGGTCGTTTGGTAGAAATATATTTTCAAGCCTGTGTGCTCTGTCACAAAGACCCGCTTATAAACCTTCGTCAAGAAGGACGGACATACACACAAGACAGATGCTGCCATCTATCGCCACCTCCACAATTTAGACATGTCCCTGAAGGGGAGGGAAATAGACTCCAGGGACCTGTACCCGTCGTAAACTGCGCAATGACCGACCACAGGAGTTTCTGACCCAACAGATTTAACGAGCACGTACTCCGCATATACTCGGTAGGTCTTCAGTGGTACCGGGACTCGATCGCGGGACCTTCCGATCTCGAGACCGAGACGCTGACCACTAGGCCCCCTACGGCCACGCCTACAGTGATGCCAGAGTTAAGTCAAACATAGTCTTCTTTCCCACTAGCAAACCACACTTAATACCGCTAGTATAGTCAATAATAGAAATATACTAAAATATTATTTAGTATTGCAAACCAACCACAAAAACACTTATCAAAATTAATATTGTTGTTAAACTGTGGCTTAAAAGTACGAGGTCAGAAAAGCAGCCATATTACTTGATTTTGAATGCATTCAAAGCTTTCAAAAATATTGCAAATTTCTATTTTTTTTCTTAGCAAATCAATAAAAATCTAATTTCTTTGCAAGAAACTAAAATAATTCCTTAAAATTGAAATGTTCTCCCCTGTGATAAAAAGTGCTTTTCTGAATCTACACTCTAATCTTCTTTAATGGAAAACTATTTCCGTGCATGTAATTTCATTCGCTAAAAAATACATTTCTGTATTTTTTATTTATTCTCAAATATTACGATGCAATCGAAATTGTTTTTTTTATGATAACCAATTATATTTATCTTAAAAATAGTATTAAAGTAGTACATAAAATAATTGAACAAATATTTTCTAAAAACTGACAAAATTCAGTAGTTATTTTAGTGAATAATCTTATGAAAATTATTCGCACACATTATGCTTATTATATTTTTATTGCATGTCATATTTTATTTTGAAAATGTAAATCGAAGTTAGGTTTGCAATATTAGGTGTCTTTAGACTAATAATATGTAAATGTGTTACATCATTAAGAAAGTAAGAAAAAAATAATTTAAAAAACACTTTTATAACAACGTGCAAAAAAGTTCACTTTTTTATATCATATTCATTCATAAATCGTTGCGAAAATGACACTTTACGGGCTTACGTCACAGACAGTGCCGGAAGTAGTACTTTCGGCACTAGTGCGGTAAGGTAAATAACAGTATTTGATTGGTATAAAAACAAAATGATGTCATGAATATCTCCATGGAAACTAAATGATGTCATGAAACTTACTTATTTCTATTGGTTCATTACTTTTGCATTTTCTAATATCTCCATGGAATCTACAAGTACTACAAAAATTATTAAATACTATTTTGATTCAAAATAGAGAATTATTTTACAACTTTTCGTTTACTACTTTGCATTTTGGAATATCGCCATGGAAACTAAATGATGTAATGAAAATCACTCATTGGTAGAAATACTTTTTGCCAGTTATTATAAAAAATATTGTAAGCAAGCACGTGCCAAATAATACTTTATTAAGCTCTTGTCATTATTTCACTCGACCTACGGTCTCGTGAAATAAAAGCCACTCGCTTAATAAAGTATTATTTTCGGTACTAGTTGCTTAAATAATTATTATAATATTGTAGAACATATTATATAATAGTAATTTAGATGTCTGCTTTGAATTGCATTTATTGACATGAAAATTTAAAAAAAAATGAGGTTTAGTTAAGGAAATCAAGAAGTACAGATCCTTTTTAAATATTTATAAATTTGCTTTCGTTTTGAAAAAAACACTCGTTGATGTTGAAATTTAAAAACAGTTGTAATGCTGCAGTCTGTTTTACTAAACAAAAGTCGTGCCCACAAACTGGCGAGTATTTCTTATCGTTGTGACGATATTTGATTTCAAATATTCGCTTTGAACTTGTAGTTTGTCAAGAGATATATGTGCCTTGCCTCTGCAAATAGAACAAAACTTCAAAGTCAACAAATTTCGTACAATGTCAGTGAATTTTATTCATGTTTCTGAATTGATTCAAGAAAATAACTGTTTGAAAGATAGTGAATTTTGTTAGCTTATTTGACAAGCCCACTGTCAAAGAAAACTTTGATGTTATGTTTATAATTTTGGTATGTTATGTTTAATTCATACTATGATATAAGGTTACTTCAAACAAATTATTATTTGATTAATTTTAAGCAATTCAGCAAACCAGAAACAGTGTATATAGTTATATTTTTCTTCCCTCTTCTTTTTTTTGAAAAAAGCTTACTTTTAAGTTTTAACTTCTTGATTCTGAGTAGTAGAAAATACATATTATCTTATAATGATTCTTTCTTCTTAAGATGATTATTTTAATATGAAATAATGCATTCTTAAGTTATATTTTAAAACTTATTAAGTAAACATAGATGAAATGTAAAACTACGAATATCTTTAGCCGCGAGAATTGAATGATATTTTAATGGGACGATTTTTTTTACCTACGCAGATAATGTAATATCTTTAATTTAAAATTATTCAATTTTCTTAGATTAAAATGAGTTAATTACGTTAAATTAAACTTAATTAGTAAACCTTTTAGACAACTTTAAGGTAACAATATTCATCCGGAAGCACTCTACGCCAAAAAACTTTTGGTGCATTTTTACTTCGTATTAGTGGTGGCAGGCAAGTGCTGCTTCTGATTCTACGGAGTAGGGTTGCAACATAAATTGGTGGTGTAAACTTACATAAAATCTGTGTAATATTGCACTACAAATACAGTGGTGGTCAGAATTATAAGGACAACGGAAAAATCGCTAGATCTTTTCGACAAATCACGGTTGAGTTATGCAAATTTTATGTATGTTAGCCAATAGTAAACTAAGCATTTTAAATAAGATTTTTTGCAAATATACATAAAATTCATAATTATAAAATACGTTATAAATTTTAACATACAGCGAAATTGGACAAAATTATAAGGACAATTGCATTTCTGTAAGTCTAAAGCATAAATTTACATAAATTAGCAAAGTTTCTGCTTTGTACACGTCATTCCATGTTGTTATAAAGATTTTGCGAGTGTTTGAAAACTTCATTACACTTATCTTCAACCATGCCAGCTAGGTACGAAGCTTTCAGGGTTTGAAAATTGAAATAATCGCTTATAAAAATTCTGGACTTACTGACTAATAGCATTGAAATTGATAGATCAAAGACTTAATAAAATTTTTTAGAAAAAAATCTGGAAATTGATGAAAACGAAAACACCCGTGAGGCATCTTCTTGCTTGAGAGATAAAAGACGAATTATAGTCAGACTTGCTCCAAAAAGCAAACATCGCGGAAATAAAGCTGAACTGGACTTGAAAATAATGTCCTCGAACCGTTTCGCTGTTGTTTACAAATTCCAAAAGTTCGATACGAAAAAAATTAAGTCTACGACCCCCTCTTACAAAAATGCCAAAAGAGAACTGGGGTGGAGTTGCTAAAAAGTACATTTCTATCGTGACAAAGGAAGGGGTGTCTTTTCTGATGAAAAGAAGTTTAACCTAGACGGACCTGATGGGCTTAAGTATTTTTGGTATGATCTTCGAAAAGAAAAATAAATATTTTCAAAGCGTTCATATGGTGGCGACTCAGTAATGGTCTGGGCAGGTTACGGTAGCCTCTGGAACTACAGAAATAGTATTTCTTCAAGGGAAAATGAACTCAAATAGTTATGTTAATATGCTGGCCTGCTGGGTGACAATCTTTTGCCAGAAGCACCGTTGATAACCAGTGGTGACTATTTATTCCAGCAGGACAATGCATCAATAAATGTGTCCGCAGCTGCAAAATCATGGTTTGACGCAAATTCTGTAAAACTGTTGACTGATTGGCTGGCTAAAAGTCCCGATCTAAACCCAATCGAGAATTTGTGGGGTATTTTGGCGCATGAAGTTTACAAAAATGGCACTCAGTACCATAACAAACGAGAACTGATGTCATCAATTGAAAAGGCACTGAAAAATATCCCTGTGAGCACCCTAAAGAAACTAACGAGCTCTATGACGCCAAGATTAATTAAAGTAATTGAAAATAAGGGTGAACTTATTAATTATTAATTGTTTTGACTTGAAAATTTTAAATGTCCTTATAATTTTGTCCAGTTTCGCTGTATGTTAAAATTTATAATTATGAATTTTGTGTATATTTGCAAAAAAATCTTATTTAAAATGCTTAGTTTACTATTGGCTAACATACATAAAATTTGCATAATTCAACCGTGATTTGTCGAAAAGATCTAGTGATTTTTCCGTTGTCCTTATATCTACCACCACTGTATATGGTAAAGATACATCGCAAAAACAAAGAAAAAATGGCACCAAAACTTAAATTTATCGTGGAATTTCACTAATGGTTTGGTAGTACAATATCATTGTGCGTACTAGAGACATTTTGTAGCGATAATTTGTGGTTAATTTTTCTAGTTTTAGACTCAAGTAAAAAATAGTCATAAGGCCATATATTTACAGAAAATTTTTCTTTTAAAAGTTTTTTTTCTGTAAAAATGAACTATTTTTAATAAAAACACGCAGTTTTTTCCGTTCTTAACTACGGCTGGATGTTTCCCAGCATTAATGATTGTGCATACGTCTGGGCTGTGAGGAAGGTTAAAATGGTTTATACACCGTTTTATGAATCATTCTTCGTTTATTTAAGGTTGCGTAAAATAAATACAAAGTTGGTGTAACGCCATCGAAAAATATCACAGGGTTTTTACAGTGAAAAATCGCAACGTTTTTTATTGAATGATAGATAGTCGGATTAAGATTTTACAAAGTTTCCCCAAGATTATTCTGGAAAACCGCCTCAAACCTGTATTTTGTCCCAATGGTATATATTTTTCCATTCATTCCTATCGCCATAGTAGGCGGTTTTTAACCACTGATAGCGAAAGGAAACAGCCGACTCATTTTTATTTATTTATGCAAAAGCCCGAAAAAGCATAAACTGTGCAACCGTAAGACGAATAAATTGATAAGATGAAATAGCCTGCCTTTGCACCAATCTTTTCTTGAGTAAAATGGTGGAAAAGCAAATAATTTTGATATTGTTTTACTTGTTTTTTCGCAAGTATTGTCGGTACTCATTTCACGTGCGCAACTTTTTCCAAATGGAGTATTTGACGAAAAATGGATTTTCGAAGCAAAACACAGTATACACACTACACAGTAAAAAGAACTACAATATACACATTTAAAGCTGACCATCAGAAATATTCGCAGATGGTTTTAAACTTTTTGCGACGTTATCGTTTGAGTCCGCAAAATGGAACGCACAGTATTGTCCAGTTTTCATCTTAAGACGGATGGACGTATTTAATCGGCAGAGTACAAGGAACAAAAATGATCCGTTTTTAAAGCAGTGCGATCAACATACAGTTTAATGATACGGCATTTTCGATATTAAGCTCATCTCTACCCATATTTGTTAGCTTCTACACTATGTAAGCTGAACCTAGCATACACTGTAAAAAAAACCTGTTGTTTATACAGTTAAAAACTGTCAACTGGGACGCCAGTTATTAACTGTTTTTTTAACAGTTTAAAACTGTAATTTTTTTTTACAGAAAAACTGTAATTTTAACAGGGAGAAAAACTGTTAATTTCACAGGGAAAAACTGTTAATTTAGCAGTTTTCCCATGCTGAAATTACTATGTCATTGTTGTCTATTTCTAGCCTCCTAATTTGGTAGCTTTAACACAGCCAATAACGCCTCGTACGCTAACACCGTCGAGGCTTTGGACTCCACAAATTTAACGAGCACGTCTGCACCAGTGTACTCGGGCCCATCCGTGATGAATTGATGATTTTTCTACTATTTCTAGCACAGATCCGATTTAAAGGATGACTTGCAGTAGGTGGGATTCGAACCCCCGCACTCCTGAGAGGCAGTTACAAACCGTTTTTCTAAAGAAGAGTTTTTAACTGTAAAAAATATGGTATTTAACTGTAAAAAACAGATTTTTTTTTACAGCGTAGAACAGTTAGAGCAGTCAGGAGATATTTGCCTTTAAACAAAAACTGAATCGTAACTACCTAGTTATAGTATCTCGTGCTTACGAAAGTCCAGCTTAATGAACACATGGTGGATCGCAATGGACAATTACAGCGTTTTCCACAAACATATTTATTCGATTAAGCACATTAAAAAACCTCTAAAACTCAAGTATTTCTGGTTTAAAGATGTATTTATTTTTAAATTCATTTTTAAAGTTAATGATACGTCATTCTTGTTAAACCTCTCTTAGCATAACAAATGACGTCACGGTTGGCTTTTTTTTTGTTCTTGGTGTGTTATTTCGTATCACGTTTCACTGTATCGCTTTTGAAACTGTGAAACGTGCTTTCATCCTTATCAAACTCTTAAAAAAGCTATGCTATTTTACAAAAACATGTCATGTTCATTCCAGTTAATTTCTTCAAACGTTGAACGATTTCACTCGACTATTCCGATCAGATCCAACAGTCTACAATAGTAGTTAGAGATAGAATAGTAATAGTAATAGAATAGTTCTGCAATAGCTCATACGCGCTCTAGTGTGTGTATTTCAACTAACAACCAAACTTCCTTGATATGAACTGGTTACAAATAATATTGTCTTCTTCTTCTAATGAGGTTTCGCAGAAATTGTAAGGTTTACTATTTTATAAAGTGTAATACAGCATAGATCGAAACATCGCCAAAAACATAACAGTTGACGTCAGAGCGGTTTTCAGTGACGTACATTTTCGGCAAATTTCAAATGCATTTTTTGTTGAAATTAGACATATTTGTGAATATTTAACCTTACATTCGGAATCTGCAGCTTTTAATGTACCAGAAAAACACATATATTATGAATTTCGCGTTTCATGCAACTTGTCCATTGACACTAAATTGCATTGGGGTAGTGAAAGGAATCTTTCACAAACTCGGAAACCTACGGATCTTCGTAACTATGTTTGTGTTAGCACAAATCGGTAGTGTTGAGCTAACGGTAGATAATCGTGGACGAAGATATTTATTGTTATTTTTATTTTTTTACTATTTTTATTTTGAATAACGATAGTACTCGAAAAATTAGATAAACAAAATTGAAGGAAAATCTTTAAATATTTGAACTAGTAAGACATTATCATGTTACATTTTTTATATATCTACACCTTTGAATGTATGCTATACACTGACATGACAAACTTTAAGTTACACTTATTCAATTTCAAAACAATGAAGAACTTTTATTTCGAAAGAACGCAGTTTATGCATTTCCAGTATAGAACTGTTGATAGAATAAAAAAATAAACGTTTAACTGTTGTTATGGACCCACTGTAGAATAAAGCCTTTGAGTTGGAACAATGAGACTATTTTTGAATTCAAATGAAGCAATATTGATTTGGGATATTTGGGCCACCCGCACCAAGAATAGCTTTATTTGCATTTTGGCTGCATATTGAAATGTTATTGTCACATGCGGAGTTTCAGAACAGAGTTCAGATTATTTATTTCTGGATATTTCTTTATTTATCCAATGATGTTATTTCTATTTGCTATCTGTAGAATTAATGAATTGGGTGATTTGGAGTTGGTGGATAGATGATTTTGAAAGTTATTTTATTGATAAGCACACAATTAAAGAAAAAAGGAAAATGTGGGGAACTACCAGAATAAAAGATGTGAATACTTCTTTTCCTTTATCTTCCACTTTGAAATAAGAGCCTCCATTTTTTTTTTAAATCTTACTCAAGGTATGGCTTATCAGATTCTTAATCAACATAATGACACGCTTTGGTTTTGATTTGGTTTAATTAACGTTGCACTATAGGTACACGATGGCTAAAATGAAATTTTTTTGCCGAATGACGAAATGTTATTTTTTTACCAACACCTTGCTTCCACTCTTAAATGTATCAGGGATTTATTAAAATCCATAGGGCATATGTATACTTGAAAACATTGTTAGTAAACCAGGAAAACATTTGAATAGTTTGTCGTGCAACCAGTAAAATGTACGTCAAAATCTAATATAATCTTAAATATAAAAAAAAAAGGATTCAAATAGTGTATTCACTAGGGTCAATCAAATATCAACTTATTCTTATACACACAGAATCACACCGGATAACTACTTTTAGTGAGTTAGAAAATGCTTTTTTTCAATCTCCAAACGTTTAAGTTCACCAACTTTTAACATAAGACCGTGTTAAGTAAGATGGCACGGTTCAAAAGCTCCCTTCTACTTAACTGAGTAACGTAACACCAAATTTACGGAGCAGATACCTATTTTGTGGTGTAACGGAACTCCTTAAATTTGGTGTTTCCTTATCGTTATACTAAGGTTTCTGCATAGTGATTATCTACACTCTTAAAACAAACGAGCGGTTTTAACTCAGTCTGGGTTAATTTCCACTCCTTTCCGGTGCCGAAAATGCACTTCCCCTATAGGAGTGGATTTCACTCTTTTTGCGGAGTGGATAAAAGAAATAAAAGAAAACAATCTACGTCCTACACTCTTAAAACGAGCGGTTTTAACTCAGTCTGGGTTAATTTCCACTCCTCTCCGGTGCCGAAAATGCACTTCCCCTATGGGAGTGGATTTCACTCTTTTGTTTTAAGTGTGTAAGTGGAAGCAGGTTGTCATGCAACAAATGTTGTCACGACTCTCTCTACTTTAGTCGACACAGACAATATACAATAACTCTGATGATACTCACCAAAGACAATGACAAGGGTCATTTTGACAGTCTTGATCTTGGCTCTGGGGATGATTCCTCTGGAGCTGGCGCGTTTGCGATCGGCGTCGCAATCCGAGTCTCGACTTTGCTTGTTCTTGCTCATGCAGCCTACAAAGAGAAAAAATAATAGTATATAGACAAGACGATCGTACTAACAGCAAAGTCATGTTTTTGAAAAAATAAGGTATAACATTTGCTGAGGAGCTTGTCAATTTAGTGGAAGTTGAGGTTTTGAGAGGTAAAAATACACATTTTTTGTGTGCTATGTAGAAGCAAACAAGCTTTGTCATTTTTTTGCAATTAATAGTCAATTTTTAGCATTTATTGTATTGCATTTATGCAATGCAATACATTAATTATTGTAATCAATTAATGTATTGCAAAATGTCTTATAAATTTACCGCTGGAAAAAAATTACAGGGTCTCCGAAATTTGCTTAACCATATTGATAAGTTGGTTTTTTTACTATTATTAAATAAGCTGCTTCGGTACCCATATGTTGGAAAGCATGAACATTCTAGCCTATAATAATAAAAGAGTTATTACTAAGAAATATTATAAAATTAAGTTATGAAATGAATTCTACGAAGGTTATGTGTGCCTTTTCAGTGAAGAGGTTACGAAAATGTAAGAAAATATTTTTCAATATTACGAGTTTGTTTTACCACTGTCATCAGAATTTTTCTAATACTATATTATCGATCAGTAAATCAAAGATATTTTAATAATGTGTTGTAACCAATATGTACCACACGCTTAAAATTATAAATTTATTTAATTAAAAGATAATGAATTGCATAATAGCATAAACAGAATATTGAATAAAGTACATTATTCTCCTTCAACCTCATTGATTCAAATCATCAACTGACTCAATTGATTCAAATTCAATTCAAATCAACTTTGAACGAAATAGATTATATAATAATCTCTATTCTTAATTCAAACATGAAACTAAATATTTTTTTATTGTTCTTTCAATAACCAAACAAAACAATTTAATAAGGGAGAGGAAGAAGTTTCTATTAAAGGGTATACCGACATTAAAAAAACTATTCCCACGTACAGTCTTCTCAATGTTATTACTTGAAAAAAATTGCTTTCTTATTACTAATGTAATCTAAATTTAATGTTTTACCGTAACTATCTATCTTACATATTCAGATATATGGATCAGATAGATCATTGAAAAAGTCTAATTATTTCGGTGAGTAGTGCACGATTTAGAAACAATATTTCATTATTTAAAATAATTAATTTCAAAGTATTCATTAAACTTAATTTCAATGGTATTGTTCTCCTAATTTCCTTACAAATACCTTCACCAAATAGACACTTAAGACGGTCAACCATCACATCAAAAGACTATTACAAATTAATATATGCTAACCAACCATTTTACGTGTGGCTTTGATGTGCATATCGAGTCTTCCAATTAAGTACAGAACCTCATCTTCTCGATTTCTAAAGGTTCTAATCAAAAGTAACCGTTAAGAGAAGATCGAAAGATAATATCAAAGGTGATGCCATGGGTTAATCGTACCAGTGCAATCTAATAGTATTGTCACGAAGAGTAATAATCGAATTTATTTAGTAGACAACAGAATGCAGAACTGCCCACTAACTGGTGGGATCTAGGTTTTATAGTTACATAGAATATTCTAGAATAATCGAAATAGAATATTAAAGAAAGTTCTAGAACCATCCCGATTAAAAGAAAATAATAAGTAACATTTTTAGTTCAGATTTCCCTATATTACACGAACTGGTTGGGAATCAAACCCGGGCCGCCGTGTGCTAGGTGAGCATCCTACCACTAGAATATCGATGCATGATGGCAGATCATTTATGCGGCAATATATGTTATCAAATTTATATTATTCTATTACATATGTTCAATTAATATCATATGTCATGTCTCTGAACGTTGAGTTCGTTTGTTCTTTGTTGGAACGTTTGAGTTATTTTCTTTACTTTATCCGTGAAAATCGAACAAGCTACCAAACCATACTTTTGAAACACATGTATATTTGTATAAATTTTAATTCTATATTATTAGTTAAATATGTGCACGTAGACAGTCTGTAATCACTATATCATAAAAGGAAACTGATTTTTTATAGGAAATATTTTATTATAAATAATATAAATTATACAAACGAACGGCTTTTACGAAAGAAAGACATAACAATAGGAATAAATTAAACAATAGAAAGTATTCGTGCAAATAAACTTGATCAAAGTATTTTCTGATACTTAAAGATCCATTATTAACTTCTTTAATAACTAATTTTTTAAAAATATTTTTTCAAACAACAAATGAAAATCAAGTATTAATTTAAATGAAATATCACAAGTAAATTTTCAATTAATCGATAGTTAATAATAGCATATCGCAGTTGCCACTTTATATCATATATGTCTAGTCAATATTAAAAACCAACAAACTACAAATCTTTGATACATGAATCGATTTAAACTATGAAAGAAATTCCCTGACATCAAATTTCAAACGTATAATGAAATATTCGTTCTCAAAAGATACTTATAATAGATAAATTCAGTTGACTTCAATTGAACGTCCATCGTTATCTTTTGCAGACTCGACATATTTGTATTTCAGAGCTAAACTGCAGTGAGTCAAATTATGTAATTTATAACTTAATTTATAAGAGATTGTAAAATTGAGAAAATATATTAGAAAATAGATATGGATCTTTTAATGGGAAAAAAATCTTTAATCTTCGTAAATCTTAAATTTTCGTTAAAAGTAATTTTTACTTTTAATTGCACAATATGAAATAAAAGATAATGCAAGTATTGCGATGGGGTTGAAAATCAAAAATGGAGATTTTGTGTTTTTTACATGGTTTGGAGGAAACTGATTCTAAATATATGGATTTCAAACATGTCGCTTGCGCAAGAGGTAGCTGCCATATAACTTTTTTGGTTTCAAAGGTATTACTGAAAAAAGAAAAGAGATACAGACTCCAAATTTGGTACACGTGTTTCCAGTACCTTTCGGGCGTCATAATAAGGAGAGAATTCATAATAAGAAGACTATTATTCCGTCATAAGAAGTAGAAAATTGCGCATGCGCAAGAGGTAGAAGCTATCGAATATTTTTATTTTAAAGTAGTTGCTAAAAAATGTAAATATATACACAGACTCCAAGTCTAGATACTCTAAATTTGGTACACGAGTTCCCAGTAAGAATCGGACGTCACACTAAGAGGTATATTAATTCGAAATAGGAAGGAGAAAATTGAGCATGCGCTGTCATGCTCAATTTTCTCCTTTCTAGGATGGTAGCTGTTATAGATTTTTTTAGATTTTAAAGTTATTGAAATTAACTTATAAAGCACATAATTGCCTTTTAAATGTGTGCATTGACTTTTTTGGGTTGTAATTGCAAGTCGTGCAGTGTTACACACACCTTAGTTTTTCTTGCAGTTTTTTTGTCGTTGTAAGCATGCTTTTTAAAGATAAAAATAAGTCAATTTTAACTACTTGTCGAAGTAAAGTTATTTTTTGTTAGCCATTCTTCCAACAAAAAAATTACAAATATTATTTAACAACAAATTAAATAGTTGAAAAAATGTCTTGAAATTGGATCAATAAAAGCTTTATGGATATTTTTTTACGGTAGATAATTTTTACTTTATAAAATATTTAAAGTAAAATGTAATATTGCGTTTCAAAATCGAGACACTAAAAATTTGAAAAAGAATTGTATTCTAAAAAAGGCGAAATGTATAAAGGAATAAAGTAATACACGAAAAAGTTACTGAAAAACTCAAATATTTCTTTGCGAGTTTGAGTTATTTTACTACTAAAATGAATAATTGTTGACTTAAGTAAGTATGATTCTGAATCGAAAAATATTTCGGGCTCTTTGATTCCTTTAATTTAATGCTTAGCAAGTTTCTTTCCTTTAACAGAATTAGATTAGAATATTTAATAAATGGAAGTTTTAAATTTATATAACTTATTTCCATAATCAAATGATTACATTTTTAGTTCAGGCAAATAATTTGTATGCTATTTTGTCTATTTTAATGTTGAAATATTATTCATATTTTATTAAGGTAATTAAATAAAGTATAATATCACAGTAAGTGATAATTATTTCTTCTTTTTTTAATATTTATAAAGCCGAAAAACATCGAACGAAATAAAAAAAAAATATGTAAGAAATATTTTTTTAAAAACACAACATCTACCACCTTCAAGTTTATTCGGACAAGTTGAAAACGAAAACCGAAGTTTGCAACTAATATTTTGAAAATTCCAAAAAAATATACTGCGTAAATATTTACTGGTCGAACATTTACTCGAAGTCACTGACTGCATAAGTTAAGTTTAAATATAGATATATGTATAGATAGATGTGTATACTGTAAAGATAGGGAATAAATAGATACCTGGTATGAAACATTATAACATTTGTAATAGGACGTGTTAATAGGGAAGTAATAAATTTTACTTCGGGGATTATTAAAGGTGTTAAAATATTAAAACACGATATTTTTGGGTAATAAGCTAAATGTATGATGTAAAAGTTTAGTTTATAACTTGAAAGTAACTTGTTGTAGTAGAGAAGATTACTTTATAGTTTCATAAATAGTAAAGCAAATTGATAAAAAAATAAAGTATTTTTTATGATCATCGGTTCGTCGTAATAAACATTTTACCGCTTTCTCACTATTTAGCAATTTGTAAGATATGGACTTTGAATATGCTACACATCAGCTTAAAATTTTTAATAATCATTAAGGCAGTGTGATCAAAATCTATCAGTTTTTATGTTTGCATCTATGTAAATGATAGTAACAAAAATAAGTATTTTTAAAAAAAAACTTCTAAAAATAAACTAAACTAGCAATGATTAATTTAGCTATCCATTAACTTCAAAAATAAAAAAAAGTCATAATAAATCTTTCAAAATATATTTTTCGTTATCTATTTTTCGTATTTCTATATCAAACTATTATTTTATTACTAAATGAACTTCATGCCATTCCAATACATGCCTTTCTTTCCTTGAAACGAAACACATTTAAAATGAAATAAGTCAATTTTTTTGCGTAATTATCGCTTATAATCTTATTTAATTTTTAAAAGCTGTGTTGTAAAATTAATAAATCGTTACATTTTAAGTAATATAAGTATAAATCATGTATTTAACAAAGATCTATACAAATAATTTTTTTGCATACATATTCTTTATACTCAGCCATCATATTCCATACTTATCCTATACATATCCACTACATTGTAGCACATAAAACCCTTAAAATATTGTACAATGTGCCTTTCAAAGTGACATTTTCTTCATTTTTGATCATTTCTAGATTCTTTCAAAGATTTTAAGATTCTCGAAACTTTATTTTATAGCTTAGTAGTGCGTCTTTGTTCAGCTCAAGTACTAACAGTCACCCACATATTTGTAACTTCAAAGAAGTGTCTTAAGACTTGTTCAAACTTTGAATATTGAGCAACTCTCTGTTTTACAATAACTAGTTTAGTATTGTTATAAAATAAAAACTTTCGTGAAGAGTGTTAGGTACTTTTCTAAAATTTTTATAAGGCATCAGACTTCAAAGCAACCTATATAAATGTGATATGGACGAGTGCCTATTCGTTCTATACTTAGTTTGAAATATAAGTTGAGAGAGTGAGAAAATTTATTCTTCTATTAAACACTGTTAGAATAAAAGCAATAAAGTCTTAAAGTAGCATCTACAAGGTAATTTTAAAGTCAAATGCTGTTTAATATCCTTTTGATTCTACCACTAGCATCAGCAGTTACGACATTCAACGGAAATTGAATGCTTTTTATCAGCATCTAAGGGGGAAAGCTATTTTTAATTAAAAGTCGTGAATTCAAAATTCAGCACAAAATGCGTCAAAACCGTTCTTAGGGCTGCCAACTTCATAGATTTTGTGTGATTGTTTTAAACATTTTGGGTTTCAAAAGAAAATCGAACTTAATATACTTTTATTGAATGCTCAGCTATATAGAGCCTGAAAAAATATTTTTAACTCTCGAAGGAAGAGATTTTATGTGACTATTTTTTTTATAGGAGATGAAGTATTGAATTTGAACGACTGCATCATGAAGTAACAGGTTCTGCTATGAAATATAATTAAAAAAATATTCG
The DNA here is from genome assembly GCA_019343175.1 of Oedothorax gibbosus. Lineage (NCBI taxonomy): Eukaryota > Metazoa > Arthropoda > Arachnida > Araneae > Linyphiidae > Oedothorax > Oedothorax gibbosus. The sequence goes on from JAFNEN010000481.1 coordinate 171,951, forward strand.
CACCATACAATTTACGTTTTGGGACAACATTATTTGAATTATTCAAAAGGTTTGTAGGCATGGTTTATATGTTAAAGAATATTATTATTATTACTAATAAGCAGAATTACTGTTTATTTGCTTAATGTATTTTAAAGCTGGTGTTTTGTTAGCAAATTAGTATTTTTATTCTCTTAAAGTAGAATAAAAAAAAATAAAAAGTTGGAACTGAAAAGGGTTAACAAAAGTACGCAAATTGCTTCCTTAATTGTTGTGAGCAGTGTAAATGCGTTTTAGTTATAGTTTTCATTAAAGAGTCAAAAATCGCCAAGTCGGTGCAGTAAGCTTACACAAACTCCACTGTAAAATACACTGAAGAGCCAAAATAATTGATATAGGCATACATCTGCGAATAAAGGTGTATAAAACCAATCGAAGTTCGTCGCTATGTTCAGCAGCGTCTATGTGCTGCTATCATGACAGGTTATGAAAATTGAAAGGATTTTGAAAGTATCGGGGGTTGAGAAATGGAATTCCATATCCCTGCATCTCAGAGGTGGAGATGAATTTTGGATTTTCACTTACGACAATTTCACGAGTGTACCATGAACATCGATAATCCAGTAAACTACGACACAGCTGCTGCCTAAAAAAGATCATGCAAAAACGGATCATCGAAGACAGACGAAAATCATTTAACATGATATATTGCGAATACGTGATATATACGGCTCCAGAAGCCCATATCGGTGAATATTCATTAAATTGTTAACAAGTCGACACTTGTACGACATAGAACCAACATAGACGTTTATCACATTTAATGATCAGTTGTCAATGGACCCGGTTTTGCACGATGTTCTGTGTCGTTCGTATGTCGGCTTTGCACGAAATCTATTGATTGAAATCATTTATCGGAAAATTGGTCTAAAAAAAAAGTAGTAAAAAACTAGATGGTTGTTTTAGATTTTTTTTATAAATTAGCAACTTTTTTTCATTTTATTTTGGTTATTTCCTCATATTTAAGAGTCAAAAGAAATGAAACTTTTATTAAAATTATATTTAAACATAAACATTACAAAACACACGATATTTTCAAGTTTAAATACAGTATATAAATGCTGAGACTTTGACGACAAGTAAGCGTTAATAATTTTCAGTAGAAATAAAAGCATTGATTATCGTAGAAAAACTTTGAATAGCTATATAAAAAAACTTTGCGGAATGTATTGGTATTCCAATTACCGACTGAAAGACCAGTCTGTCCCAACTACTGGAATATTTTCAATCTTCTCAACTTTTTCGGTATCAGCATCTTATTAAGCTGTTCTATTACTTAAGAAAATGGATTGTGGGTAGGAATAATGAAGAATGTAAGTAACTATAATTAATTATAAGATTTCGAAGCAAACAATTATAGATATTCAATGATCACACTGACTTAAATACAAAATTGATTTTTTTAAACTTTTTTTGTGCTCATGGAAGGCTGTAAATAAAAATTATCTGTCTTTTTTATATGTTTAGTTTATTTAACACAACATATATAGTTAAAAAAAAGTATTTTAATGCATTTATACAAGAACAATGTATGTATGCAATCTATTATAAAAACATTTTATTTGCACATGATAAGAAACTGGATTAGTTTACAATAAAAGTATTCCCCATAATATGACAATCCCAAAAATCAAAGTATAAAAAAATTATATTTAAGAAAACCTTTATAAATTCGATGTACTTTTTAAAATTTATGAAAACAGTTTGCCAGCCCTTCAATTGTTTTTAAAAATTAAAATTATCTCTTGAGAATGTTTAAAAAAACACAGTACAACCCTCAAAATGTTACAAAAATTCTGAACAATCCCAGTAATAACCAAAATTGTATTAATATTTTTTTTTTCCTAAGGGTTGCACTTGACTTATCGTTATCCACCACAACCAATGTGAGCTGAATAATATTTTCCAGTTTATCATGGAGAAAATATTTCTCGAAAAACACTCATAATTTATAAATCTAGTCAAATTAGAATATTTAAGGATCAAAATTATAAAAAGAGCCAATATACATCAGATGTGATGATGCGTTACAGATCTGACGACGAAACTAAATTGCAATATCAATCAACTAATAAAACTTCAAAATATAGCTGAAAACTATGCTATAACTTTAACGTCTTAAGCACATGTTTATGAAATATTAGCAGGGGAATCGTAATATAAATTCTAAACGTTACCAATCTCAATAATTAATAAGATTTTTAAAAATGTATTTCTCGTCATTGTCAAACTGGAAATAATGTTGGCTTATTCACTTCGATAAAAACTATCATATGATATAAGTATATCAGATGACATATGATATAATAAGTAAAAAAATAGCTTAAGAGGATATTTTTTTTTGAAATAATATTAAAAAATTGGTCTGGACTCCAATTTACCATTTTTCGAAAGTTGATACTTAAAATGTAAATGTACAGTTTTTGGGTATTTGTTTTGTCTCCTACAGGTCACTTTTTTAATGGTTTTTGGAATATATTTCTTAAGTGCTTTGGTGATTTTTTTTAAGTATTTAACCATGTTGCTTCAATTGATTAGCTTTTACTTTTAACAAAATTATAACTAATTAGTATATTATTTATTGATATAACTATTACCTACAAATATTTTGCCCCTATTCTATCCCACTATTTGCTCTATATTTGACTTATTGGTATGGTGATGATTTAAATAAATTTTATTTAAAAATTATTGTGCAAAAATATTTGCAATCCATTAGATAATTTCGATAGAATCTGTTGACGTCTTAAAGATTTAAACAGTTTCCTCTCTGTTTTCGGCTCTTTCTCATGCAAAAGATGTCCATGATGTCTAGAATTCGAAGTGGATCGGAAGTTATAGCAGTTAGTCTAACATATATATCTCGGACGTCTAATTGATCATGTAGAATAAAATGGATATCCCAAAGATGAAATTGGATGTGTTGTATTATTGAGGTGAGACCTTACTAGGGGGGGGGGGGTTAAAAAATATATGGTTGGTTGGTTGACATATATTTTCAGGCTTGTGTGCTTGGTCACAAAGACCCGCTTATAAACCATCGTCAAGAAGGACGGACACGACATACACACATATATGACAGATGCTGCCATCTATCGCCACCTCCACAATTTAGACATTTCCCTGAAGGGGAGTTAAATAGTCTCCAGGGACCTGTACTCGTGGTAAACTGCGCAATGACCGACCACAGGACTTTCGGACCCAACAGATTTAACGAGCACGTAATCCGCATATACTCGGTAGGTCTTCAGTGGTACCGGGACTCGATCGCGGGACCTTCCGATCTCGAGACCGAGACGCTGACCACTAGGCTCACTACGGCCCATAAAAAAATATTAGTTTCTTCGTGTCTCATTTATTAACTAAAATAGTTTCGTTAGTGAGGCAAAGTGGCTTAGTGGAAGTGCTCCGCATTGTCACGCTAAAGGTCCGCAGATTGGGCCAGGTTGACTCATAATTTCATCCCTTAAGTGGGTCTATAAAATGACGACCAATCATGTTTGGGAACTAAGCACTGGGGGGTTCCGAGTGAGGTTATCCAACTAACAAGGACGTATGCCTAGCAAACCAGAGCCCTTGGTCACCTAAGCTGAAATGAGCACGGCAGGTCTAGGCCCACTAACGGACTGTTGCGCCGAGGTGTTCAGATTAGTTTTTAGTTTCATTAGTTATCAAAGAAGAAATTTTAACCAAGTCAATGAAATTCACAATCACTTATTTTCTTCTTCATCAATTTCTTGTTTTCCTTTTCATCAATAACGCATTTTCTTCTTTGTCAATTACTTCTTTTAAGTCTTTTCTGAGAACAGACGACTTATTTCCACGTGCCAAATTCTCCCAACTTTAAGAAATACTCGTAAATAGGTTCGTCAATCATGAATCTATTCTAAAAACAAAATTATGTTCCATCTCAAAATTATTCGATTCCTACTGTACAAACCATAAACTTCTGAGAAGACCCGGCTTCTCGAAACGCCATTAAACGTCCAACAACAGATTTAATATTTCGTTTCGAACATAAAATAACTTCGGAGTACTTTATTTTTTGGATTTTGATATATTCGAGCATTTGATGTCGTTTCTTTTGTCTGTGTTGAATCATTTTGTTCTCTCCTTTATGGTGTTTCATGTTTCGAAGCTTATTTTTAGGATTGGTGAGGAAAGGGCAGAAAAAGGGGAGAAAAGGAAAGAAAGGGATAGTAAATGGAAGCTTTAAAGTTTGCCGAGACTTAAATGGCAAAAGTTGGAATAGAGAAATAGTTTGGGAATGTGATTTCGAATATTGCTTTTGGTGATAAGAAAGCACTGTATTTACGAACTATATAAATTTATGTTTTTTTAGGATTTTTTTTACAATCAAAATGTTCTCTTTCTTTATTAAACTTTTGATTTTTCTTCAATTTAATCTTTTTGGGATGAATTTTTGTTCTTTTTTTTCAAAGTAGGATAGAAATAGATGCTATAAAGTGGTCTAATTTCATAACAACAAAAATATTTTTAAATGTCCACATTAATTAAATCAGTATAATTGATTCGTTAATAAAAAATAAATTAACTGATCGTTTGAACTAAAACCAGCCGATTGAAATCTTAATTATGTCATGTACACTGTTAAAAAGTAGGCACTTTGTCTCACCAAAAATATGGTTCCTAGTAGCTGCAACGGCTGTGTGGTGAAACGTTAAACCATATTTTTAGTATTCGGTTGAACCATTTCTCAGGTTTTTGTTTCCAAATCCAGAAAAATGGTTCAACCAAACACCGAAAAAAAGGTGAAACATTTCACCACACAGCTGTTGCAGCTACTAGGAACCAATATCACGGTGAAACCAATCACAAATTTTTTAACAGTGTATGATCGCATCCATTAAATATATAAATCGCTAAAGAAACTTAAATAAAGTATATAAATATATTTGTTGCATAATTATAGGTTATATATTGTTCATATATTAAAAAATAGCTATATTTGGGTATATTAAGCTTAGTTATAAAGATTGGGGCAAGGCTTTATTTGTGAAGCATTGTTGAAATTCGTGTCCCTTAAAACTTTGGAAAACCTGCTCAATCTCCGTATTTTTAGTTTATTAGTAAAAGTACGCTTACGAGTAGGGTTTTAACCCGGCAGCACTCACAAGGGGGTCTATCAAACCCCACGCGCATTCATGTTTCGAATTACCCAACCTCTCACTTTTGTAAAATGGGTCAAACCCAGAGTAGCTGCCTTCAAGTTCACTCACCAAGGAAAGGAATGATTATCTTTCATATTCCAAAAGCGGTTTGAGTAGAATTGTGGTTTTGGGGTGTGAAAGACCCCACGCGAGTGCCCGCGGTTCTTCATTCTAGTTCAAATTGTCACGCTACTTGTCCTACAATGAGGAGACGGAAAGTATGCGAAAATTATTAGCAGGAAGTTTCTTCGGATGATACATTTACAAACGAACCAGAAGAAGAAGCTGGTGATGCCATGGATGATACAATTGCTGAAGTGATTAATTATGTGGTTCATAATTATAATTCCGATACCGAAACTTCTCCATAAATGCCTTAAATATTTGTTAGAAAATAGCTTTTAAGTAAAAATTTTGCAAGTGTTGAACGTAAAAGTGATATTTGAAGGAAATTCATTGCTGGGGTCTAAAGTACCCCCTTGCGAGTGACGGTGTTTCTCTTAGAAGCGCGAGTGCTGCCGGATTAAGTTATTTTAAAAACAGATGCATAGTTACGTTCTGAAAGAAACCATCTTTTAGTTAACGCAAAGAAAAAACAGTTTAATAATAGTTCTTTTAATTTATGCTTCAATGTAAGCCTGAACATTTACTTAACTTAAAAATCTCAATAAGAAGAGCTGAGATGTGGTTAAGCTCAGTAACCACATTATGGCAACACTAACTGAACCAAGATATTTTGGGGTGGTCTATGACGTTGTCAACTTCATAATCCAAGTCATTGGATTCCGTCATTGCTTCATAAACCAAGTCTTTATTTAGGGTCCCTTATTTTATAATTTCGGGAATTCGGTTCTAATTGCGGGAGTTTATAAGTTCGAAAAGCATAATTAAAACTTTATTTTCAATGCGTTAATTTGTTTATAAATTTATTATGAAAATATAATTGCTTCATTTATTTTACTTATTAAAATAAACGTTATTTATTTTAACAAAAAAAAACTGTTGTTATTGTCCCTTTATACTGCAGTTATTACCTCTGGCTAAAACGAACTATACGAATTACTAAAATAGTATAACCTAAATATTTTTACCCTGCGAAGTTCACTTTTGAGATTTATTCACTTTTAAGTTTTAATGCTGCAGCCGGCTGAACTTCTTTGAATAAAAGAAGTTTTTATAAGAAATTTTATTTAAGTACTTTTCCCAAATATAAATCTGTCTGAGAAAGATATCTTCCACTTTCCAAATCGAGTTTTTAATCCGATATTTAACTTCTGCATTTCAACGATATAAACGAATTGAGAATAATTTTATATGAAAACACACACACACATGGGATATTTATTTTAATTTAAATATAGCGATTAAATGTTATTTGTGTAGTGTAAAATCAACTAATAACATTGTTTTATTAATGATTACATATTTATATGTTTAACAAAAATAATATTTATAGTTTAAAATTAGATTTACTTTTCTTTTGTATATGAGAAAATCCTTAAAAGTTGGAGTTTAGAACGGATTGACATTTTCATTGCATTCACTCATTATGGCCCATTTGTAAATGCCATTATATGACCCATTTGTAAATGCCATTATATGACCCATCTGTAAATGCCATTAACACCTTCCTTGAAATAAAAACAGGTCATTTTTAGGTTTTTATAATTTATTTTTCATGCAACTTAATTTATCCCAGATATTGTACAGACCAATTATCTTCATTTCTTGCCAACAGTCGTAATATGTTAATATTTACCTATCTCCACGTTATAATGTTAAGTAAATATACATGATTTAAAGGACATTCTAAGCTTACTAGTATTGGCATACTGTTATCCCAGGCATTTAGCTTTAAAGTTCTGCCTTTTTATAAGCATTAAATCAATGAATTACTGTTTGACACTGAATATTAATTAAAATTATTTTTTTTATTACATATAATTGCAATTTTTTTTAATCTATTTCATGTGCTAGGCTATACAACAGTGTTTCTCAAAATCTGACGGATTTTTTTTTCAAGATTTGTTTTGTGTACCTTTGACACACGCTCAACCAGTACGTTCCTTTCACTTTTAGCTTCCACACTATGTTTATAACGTAAAAAGTGGAGGGCATTATACTTGTTCAGTCCGTCCGTCTGTCCGTCACCCACTTTCATAGCCGAAACTACAAGTGCCGAAACTACAAGAACGGACAAGTGTGATACGTCAAAAAATTCAGCGCATCGAAATTAGAATAATCGAACATTTCAGAAAAGAATTCGAAGTACTTCAATTATTTAAAAAACTGCAAAATTGAATGTTTATTAAAAAAGCACAGGAAGCTATTTTTATTAGAATTTAATCACCATTGCCATTCGCAACAATTACTCGAGAAACTTTAATTCTTTTAGACAATAAATTAAAATAAATTTATTTTTGCGACATCGATCAGTTTGAAATGACGTCATATATATTTCACTACAAGATTCTTTGTACGTTGATATGAAATGTTTTAATTCTATTTAAAAGCGAGGAATATTACATATTTATTCTTTGAAATATAAATTAATATTTGCAAACGATAAGTAATAATTATTGAATTTTCGAAATAAAATAAATGAAACTAGCCAAATTTAGCATGTGAATGTTTAATATAGAATTTCAATGCTGTGCTTGTCGCCTTTTTACCTGTTAAACACAACTCTTGTGTGGAAGAGGTTTAAGTGACAGATTCTGTTACAAACCTACTTGTATTGAACAATCATGCTCTTATACAATTTGACGCATTCATGACCTAACAATAATCTAAAATATTTTTTTCGAATCCTATTATATCATAAGATCAACGTCTAATACTTTTACGTGCTCATTGCATTCGTTTCAAAACCATCTAACCAAATCTTTAACCAAAAATAGAAGGAACATAAATGAACAACTAAACCTATATTTTAAAATTACAAACATTATTTTAATATCAATTGTTAGAACAGAAATTGAGGTTTAGTGGCTTAGTGGTAGTGATTTGCATTGCCACGCCACAGGTCCGGGGATCGAGCCCCGGATTGGGCGAGGTTGACTCAGCCTTTCATCTCTTAAGTGGGTCGCTAAAATGAGTACCAAGCATGCTTGGGAACTACACTGAGGGTTTCGCGTGAGGCTGAACACCTTACCGAGACGTATGCCGAGCACCCCAGAGCCCTTGGTCAAGTAAGCTCGAATGGGCACGGCAGGCTTTGGCCCTCTAACGGGCTTTTGCGCCAAGAAGTTTAGTTTTAGAACAGAAATTATCCTATAAATAAATAAATTATTCTGTCACACATTAAGGTATCAATTTTTTTTATTTATTATCATACTAACATTTAAATTCAAAACCATCAAGTGGAAGTTAACATTTTGTCATACTAAAATTGCGAATTGTTATCTTTAAAATTATGATGTCGTATTCAAGACTACGCCTACTATAAGTGTGAAGTTTGAATGTTTGTTTATCATGCATTTATTTTTTAATGCATTTAACTTAATGTTTGATATCATATTTTCTATGCGTCATTAAATCATAGCGAGATTTCGTGGGGTCGCGAATAATTACCATATTAGAAGAGCTAAATAAACAAGACGTACATACATTTATAAGCTTGATAATGCCTTTTAACTAAAACGACTAATTGAAATTAATATTGAATGGATGATGAAATATTGGGTGCGATTACACTATAAAGATGATATAACAGGAACAAGTGTAAGCAAACAGAGGGTGATGTAATGAAAGAATCAGGGTGATATAATATTACGGAGAAATAATTTCATAAACACATATTTTATTTTTAAGCTTACATTATAATTTCTAAGTCTAACTCCTCGGCGCAACGGCCCATTAGTGGGCCAAGGCCTGCCGTGCCCATTTCAGCTTTCGTGACCTAGGGTTCTGGGGTGATAGGCATATGTCCCGGTAAGGTGGTCAGCCTCACGCTCCACCCCCAGTGTTTAGTTCCCATGCTTGGTACCCATTTTATCGACCCACTTAAGGGATGAAAGGATGGGTCAACCGCACCCAATCCGGGATTCGATCCCCGGACCTGCGGCGTGGCAATGCGAAGCACAGCCACTAAGCCACTGGGCCTCAATTTCTAAGTATAAGACATAAATATTTAAACAATTTCTTGAGGTTTAGAAATAATTGCATAATACCTCAGTTATAAGCAATTAAAAATGCATTAACATGTAATTAAGAAATCAGAAATTTTTAATAAATTAATTTAAGAGATAAAACTGTGTTTATCATTTAAAAGATTAACATTATTTGTTTTTATAAGTAATAACTAGAGCGTAGCGAGAAAGATTTAGGCAGTAAGTAGGGACTAAGTTCTTTTGAGTGCGTGCACTTTATTGAAAAAATATCAATATAGATTATTTCAGACAAGGAATTCAGGGATTATATGGACTTTTGTCGAAAGTTTCGCAAATGAAAATCCATTTGGACACACTTGAATAACTTTAATAAGAAAATAAAGTCAAACGATTTTACGATGGGCATGCTTTTCTTCTATAAATTAAATATATTGATTTACTTATGAATGTTTGTGAGAATTGACAAATCAATTAGGGTCAAGTACTTTTTTCTCACACAGTCTTTAAATTTTAGAACTTCCTTCCCCAAACATTTGAGTCATTTAAGTTTTATCTATCGGTTTCAAAAAGTATAACCATAACAGATGTGTAGTAGTGTTTTTTTAAGGTTAAAATTTAGCTAAATGATTAGCTGCTTTATAAAGTTTTTCTTTGAATTATAATGAAAATACAACTTAATATTATACCTATATATATTTGGATTACGGTAAGGAAATTTAGGCAAAAAAAACACTTTAAAGATAGAAGAGAATGTTTGAGGTGTTAAAAGTAGTATCTATAATTTTTCTGTTAGTCGTTAACAAGTTCAAGCGTGGTGTGGAAACTAAAAGATATTTTTGTTTATTGAATAATTTGTTGTTGAACGCCATATGTTATAGATAAATTATGTTCATTAAATTATTAATTATTAATAAATTAGATTCATCTCTAAAAATAAATAGAGCAATCGGATGTTAATAATTTAAAGTAGTATTTTTTTCTACTCGGATGAAATATTTTATAAGGTATCTGATTACGCTCAAGGTCATAATGTTTCAAATACTTGTTTTAATCATTGATATAGCTGTTCAGCACGTTTATAAATAATTGACAAAGAATTTTTTTTTTTAAATCTAGCACATGTAATATTTTTTATGAGCTTTTTAGCCATTTTGTTGACACATTGGAACGAAAAAAGTCATTTTTCAAAACCTCATTTCACAAAAGCACTTAAACTACAAAAAATTCCTTCAAACTTGGTACAGTTATAGCTGTGTTAATCCCAACAAAATTACAAGAACAAAAATATACAAGATGTCTAAAAAACGGGGAATTATCTAATTGTTGAAACGTTACTCAAAGTTTTTTTTTTAAAAAATGACATATTTTTAAAATTTTTACTTGGGGAAACTGCATATAAATGATTAACTAACCATTGGAACCCTTAGGTCTTAGAGCACTAGTTGTAAAATAGTTTATTGAGTAATATGAACAAAAAGGCTTTTAAAATATTGTCCCAACTTTTTGAGAAATCATTTTCTGAAGAAAATGTAATTGAATCAAAGTGGTGTTTTAACGTTGGCAGATACAAAAAGTTATATGTAACAATGTGGACACAAAAAAACAGGATAACAAAAAAAAACTGTTCTACAAAAAATAACAAATGTATGTTTGAAGTTTAGTGAACTATTAATATTTAATTTTCGAAAGTGTAGACTAAGTAGTAAGTGTAGAAAAGTAATGTGTAGAATATTCCAGTTGGGCGATTTACTAAACGATGCATTATTCAGTTCTCGTTATTTCTATACTTAACTATTAGGGTAAATCTCAGTAAATAATTGCTAGAAAATATTGTTAAAGGTTCGTCAGTTCTCGGTTATAGCCATGGCCGGATTTATAAATAGGCTAAGTAGCATGTAGCCCAGAGCGGCGAATTTTTTTGGGGCGGCAAATTTTATGATCAGTTAAAGCGGCATCCGGCATACAATTTTTTTTATAAAGATAGGAATATTTTTTAAGAAAGAAAACAAATAATTTACAATAATGCATAAACCGTAAACGTACTAGTACTAATATTTCGTAGCAAACATGGTCGCTGCGAGGACAATTGCACCCCCTCCTCTCGGATTTCGAAGTTGAAAGAAAAATAGTAGAACAGATATAAAAATTCACCTATTTCGCTTTAGATTTAGTGTGAAAAGGTACAGAGATTATTCTAATATGTGTATCTATTTTAAACAGCACATACCACCCTATTTACAATTCTAATATGTGTATCTATTTTAAACAGCACATACCACCCTATTTACAATTCTAATATGTGTATCTATTTTAAACAGCACATACCACCCTATATGCAGCTTACCAGCTACCTTTCCCCGAAGGGGGAGAATATTGTGGCAAGGGCTGCAAATCAATCGTAGCCTACAAGCGGCGAATCTTTAAATCCGGCCCTGGTTATCAGTACACAGAATTTACAATGCCTCTTCCGACAACACCCAAACCATTTTAAAGAGTATCTCGAAATGAATGAATTTTCAAATTAATATCTACATATAACATATAAACATGGAAAATTTCTAAACATTCTTAGTTAGAAACTTACACTTATCGTGTTTTATCGAAAGTATCGTTGTCCTTGAGGGGGGTTGTGGAAGGTGCATATAATCGGCTCTAACGGCATTTTAAATCCGAGACCCGGTTATAGTACATCGTTCAATGTTCGACAGACACAAAATTTTATAGTATTCAGAAATGAAAATAATTTCACACTAATGACATAAACATTAAGCACTGTTAAAATGTGCTAAGACTCTAGCGTTGGTTCAAACCACTTATCGGTTCTATCGGCAAGTATCGTGTCCTTTTAGTGTTTTGAAATTTGCGATTTAAAGTATCCCCCTAACGCATTTACAACATAACTTCCGAGTTGGAGGAATGGACATGGTTGTTGTGCATTGGTGAAGCAAAGTTGTATCTGTTATTTCAGACAAAAAAGTTTTACATCCCTAATAAGTTTAACCATTAACTGGTGTGGCTCTATAATTTGCGCAATGTTTGTAGTCAGTAAGCGTTTTTTGTTAAAGACCATGACTCATTAAATAATCGGCCGAAATTTTGTGCCGCATCATCATGATCTTAATTCTATTTTTTTAAAAGAAAGTGTGAACTACTTTTCAATTCTAGTTGACACAAGGCTCTGTGTAAGAGAATGTCTTAACACATTTAAATTCGGATTTGCCAGTGGAGAGTATCATCCACTTAACATTTTGAAAATAACGTATCTGTAAACTCGTTTTAAATTAAACATTTTACGCGCACCTATAAGTATGGGACTATCATTATGGTTTAAAAAATTTAAAACACATTTTACTCAAAATCATTCGAATGAGTTAGTTACTACTTTTTCAAATAAACTCGTGAAGTTCAAAACGTATTATGCCCACAACCAGACCATGTTGCCATTATATAACGAAACCATCTCTACTCGTAAAAACGATGCGAAATGTCATGTTTCATTTACGCCTTTAATGGAACGATGAAAATGTAATTGGATATTTCGGAATCAACGTCAAGTGTCATTTTGTTTGAGTACTCTGATAAGGTACACATCTTCAATGTAGGGGAAGTTTGTGTTTACTTCTCACATAACACATTCAGTAGTCATAATTTAGTATAGGTTTCTGGATGAAATGTAGTTTTAAAGATGTGAGAACACAGTGACATGGTTAAATGTAAATAATAATTTATGTTTGTTTATTAAATATATTTTATTCCTATGTTAGGGCTGGCTCCTGATTCGGTCATCTAAGTTTGGTATTTAGAGTTGTATGTTGTGACCAATGTAGAGCCTCAAATTGTAGCTCAAATATCTAAAATAATTTATTAGATTTTTAATTATGTGTATCCTTACTTCAAAGATAAATGAGAGTTAACTTGCTTTGCCTCCGTTGATAACAGATGACTTTTGTTATACAAATAATTTTATTATTGGGTACTTTAAGTTTATTTCACTACACAGATATTTATTGTAATGAGAGCATAAAATTGTGGAAGTTTTATGAAAAACTTTCATAAAGTGAAGTGCATTTTGTAGACATTTGGGTGGCTATACAAACATGTGGTTGTCAGTGTGTTAAGATGCTAATATGAATTCATGAATACCTTATAAAGCAAGCAAAATCCTAACCTTGAGCGGCATTCAGTGACAGCCTATTTAATGCTGCTATATTATAAGAGGGAAATGCAACCAAAAGTGCGAGTGATATTGCTCATCGATTATTATGGTGCAACCATTGGTGCATGTTTCCAGAAAAATTTTGAACCAAGACTAATTGGAAGACTTGTTTAGACTTATTGGTAGATATACTTTATTGGTAAACATACTATTAGCCGCTAGTTTCCCTGTTAGTATTTGGTTTGATGCTCGGAAAATACACAAAGAACATTTACTTGAGTAACTTATGATACAAACACTTAATACGATTTATAATACAATTGCAGAAAAATACAATCGTTTAATTGATTGCCACTCACTTTTCTTGCTATCTGCCACACTCGACGACTTCGAGGACATCTTGGGATAGCTCATCAGCCGGCTCTTGGTCCAGATTGTGTACACGATGATGGTGTAGCAGGCGGCGATGATGAGCGCTGGCACGAAGAACAGCGATACAGCGACCATCATGATGTATACCTGCCACTGCCACTGCAGGAGCTCGATCCAGCACTGGGGCACGCCTCCGATCTGCTCGAGTTGGATCAGGAAGGCGGATGGGATAGAGAAGATGGCGCTCAGGAGCCAGGCGGTGGCCACGAGCCATCGAGCTTTGCGCCCTGCAAATATATAATATAGATGCAGAAGATATTCCCCGAATATCAAGTGTCATGCTAGGGAATTCGAGAAGAAGGGTCATTTAGAATCAAAGGTTAGAAGAAACTATTGTGCTTTCTGTGAATGACTTCCTACCTTAAATTTGTCGTCATACCGATTGATAAGAGGTAATGAAGTAAGTGTAAAACACTTGTTTAGACCATAACATATAGGTCAAATTATAAAGAGGTATTGGCCAAATGGAAAGTTGGCAGTACGTGAAAAATTAAAAAAAATCCGTATGAAAATCACTAGTCAATCTGTAACAAAAAAAAGATGGATGACGGGTTTTAAAATACCGGTATGAATGGAAACCTGATTTTATTTCGGTGGCTAGGGAGCTTAGTCGGTTAAGGTGTTCGCCTTCCTTGCGGAAGCTCCCAGGTTCGGTTCCGGGCATCGCAAAAATAACTGCCGACCTATAAACGGCCCGTGTTACTAAAAAATGTCCGACTAATAATACCCCATGTAGACGGATTGCACCTTAAATATGCTTCAAAGACCCAACGCTGCGTACGATGTCGCCCTCAACGGTTGCGTAGGATGCCTACTCAGGCGTCGGTTCGTCACTTGACTGCTGTTCCAACTTACGAGTACACCTCGTGTACACCTTACAGCAGGTTTATGTTTTTTTGAGTTAGTTATGTTTCGTTTGTTATGTTAGTTATTAAAAAGTTAAGTTTAATTAAATATTAGTTATGTCTCTTCAATACAAATTACTGTGCTCGTGACAATGGGTGCAGTATAAACTCACATACGGACTTTCAACTACCTTTCAATAAATAAATACCCTTAAATGTCGATATACCAATAAGGTATATTCAATACCTTTAGAACCTAAACAGTTCTTTGGCAACTACTCTTAGCACATAAATCTTTTTCCTTGAAAACCGTATTATGATGTCCGACAGATACTAGAAACTCGATCCGTAGCTCTTACGGTTCGATTTATAGAGTGGTTTCAGTCAGGTAGAATGACAGACAGACAGAAATACCAGTGTTTAAAAAACACTCTTTTTATTTACTTGTCACCTGATGAAACGTGTTGAAATCACAAAATCTTTATTTAGGATTTTCAACCCCCAACACAATACTACCATTACTATATTTTTCATAAAAGGTAATTGAAAGTAATAACTAAATATTAACTTAAACTAAACTCCTTGGAACAACAGCCCATTAGTGGGCCAAGGCCTGCCGTGCCCATTTCAGCTTACGTGACCTAGAGATCTAGGGTGCTAGGCATATATCCCGGTAAGGTGGTCAGACTCACGCAGAACCCATAGTGTATAGTTCTCAACATGCTTGGTCCCCATTTTATCGACCCACTTAAGGGATGAAAGGATGGGTCAACTTCGCCCCATCCGGGATTCGATCCCCGGACCTGTCGCGTGGCAATGCGAAGTACTACCACTAATCCACTGGGGGGGGGGGGGGGGCTTGAAAATATTAAAAAAATATTAACATAATATGGCTTAAAATTCCTCCATAAGACTTGATGTAGGCACCGTATTTTAAGAACCATTCTATGTGTCAGTCGCTGCCTTTTACTTTAAATATTAAAACAGTAATTAGAATCACTAACGTAATTTTAAGCATAAGGCCGCTATTTGTATTAAAATCCCAAGATGAAATTCCAAAACCTAGACAATAATAATTCACGTAGCATATACAAAAACAAGGTGCCCTCTTGCGGAGCAAGGAATTTAACAAAGTAGGAGCACATGCATTAATTAATTATGAACAATTATATCAGAAACCTTACATTAGGTGAACAAAAAAAGTAAAATCAGTAAGTTAAAAACATCAGCGACAGTCACACACATAATAATTTATTTTCTTATAGAGTTAGTTTCTTCTTCTTATACAGGGTGAAACAAATAAAAGCGGCCCCAACGTGGAGATAAGAATACGACATAAATGTTGACAAGTCAAAACCAATACAAAAACCGGTTAGCTAACATAAAGCCATTGATCGCTTCAATATTAAGCCCAAACAAACGCTTGGCGACTTATTTGCCGGCAACTACGCTATGGTTTGAAAAGCTAGTTGAAATAAAATATAAACAAGGTTTGTAGAGCTGATCAAAAAAAGTTCCCACTAGTGATTATTTCGGTTGTTATTTATCGTAGAGAATCGGACCTTTTTGTTTTTGTTACTACAAAACATTCTAAATTGATTGCAAGACAAAAAAAAATTGCATAAGAAGACGTCTTCATATAATACACACTACAATCTGAACTGGCCAATAGTCCATGAGTAGCTCTAATGTGATGCTAATCCAATCCAACCAATGCAAAAACAGGTTTGTCAAGTGAAACCATTGCACGCTTGAATAATCTTTTATTTCCACTTGAAAGCTTTCAGGCGGCTTCAAGAGTTTTTCACGCCAAGCATTTCAACGTATTCTTATCTCTAGTACCGGGGCCGCTTTTATTTGCCTCACCCTGTAAGAACTATATCTGCTATCAACTAACCCAAAAATATGACTAGCAGGTCAATCATTTCTTCGCCATATTCCCATATCCAATAACAGATGCATCGCGGAACATGACGACAATGAGATTACGAGATCTAGTAGACACACTCAATTGCTATTCGAATGAAGTAACAAGACTTCATCAGTCGAATTACATTTTGCCCATTGATTCGTGAGATGTTCTGCGAATGTGCAATATCTGATGATTTCTTCTGAGAAAATACTGTTATGATCTTTGCTTTGTGCTTGAGTTATGGGTTCGTTATGCCGTTGGAATAGAGATTAGTTTGATATGGGTATGTGGTAAAGGGTTACGAGTTAAAGGTCAGTGCTAGAGACCTAATATCTTATTTTTAGTATACTACTTTAGTTTAGTTTGAATAATCGTCGCACTAGAGCTGCACGAGGGCTATTGGCAACGGGCGTCGTATTTTAGAACCACAGTCAAGTGACAACACCTAAGTATTAGGCACCCAACGCAACCGTTAAGGGCGATATCGTACGCAGCGCTAGGACTTTGAAGGATATTTAATGTGAACTTCCTCCACACGGGGTATTTGTCGGACATTTTTGTATGCACGGGCCGTTTTAAAGGTCGGCAGTAATTTTGGCGATGCCCGGACCCGAACCTGGGACCTTCCGCATGCTAGGCGAATGCCTAACCGACTGTGCTCCCAGGCCCTCTCTTTAGTATCCTAATACCTGTTAAAGTATTGATCTAAGTATTTAACCTTGCACTTTTACACTAGAAATTTGCTGATTTATGAAGCCGGTGAATTTTGCGATTTAAATTAATAAAAAAATATGAAATTTGACTTTCCACTGAGAAAAAGCCGGAATGAATTTTTGCCAGGTTTGAAAATCATTCGTAATAACAAAAATAAAATAATTTTGTATAGAAATATAGTATGATTATTTAAAGACTTATTTTGGAATTTTATAATCAAATTTAACAATTTACAGATGACTACACTACTTATAAGATTTAATAATTAAACAATAGGGTATAATTTACTGTGTGAACTTATTTTATTGTTTGTAGGCTTTTTAAAATAATATTTCAATTAATATGTTTAACGATATTTTTTATTTCGTACCAATCAAATTTGTACGTGGTTTTAGTGGAAATTTGTTGTTCGTACTCTTTCATAGGGTCCCATCATATTGAAACCATAGAGACAGTAATACCGTGCGCTATCGCCCACTTACTACCACGGATGTACAAACTCTATGATCACAACCTATTAGTGGGCGATAGCTCACGGTTTTACTATTTCTATGATTAAAACCCTCTGAAGGATAAGCAAGATGGGGAAAGCTTAAACTTGTTTACACTTCATGAGTTTCAAATGTAAACATTTAACTGAAAATTTAGTTATTTTCAAGTTTATTAAAATTGTATTTCAATAACAGATAATAAAAATGACTCTTCCATACTTAAAATTTTGAAATTTAGTTGAATTAAATAATTATACATTTTAATAAATCCGCGTATATTTCTGGAAAACCTTACATCGAATTAAGCAAAATATATATTGTGTGTACGTCTGTATCTCTCAGAGAGTTAAAGATTTTTTTTTAAAACGAATCTTAGTATTTCTTTATAGATGATGCATCTTTGAGAATCATCTTTGAGAAATGTTTGTCATCATCTTTGAGAAATGTTTTTCTAGTATTTTTCCAGAATCTTTAAGAGCTAAGTAAAGATACATATAGTGTTTAAGTAGTTTACTACTCAGAAAATTCGACTGCTATAGAATTATAGTACTCTATTTCCTGTTGATAGAAAGGCAGCAACAATGCGGCAGAACCTAAAGAAGTGCTCTTATTGATAATATCGAGAAAGTTTCGTCGAATAAATAGTGCTGCAGGGAGAACCGTCTTCAAAACGCCACTTCAAAAAGCTAAAATTGATAGTATACTGAATTTGTGATAACTTGGAACTTATGATAACTAAACAATGTTAAATTAGTTTTTAAATATGCTAAAAATAATTTATACTTACAGCTATTTGAGAAATTCATGGGATGAGCAATAGCATCATATCTGTCGATACTTAAAGCCACCAACACGTAGGTCGAAGAATAAGTCACAAGAACCTAAGGAAAAAGTAAAATTAAAAATCATCAATTGTTGTTTCTTTTGAAACTAGATGTATGACATATTATAACTTAACCCCCTCAAAATCTTATATTTTGTACCCAATTAAACTTAATAACTTAAATTATCTTTTTCATATATCCTTAATATCACTTAGTACTTTAACATCCCAACCACACCTTGTCGGCGACAAACAGTCGCCTAGATCAATCGTTCCCACAGAAACTGTTTAGTCATCACATTTTTAACGTTGTACTTTCACACTTTCTCTTGGCTCTGATTGGTCAGTGAAGCAGAGCTCGAGATTTTTCGCCATTTTTGTGGGCATTCGATCACACTCTCTCGTCCGCTGCAGACGACAAATTAACTTTCTCTTGATGAAGAACTCTTAATAAAAGATCGTTAATTACTACGAAGTTTCCCTGTCGAGTTATTTGACATGCATGTCGTTTGAAAAGCCTTACAATTCTTGGCATGGACCTTCTGAAACGCCCTTTCTGACTCTTGTTTAACAAAAGGTCATACTCCGTATCATTCAAAATAAATATAATAAAACCTCCGTAGTATTCAAATAAATACTATATCTACCCTGCTGCAAACACGTTCTCCCATGAGGAGGGGAACATTGCATATTCATCTTGTGTTAACTCACGGCCTACTCAACTACTAAGGCCGAAGAAGCTTTCCCAAACAAGCTCGGGGACGGAAATTTTGACATCATAGTTCCGAGTGACGTTTTTCCGAAGATGAAGACAACCTGTCTCGAAACCTGTTCGGAACCACTCGTTCACGGCTGACCACAATTTTAAGGTTCCGAATGCGTCCGAACTGGTTTCTCGCTCTTCGGCACTGGGAACAGTGACGTCAAAATTTCCGTCTACGCTCATGTTTGGGAGAGCTTCTCTGGCCTTGTTATTGAAGTTGGTCGTGCTTAACTTCATTAGCGCCATTATAAACTTAACTGACTCAACGATGTACGTGTTGTTGTTGTTTCTTATTCCTCTTGGTCTAGATCAAGTCTGGACACAAAAAGTCTCGAACCAGAGCAGGGTTTTCAAGAGGGGCACTCTTTTCAAATCCAAACAGGAAAGCATATGGTCCGGAGAAGTTTGGTAGGTATTGTATTTGAGGCACTCGGGGTACACTTTTTGTCATTGAACGAATGTAAGTGTGCGTGATGTCTGGTTGGTTGGTTGGTAGACATATATATTCAGGTTTGTGTGCTTGGTCAGCGACCCGCTTATAAACCTTCGTCAAGTAAGACAGACACAACAGACAACACACACATAAGTGGATACATCTAATTTTTAGAGACAGAGGCCAACTAGAGGATCCCCAGAATTGGCTTGTCACCCCCAGAGGTATTGATTTGGTATGGGAACTTAGAGGACTTTCGGACCCAACAGATTTAACGAGCACGTACTCCGCATATACTCGGTAGGTCTTCAGTGGTACCGGGACTCGATCGCAGGACCTTCCGATCCCGAGACCGATACGCTGACCACTAGGCTCACTACGGCCCAGATGTCTGGTAATGAGTCTGATGATGGTGGTCTGCATTTTCCTGTCACCCTTCAATCATGTGCATGTAAATTGATTAAGACGTACCACCGTGTGCTCCAAATAAAATTTGAAGTAAGAATTTTAAAGCCCTTTTGAGTAAAAAAAAAGATATATTTTCCACATATATTACCAACGGATATAACCTACGTCCTTTTAATTTTACGTTAAGTTATCATAGATGATATATTACCAAACTATATCGTTTTGGAAATAGATTTCTCAAAACTCAACGATGAGTAATTTCGACAGTACCAACATTTCGATATTACCAACAAACTACATATATAGAGAAAGACTGCCGGAAGCGCGTTTAACTTATCTCAACTATACTTTCGACTAATTGCAATTAACTTTTCACCATTTCAGCAACTGATATACGTCAACAGCCGTACCATTGCGAACCCGTTTAACTGATATCCACATGGTGTATTTCTTTTAAGTGTGTTCGAATACTATTGTCGATGTAAAGGTTAATTATAAAGTTTTTTTTTAAAGGGCGAGTATCACTTAACATTCCATCCCTTAAGTGGTTCAATAAAAGGCGGACCAAGATGCTTGTTGACTAAACACTGGCAGTTCAGCTTAAGGTTGACCACCTAACTAAGGCTTAGCACTCAATATCTATTGGTCAAAATATAATTTTTATTATACTGTTTTTTTTTAACTGTTTATTGAAACGCTTAGAAAATATTTTTATTTGAAATAATTCCACAAACCTTTTTTTGAAAATATTTATGTTTATATGTCTGAAAAGTAAAATGTTAAGGTAAAAAAAAAAAACATTTAATAATAATCTTTGAATCTGTTTGGTAACCTTTGGAATCAAAAAATAACTTTTTAGTTTCATTTTAGGTAATATAAATATCTATATTTCACTTCAGAAGACTTTCTGTTTGTTTTATAGTACATCTTTTGCCCTGCGTGGGGTGAAATAATAAATATTGGGACTAAAATATGGACTATGTGCTTTTACCTTTAGATGCGATCTTTAAAAGAATGTTTTCCTGGTATGTTACACACCCATGATCCCTGAAGTAACCCAGAATGTTACTGGGAAATTTTGCGCAGCCCAATTTTTACCAGTAATGTTCCTAGAATATATAAGTAACTTTCCGTAAAAGTGTAGAAACATGTCGATATAAAGCCAGTAACTTTCCTGAAATTGTCAAAAAAATTCCATTTGGGTTCTAAAAACGTAATGGCAACACTATTATTTTTACTTCTTTCTTAATAACTTACTCTTTAGTATCTGCGAGAATTCGATCTACTAAACTTATTATTTTTACATTATCTCAATCACTTCATAATTGTCGTGGTGGCCGTTGTTGATGGTTGACAACGATGCATTTTATTGAATTGTCAAAGACGATATAGGAAAGAAATATATATAAGAAGTGATTTTAATTATGTTTCTAGAAAAACCTTGAAATTCAAAAGTTTGATGTACTTTATACCTATATTAGAATTGCTATTGTGAATAATATCATCGTTAGTAGAAATATTCTTTATAAGCTTCTGTCACATCATCTCCATTCAAAAGTTTAATAATATTCTGAAATATTTATTTTGTAGTAAAAGGAAGGTCATATAACCTTCAACATGGCGGCGAGTGAGTGTGCGGACGTGTTTACTGTGGAATTCTTAAATAATGCTTTAAATGAACTTTCGAAAATTTTCTTAAAAGTGTGTGATAAGAAATCTAGTTCTACTTGTGATAAAAATAACTTTGATCAACTTAAAAAGAAGATCCTGGACACTTTTGAAAACCATATCTCTGACTCTTCTTCGGCTAATTCGATCGTGGTTGATACTTCTGCTTCCGAGACTTCTTCTCATGTAATGTCAAGACTTGATGATCTGGCCAACCAGTTTGAGCTCATGAAGCGGGAAATCAACACTAGATTTAAGAATCTTGAAAATAAGGAAATAATTCACAATATTGCTGCTAGTTACGCAAGTGTCACCAAAACAAACAACAAAAGTAACTCCGTTGAAATAGTGGCACCTTCTGATTTGAATGCTAGATCAATAAAGGCTTTGCCTAATGCTGAATCACATGGTCGTAAACTTAATGAAAATAAAACTGTTATTAGTGGAACTGGAAAGACTTCAAAACTGCAATCGGCTACAAGATTCCCCAAGAGATCAGCGGTATTTGTCTCTAGACTTAACCCCTCCACGAAAGCTAATGATGTAATTGAATCTTTACAACCTTTGAATTTAAGTATCCTTGAGTGTGTCAAATTAAAAACTAAATACAATAGCTATTCGTCATTCCATGTGGAAGTACTTGAGACTGATATTAATATTTTACTGGATGAAACTATATGGCCAGATGGATGCATTGTTTCAAGATTTTATGGGAGATTAAAAAAGGATCAAATCATCTCCGAATGACTATCTCCAAATGAACTTCTTGATCAAGATCCAGGTAAAATTAGTCAATCTGCAAGTAAACAAAATGATTTGTCTGATTCCTTGACTGCTGTATTCCCTCTGAACAATAAAATTCCTTTAACTTTATACTATCAGAATATACGCGGAATGCGATCTAAATTTAGCGAAATTTATGATTTAACTTCAACTGAGAATTATGATTTAATTTGCTTATCCGAAACCTGGCTTAATGAAGAATTTTCCAATTCCGATCTTTTTGATGATCGTTATGAGGTATTTCGAAGGGATCGGGATTTTCAGTTGACTGGTTTGAGTCGTGGAGGAGGTGTTTTAATTGCTGCTAAAAAGAATTTATACCCAAGCTTGTGTCACATTTTGACTATACTGGTGAAGCAATATGGATAAAAGTGTGTATTAACAACTGTGTTGCGTTTTATGTTTGTTGTATTTATTTACCCCCAAGCTCAAGTGATATCCTGTTTCAAGAGTTTTATGATATTTTTGATGAACATTTTTCAAATCACAAGAATATTATTATTGTTGGTGATTTTAATTTATCTACTATCAATTGGCAAGACTGCAGTTCTACTAAAAACTCCCTACTTGTGCGCGATTTTGTATGTTTTCTAAAATTACACATTCTTCAACAAATGAACAATATTGCTAATTTTATGAATAGAATTTTAGATCTTGTGTTAGTCAAACTTGCTTGTCATATTGTATCTGTTGATAAACCTCTGTATCCCCTATCTATTGAAGATAATTACCATCCTGCCCTACTTATTACTTTGACCAAAACAGATAGATTCCCTAATTGCAACCAGATATCCACGGGCCCTGCTGTGCCGGCGTATAACTTTAAAAGAGCCAACTTTGGCTTGTTGTACACACTTTTGGCATTAGTTAATTGGAACTTTTTGAACCAATACCACTGCATAAATCTGGCCCTTGATGAATTCTATAAAATCTTATACAGTATTCTAGATATTTCTGTTCCTAAATATATACCACGCAAATATAAGTATCCTCCCTGGTTTACAAAGAGTATTATTGATAATATTAAGCTTAAAAATTACTATCTTAATCGATTTAAGAGGTACAAAAATTCCCTTTACTTTGAACTTTTTAAATCCACAAGACAAATTATTAAGTCTGAAATTCGTTTTGAGCGTAAAAATTATATTCGTCACATTGAGCAGTCTCTTAGACAAAATCCTAAAACTTTCTGGTCTTACTACCGTAAAAAGAATCCAAATGCCGGTACTAATCAAATGTTTTTTGATAATAAAGAGCTCACTAATGATTTTGAAGTAGCCGAGTCATTTAGAGAATATTTTTCGAGCGTTTATTCTAATGAAAATGATGATATCTCTGAAATAGATTTTTTGAATGAACAAACAACTTCTCATGATATAATCAAGGTGCACTTCACTACTCATAATGAAATAGAAAATAGTATTAAATCACTTAAGGCTCATAGTTCTGCAGGTCTAGACATGATTCCAGCTTTTATTGTAAAGGGCAACATTGAGAGTTTTATCTATCCGTTACTTATTCTGTTTAACCTTTCTTTAAGAATAAATGTTTTTCCTGATATTTGGAAAACTTCCAAAATTATCCCTGTCTTTAAAAAAGGTAAAAAGTCTGATGTTAGAAACTATCGTCCAATCGCGATCATTTCTACTTTTGCTAAAGTCTTTGAAAATATTATGCACAATAGACTATCTGCTTTCACTTATCAGTTGATATCACCAGTTCAACATGGTTTTATTAAAAAACGATCAACTGCAACTAATCTCCTGTCCCTCAATAGTAATATTGCCAATGCCTTAAAACTTAATAAACAACTTGATGTCATTTATACTGACTTTGCTAAAGCGTTTGATACTGTGAATTTTAAAATTTTGATTCATAAATTATTATATATGGGTTTTGATGATAAAATACTTACATGGTTATGTTCGTACCTTACTGATAGATCAATGTATGTTAAATTTAATTCTGTTTTTTCTAATTGTTTTACTAGTACATCTGGAGTACCCCAAGGGTCAACTCTTGGACCCCTGTTATTTCTTTTGTTTATCAATGATATAGCTGTTAACTTTCAATCTTGTCTATTATTCGCTGATGATCTAAAAATTTTTAGGATTGTTTCATCACCTAATGATCTTGTGATTCTTCAGACAGAACTGAACAAACTTGATAAGTGGTGTATTGAAAATAAGCTCTTTCTTAATACAGATAAATGCTTTGTGCTTACGTTTACAAGAAAGTTTGACCCTCTTCTTAGTAATTATACATTAAATAATAAAATTATCACAAGAAAGACACACATGAAAGATCTGGGAGTTATTTATGAATCTAGTTTTAGTTTTAATTTACATATTCAGGATATTACGCTTAGAGCTTCCAAAAAATTAGGAATCCTTAAACGAACTACTTATAATTTTGACGATATTCATGTCCTTGTTAATCTCTTTAGTACTCTTGTTCGTCCAGTTCTGGAATATAACTGCGTTATTTGGAATCCTCTTAACAAGTCTGATGTTGTATTGATTGAAAAAATCCAAAAAAAATTTCTCTATTTCATAGAACGTAAATCCAATGACCTTATCGGACCTTCCAGTTTTACTACTTTAGAATGCCGAAGATCAATATCTGTATTCAAATTTTTTTACAATATATTAAACTATAAAATTGATTGTCCTTATATACTACAAGAATTTAATTTCTTTGTTCCTAGCTATTTACAAGAAATAAATATATTCTTAAAGAACCTTTTTTCTCTAAAAACTATCTTAAAAATCAGCCGTATATACAATTTATTAAACTGGTTAACAAACTCCCAGTAAACAGTGATTTATTTTTTGACAACTTTACGAAATTAAAAAGAGATATTTTATCGTTGGCCTTATAAATACTTTTTTTTTCTATTCTTGTTCTTCATTATAAACTCTTTGTTGGTGTGTGTTTTATTCAATTTTAATGATTGTATTTTATTCTATTTCAATGTTTGTTGTTTATATTTTATTCGATTTTAGTGTCTTGCCTCTGCTATGTAATTGGAAATTTTCTTTTCTGTATGGCAGTCTTATAGTGGATAAATGGATAAAAGCATGATTTTTATTATAGGACCAAAAGGTCTTAAGATTCAATTTTAAACATCTCTCAAAAATTCCCTTGCGGCTAGTATGTCAGATTTTATATTTTGTTGAATAGATTACAAATATTCTGGATTATATAAATTGTTAAACTCTTTAAACTTGCGCGATTGCAATTTTTTTAAATTTATTATTATTTATAATCGTTTTGTTAAATTAAATTAGATAATTTCTTTTGTAAGAAATATATTTAGAAATGCAAACATAAAGGATGTAAAGGATGCCTACAAAACCCACTCACTGCGCACGGTGTTCTTGCTCAACAACGCATGCCTTAAGAGTCAGGAAACATATACCGGTGGGCATAAATGCCTACAAAACCCACTCACTGCGCACGGTGTTCTTGCTCAACAACGCATGCCCTAAGAGTCAGGAAACAGATAGCCTACAAAACCCACTCAAGTGCTTGTCCGCCTGTAAACATTAGATAAATTCCAATAATGCCAGTAGGAATATAATAATAGCTACATTTGGGACTAATCTTTTAGAATAACATTATCTTCGGCATACTTGCATAAAACATCCTGTCATGGGAACGATATTCCGAAACTTAACTCCGGCATTACGCTGGATATTATCGATGTAATTAAGACGCGTTATTAACTGCACACATTAAGTTATTATGCTTAATGCCAAATGTGTACCAAGAGATTGTTTAAACTAAAGTATCTTGGATTGTATGAGATGTTTCAACAGTGATCCTGAACATGAGTGTTTAGTTTCAAAACCAGATAATTCCATATTTGACTTAAACCACTTTTGCCTTCATGCTTAGCAAAATTAACAACTTCAATTGTGCTGATGTTTCTGTACAGAAGTAGTAAGGGGACACGGTACCACTTTCAATTTTTTTTTAATTTTTACATATTCACTATAAAATTGGTGTTTTATTAGTTTAACCTATATTTAAAAACAACACATGACAAAAAAAAAATTAAAAACTATTTTAATTAGACTATTTAAGTTATTTAAAAAAATTAGTTTTTTTTGAACTTTTTAAAAATGCTAAGGCTTTTTGAAATACAAATATTTTAACCCATTTTTTGTCCTCATGTACTTTAAACTGTTTTACATAAGAATTGGTATCCAAATTTGATTTATCTTCAGTAGTTGTTTCATAAAAAATATTTATCTAGAAAATCCCAATTTTTTTAGCATATTTGGAAAATTTCGACTTTAGTATTTTTTTTAATCAAAAAAGTATTACTTTTGAAAACAATTTTGATACCAATTCTTAATGTCAACATATTTAATTATTGGATACAAAATTTCTTAGACTTTTATAAATAATTAAAAAAGACTTAGCGTTTTAAAAACCTTGTTATAAAGGAAAAATGAACAACGAGAAAAACACTTTTAAAGTATTCATTCGTTTGCATTTTTATCCTACCTTTCCGCATAAAAAGTGGAATAACTTTTTTAAAAAAATATAGCTACACTTTTGAATCTCGGTAGACTTATTAAGAAGATTCCAAACTTTAATTTTAGCACAAATAAAAAAATCGCAATTTTTGCCGTTTTTGAGGTACTCTGTGTCCCCTTAGTCAAATGTAAGTATACTTCTCTGCAGTATTAAAAATAGACGACTAGTATACTAGTTAATCTAGTTACATTAAAGCGATTTCTTTGGATATCGCACCTGTGAGCAAAATACAAGCAAAAGAAGCGTATTTTAAGTTTTACTTAATTGCGTTAAAATAATACTTATGCTACTTGAGTAAAACTGAACGGGATACTTTACTACGGTATGGTAAGTACTACTTTATGTTAACATATGGTTAGTTTGAATTATCGTTGTACTAGAGCTACACGATGGAGATTGGCGACTGAAATCGTAATTTAAAACCGCAGTCAAATGACGATGCGGAACCCAACGCAACCATTAAGGGCGACATTGTACGCAGATTTGGGACTTTGTAGCAAATTTATCGCACACTTACTCTACACGGGGTATTATTATTCGTTGGGCATTTCTTGGCTGCACAGGCCGTTTATAGGTCCGCGGTTATTTTGGTGATGCCTCAACCCAAACCCGGGACCTGGGGCCGTGCATAGCATAGTGGTTAAGTCCTCGTTCTCGGATGGTCCCGCGATCGAGTCCCGATACCACTGAAGACTCACCGAGTATATGCGGAGTACGAGCTCGTTACATCTGAGGGTCCGACAGTCATGTGGGCGGTCATGGCGCAGTTTCCCACTGGTACAGGTCCCTGGAGACTATTTCCCTCCCCTTCAGGGACATATATAAATTGTGGAGGTGGCGATAGATGACAGCATCTGTCACTTATGTGTGTGTGTTGTGTGTGTCTGTCTTACTTGACGAAGGTTTATAAGCGGGTCTCTGACCAAGCACACAAGCCTAAATATATGTCTACCCACCAACCAAGAACCCGGGACCTTCGTCACGGACCTTCCGCATGTAAGGCTGACGCCCTAACCGACTGGACTCCTCAGCCCCACTAATGTCTGGCGTTGTGTTTGTATTTGAGATATATGATGTTGAGATTTGTTTTATATGTAATTACTAAAACGCTAATATTACAAAAAAACGTTGCTATTTGAACGTTATTTAGTTATAAAAATTACAAAAACAAACGTTGCCATTTGAACGTTATTTAGTTATAAAAATTACAAAAAAACGTTGCTATTTGAACGTTATTTAGTTATAAAAAATTACAAAAAAAATGCTGCCATTTGAACGTTATTTAGTTATAAAAATAACAAAAAAACGTTGCCATTTGAACGTTATTGAGTTATAAAAACTATTTTATAGCTCATAAAACTATTTAAACCATCATATTCCTTGTTTAATATCCGCAGAGGCTAAAGCAATATTGTCGCTTTTCTTTAATCGCACTATTTATGCATTCTAGTCAAGTTAAAAACATATGCAGATTTAAATATATATTGTGATAAGAAATTGATGGATAAATATAGGGAAGGATGTTTTTCGAGTAGGTACTAATGTAAAGTTGAATTTGCATAGAAAAATATGATACGAGTTGCATCGGCTTATATAAATATTCCAATAGACCAATAGTAATTGCTCGAAACGAAAATTCTTAAATAAACTTATTTGTTTAGTATTCACTAGAGTGCAATAACTTTCGGAATATTTTAAAATTTCTTCTCTTGTTTTATAATAATACAAATAATATAACATATTCTATTTGAAGAAAATATATTCAACATTTAATGTGACATCATATTTTTTCGTATAATACAATAGTATAATATGTTAGGCAATTTTTATTGTGTATTGGAACCGTCCTACATTGGTGTTTTCGTTTTTTCCCATAATTTAAACAAAAACAGCCCCTAATTTATAACTTTGTAACATAAAAAAATTAGAATGAGTAGAGAACATCATCGGCTTTGCTCAATTGCATTTCGTTTAAGACTTGCATGTTATATGATGTAAAAAAAACCGTAAGAACATATTTTCAAAAAAGAAACCAGATTTTTTTTGTTGGAAAACAACATCCTCTGAAAAAGTTTTTATCATGAAGTAAAAAAAGTTTTCTAGTAAACACATTATTTCGTGCAAAAGTGCGAAGATTTTTTGCTGGTGATTGAAATGACATTTAGTTTATTGGTCGGGTAAATTCAGTCTTTTTAGTTGTCAGTAAAAGAAGTAGTGTGTTTACAAAAAAACAGATACTGTCACACAATTTTTACATTTTTATAAATTTAATTAATATTCAAATAAATTTTTAGAATAAAAATAGTAAGCAATTCATGGTATTGACATATTAGATTTCTTTAAATTAGCAGTCGCACATAATTTATGAAGAAACTTTCGTTAATAAGGGATTTTCAATTTCCGGCTTAAGATGTGTGTTTTAAATATTAAGTATTTACGCAATATTCCGAATGCCGTTTAAATTGGTTCACGACGTTTTGCTTTTAAATATATATTCATAAAATGCATGAAATTGTGTCTAAGGTACTGCACCATAGGTCATAAAATAATAAATTCATTGTTTAGGCTTGTATATATCTTGCTCTTCGATGTATACTTTCTTTATATTAATAATTTTATTTTTGTCTGCTATCTTTTAAATCTTCACAGTTTTTAATACAGTGTCAACTTTTCAAATAATCTTTAATATTTAAAAAAAAATACTTTATTAATCTTTACATCAATATTTTTCGAATAATATATAGAATATTTGCATCTTTTCGCCATCTTTAAAGGAATAAAACTGGAATTTTCACTTTCCGTCAATTAGAGTTACCAGATCAATTAACGTTGCTCTGGAAACCGAACTTCAATAATATATAATTCAATTTGTGGAATTGAATAAAATGGTCATCAAAGTATTTGAAGTTAGACCAGATCTTTATAAGTCTAATTGAATTTGTCAGTTTCACGTTGCATATTTTATTAATGTGTTGTGTAGTTTAACAATTTTTATTTTGTTATATGTCGTTTTATTAACTTAATAATTTTTTTCATGTATAAGTTAATTTTCAGACATGATAACTAAAAGGTAATTTGAAATTTTAATGTAATTTCTTTAATTATAAAAATGACTGATTCTTTATTAATTGAATTACTGGAAATGATGAAATAATTATGAAATAAAATGTAGAATTTTAAGATTTTATGTTTAGATACTTTGTTCATAAAACATAATTCATAGATGAGGTTAACGAAATGATGCTTCTAAAAGTTTAAAATGACTTAGTTAATAATGCCAGTAGGAATATAATAATAGCTACATTTGGGACTAATCTTTTAGAATAACATTATCTTCGGCATACTTGCATAAAACATCCTGTCATGGGAACGATATTCCGAAACTTAACTCCGGCATTACGCTGGATATTATCGATGTAATTAAGACGCGTTATTAACTGCACACATTAAGTTATTATGCTTAATGCCAAATGTGTCTTAGTTACTGAAGAAACTGTAAAATTAGTAACTATTAAATATTTTTAAATTAGAAAAAAATATTTAATTGTAGTGTTTTAAGGGAATATTACAAGTAACTTACATTTAATTAGTTTAATTTTATGTCTGCCATACTTTTTAAAATTACTTTACTCAATTTTATTTTATTCATCCTACCGTAGAGAAACCGACAGTAGAGTAAATATGTCAATTTCATTAGCGTCATATTTTCAATTATGATTAGAAAGATACATTTTCGCTTTATTCAATTATAACTGATGATAAAATTACAACATGAATAATAAATTGCGAGGAAATGTAATTAAGTAATTGATGAAATGAGTAGTTATTAAATATTTAAATTAAAGTTAATTTATGATGTAACTTTATAATAATTAAAGTTCGAATGTATAAACTGACTGTAATATAGAGACCATCATTCTTATGATATAATTTGTTATGCATACGCTTGGGGCTGGGGAGCCCCAGTCGGTTAGGCGCTCTCCTAGCATGCGAAAGGTCCCAGGTTCGGGTTCGGGCATCGCCAAAATTGTCCGACGAATAATACCCCGTGTAGAGGAAGTGCACGTTAAATATGCTCCAAGTCCCAACGCTACGTACGCGCGCGATTTCGCCCTTAACGGTTGCTTTGGGTGCCTACTCAGGTGTTGGCTCGTCACCTGACTGCGGTTCTAAAATACGAAGCCCGTCGCCAATAGCCCTCGTGTAGCTCTAGTGCGACGATAATTCAAACTAAAACTAAAACTATGCATACGTTTGAAGTAGAAATTTCTTAGATGAAATACGTAAACAATGACATAGTGTAGAAACAGGAAAAAATTATAGCAAGTCTTGCAAGATCAAAAATATGTCTGAAAATTGCAATGTTTTATTGCTTCTGCTATGAAGATATCGTGTAGATATCACTAGTTAACATTTTCGCTACGCAGAAGTTTTGTTTCCTCGTAATATGTGATAGGAATATATCATTATCGAATCCTTAGTTGTACGGCCGCTTGGGCCTTTTAGAAGTGAAAAGGTTATGTAAATATATCTTTGATTTCATTTATCGTTTAATTATTTTAAATACAAACCTGAATAGCATATAATTTTTAATAAATTTTACGTGTGTAACTCAAAAGCTTATTACTTCTAGGGTTTTTTAAAGTAATATTCCAAGAGTTTTAATTATTAATTAAAATCTCAGTGAAGAAGATTCATGACATACATAGAAAGCTACAAATCGTATTGACTAAAATATTATAAAGTTGGCCTAGTTTCTACTTCAAAAACAAATTATGAAACTTCAATCGCAATCAAGTTACTCTCAAAACTATTTTACTTTAACATGTCTGCCTAATTTCGCACAAGATGATACAATTTAAGTAGCAGTCTGTCAAATGCCACTTTACATAGACAATCAAGTTCCTTGATGTAGTTTTTTTTAAGTTAAAAAAACATCAACCCATTACCACACAAATTGTTTATTTTCCTTAGATATCTGTAATTTTTTTTTTCAAAAAGGAATTTTTACCACTATTGGTCTTCTTACTTATCTATTTAGTCGCAAATAAGGAATCATCATTGAGGTTTATCTTAATGGTTTATACTGTTTGCTTGAACGTTTTTCTTCTTGAATGAAGAAAAGTCTGAAAGGAGCCCACCTCAGATTGAAGCAACCCTCTTAATGCCATGGAATGGACTCTTAAGGATATGAGTCCATCTCAAACATCTGTTAGGTATCAAAGAAGTTTTGTTGCAGTGTGATGTACACAACTACCCATTGAACAGGAGTTTGATGAAAATGAAAAGATCTATATTTTACTTTCACAAGTTCTTTTGTTCTTTTATTAAAACTTTTTAAGCCGTAATGGTGTCTTTAATGCCCACTTATAAGGCTTGGTTTTATCACTTAGTGGTATGGTTTTTCAGTTTACATATTAGGTTTGTTCCTTTCAAAAGACAGAGGAATTTCTCGAAAAACCTTCTTTAATATATTTCAAGGTGTTTGCCATCCTGTTCATTCGGTACTTATGAGACTGTTAAGACTACTACGTTTTAAATAACATATAATAACTTAGGTAAAATATTTAAGGGGACATGTGTGGTACCACTCTCAAAAAAATCTTTAATTTTGACATATTCACTATTAAATTCTGGTTTTATTACTTCAATCTGTATTTAAAAACAATATATGACAAGAAAAATTTAAAAATAATTTAATTTTTAAGTTATTAAAAAAATAACTTTTTTTAAATGCTAAGGCTTATTTAAATACAAATATTTTAACCCACACACACACAATTTTTTTCTCATGTACTTTAAACTGTTTTACATAAGAATTGGTATCCAAATTTGAATTATCATCAGTAGTTGTTTTATAAAAAAATATTTATCTAGAAAATCCCAAATTATTTTAGCATATTTGAAAAATTTCGACTTTAGTATTTTTTTTATAACTAGGGGGCTCCGCCCCCTGCTCGCTGTAGCTTACCAACCACCGGTTTCCCATAAGCCGCTTCGCGGCCAGCTCGGTGGTGAACGTAACTTTTCTAACCCAACTTTGCACAGGCCTATGCATATTTTCCATCCAGATCTGTATCTATGACAAAATTATGTCGATCCTTGGTAATATAGTTATATTCAGCCACAAGCTCGCACCCTTGGATATTTCTGCGCAATCTCATTGGGTCGCAAGCTTGCATTCTTGGATTCTTCTTCCTCTGGTCGCTATCGCTCGCAAACCCACGGGAATTGCTGCGCAATTCCATTGGACCGCTTCGCGGTCGTTATGTTATATTACTTAAAAAAATATATTAATATTGTATTACTATTTTCAGTAATTTTTCGCCAACCCCCGTTAATTTCGCAGAAGAACCTTGCCTGTTTTTACTCTTAGGTTCTTTTTAAAAACCCAATGGCTCACTCAAAATTTTTAAGTTGTATGACTTTTTTAAGTAATAATACCATTGGACGCTTTGCGGCATGCAGGGGGCTATGCCCCTTGCTCACTATCGCTCGCCAAATTATTTTTTTTCAGGTTGTTGGCTGTTCCGAAAGAGAGAAACGAACCTGTTCGCAACCAGATAAGTATATATAATTGGCCGTGGTGCGCAAATAGGTTTCGTACTTTTCCTTTGAAATTGCTTACATTTCGGACCGGTCGGATTGCATGACGTCTAAAGAGCTTCTGTGACCTTAAAGTTGAGTAGACCATGGACAGATACATAAAGACAAAAACACTATCATTTACGTAAACAAAAAATAGTGAAACGTAACACGTAGGGAGATCCTTGCAAAAACGCATCTCACAACGAAAACTAAAACTAAAAAGTAGGTTAGTTACAGAATCTGTCACTTAAACCGCTTCCACACAATATTTGTGCTCAACAAAAAACGCACTATTTATACACCTCAGAAAGAAATTCGCCAAACAGGGCCTTCAGCTTATAATTTATTTCTAATTCAAACTTTTAAACGCCAAAATTAACTATTTTCATTAATCTTCTTTCGCAAATTAATGTTTACTCATTATCACTCTCACTCATTATTACTCTAATCTCACTCTATTGTGATATTACAACGATCCAAACTGAATCATATCACATAAATAAATATTTGAATGAAATTTAGGATGTAACCTAGCTGGATTTTTGCTTTAAAACGATGTATCCTACTCGTTTGTGCGACTTGCGGTTCGTTCTGTGCAAGTGGGTGACAGACAGACGAATTGAACGATTATAATACCTTCCACTTTATACGTTATAAACGTAGTGTGGAAGCTAAAAAAACATTTCGCTTAATATGTTGGCTATACAACAAATCATAAAACAATGTTTAACAAGCTTTTCTTTCTAAATTTGGCCAAAGTAATTAAAACATGTTTATATCTTGATACTTCCACTTCCATAATTAAAACATCTTCAA
This sequence comes from Oedothorax gibbosus, assembly GCA_019343175.1. Lineage (NCBI taxonomy): Eukaryota > Metazoa > Arthropoda > Arachnida > Araneae > Linyphiidae > Oedothorax > Oedothorax gibbosus. Next base: position 206,653 of record JAFNEN010000481.1, read on the forward strand.
AAACTTTCTAAAAAACAAAAAGGAATATGTGTGGCATATTAGAGTGTACGAATTTTATTTTATTCGCATAAGAATACATTTTTTAGGATAAATAAAAAAATAAAATAAAAATTCTTTCACCGCGGTTTTGCTGGGAATGCATATAAAAACTAAAAAAAAAACCGAAAGATTAAATAAAAAAGAAAGAAAGCCATCTGCCAGCTGAAGAAGAAAAAAAAAGATTAATAAAGAACAACGCGATCTTTTCGGCCAGCTGGACGAAAAAGACAAAATTACGTGATAGTTGTAACCTGTTCCGAAAATAAAAAAAAAACTTTTTGTTCTTTTTATAAAAAAATGTAAACATTTTATTCCAGTTTAGCAGAATTAACCTAATAAAATTTTTCAGAGTAATTGTTATGTTAAATGTTTATTTAAAATAGTTTTGTCATAATTTTGTACTATCTTTTTTTACATAATTTTAATCATAAACCTTCTATCTTGCTATAATATATTTTAAGGCCAAATCATTTTTTAAAAAATCTGTAAACCTTTTCTATATATAAACACAAAACCAACGTAAAAAGAACAAGTTAAAGAACTGTTCTTTTTAAAAGAACAGAAAAGAGAGCAACTGTTCTTTAAAAAGAACGTAACAAAATCACACATTTCTGTGGCCGTTTTGCAGAAAAGGAATAAGATTTTTTTTGTGGCTGACTTATTGTAATTTTTAATTAAAAAACTTATTGGAAATTTGAAAAACAAATAAGTGGGCATCGATGCATAAGGGGGACACACCTGCCCAAAAAAATTTGGGTTTCTGACATCAATATTTCATCATGTTATGGCTGCTCACACTTTCAAATCCTATACTTTAACATAGAGAAAAATTAATTTTTATTTTTAATTAAAAAACTATTTGGAAATTTGAAAAAAAAATTAGGTCGAGACATTAGGGAGACACACCTTCCCAAACAATTTTGGATTTCTAAGATCAATATTTCATGATGTTATGGCTCCGTACACTGTAAAAGAGCTTACTTTTTTTTAATATAGAGAGAAAAAAGTATTAATTTTGAAAACAATTTTAATACCAATTCTTAATGTTAACATATTTGACAGACTGCATACAAAATTCCTTAGACTTTTATCAATAATTAAAAAAGCCTTAGCGTTTTGAAAAACTTGTCATTAAGGAAAAATGAACACCGAAAAAAACACATTTAAAGTTTACATTCGTTTGCATTTTTATCCTACCTTTCCTCATAATAAGTGGAATACTTTTTTTTAAAATATAGCTAGACTTTTAAATTTATTACTTATTTAGAAGATTTAAAACTTTAATGTTAGCAAATAAAAAAAATTTGAAAATTTTGTCCTTTTTGAGGTACTCTGTCCCCTTAAAAAAAACTCCTCCTCCTTGATAATGTAGATTTAATACTGTAATTTGGATGCAATGAGTATACCGTATACAGGGGTTAGACAAAATATTTGAAGTTTTTTACATTTTTAATTTTTTCACATTCCTCTAAACTACTAGGTACAAAATATGTAAAATGCTTTTGACGACTGTGATACAAAAACAATATTATCTACGATAGGTATCTTAAACTTAAAACGCATGTATTATTAGTTCGAAATTACAATTTTAGTATATTTGTTTGGATGTAATGTGTTAGACTTGTGTATCTCAGACATAATGCATCTTAGCTATGCGATCGTTCATCGATGTTAGCGTAAATATCGCATCTCTGGACAGGAAGAATAGGTGTATGAAAGTCATATCGTGAAAGTTAAGATTGAGCCTGTTAGATACATGTGGTGTTATTGATAGTTCTTAGGATAGTTATAGAGCCCCTCCATACTAACCGAGAATGAAATATGAAGAAATGTGTGAACAGGAGAGAGGGAGGGGTACCATGCTATCCTTATGATAGTCTGTTTTTTTATATTACTAATAAAAATAATTGTTAGGGCTAATACATATATGATAAACATAAAACTATATTAAATGTTAAAGAATCTAATATTTATTTACCTGTAAATATTTTACTAGTTTACATGTGATGTTATCTGCGTAGAAAGTTACTGTAGTTCTCCATATAATGTCTGCCAGGACATTAATTAGACCAACTGTTAAATCTGAAATACAAAGAAATCATTTAATGATACAATAAAAAATAATATAGTTGTAAACAGAAAATATAATTAAGCACATAACTATACATAAAAATTCCTGTCATATTTAATAGAACAGCTGACGGGGGGGGGGAACGATCCACCCCTCGATTCTCGGCTGCTATTGAGCAAGGGATTTTGTGAAAGGTGTCATTTTTCAGGAAAAAGCGTAAGGAATTGATTACAAGCAACAAAAGTTGGTTAAGGGGTCGTCTACATATAAAAATGAGTACCAACTTTGAAAAATCCCATAGCAAAACCCAATTTTTTTTTTACATTAAAATGTTCAGCACCTTCAAAATACCCCGTGTATAAAAAATAATTACTTATTTTGCATTATTTGCTGAGATATTAATTAAGATAAAGCATTCATTTTGAACTCGTTTAGGAGGAAATCTCCAAACCGAAAAAGGTAATATTTAGGTTGTGTCTTTTCAAAACGACAAGCTAACAAAAGAGTTAACGTAATCTCGACAACGGATGCTAGAAGCTAGAATTTAACATTCTTCACTAATATTATGAATTTTATGGATGTTTTATTTTTAATTTTAGATTTTAAAATTCAGAAATAAAATAAAGGCTAGAAGAGGAAAAGATTTAATTTAAAATTAAGTTACATATACGGTTATTTATAAAGGAACAGATTTTCAAATACGATTAGTTACAATCAGATTGACAAACATGATTATTACATTTGTTTTAAATTTGTTATGCACATTTTTGTTTCATTCATATTGCTACAAAAGTTTGTTTAAAATTCGGCGCACTTTATTGATAATATAAATCACGAATTACAAAACGATTGTTACGACCTTAACACGATATTTTTAAGGAAAGCAAAATAAAATAACGATGATAAAATAACAGAATGATTTGACTATGATTTTTAACCAAGGCAGTGGGCATTAGTCATTTTAAATAATCAATGTAGCAACAATGAAATATACTAAAAATCGAATTCCAATAATATTTTAGGGTATTTAATTTTTAATATTAAACACACTTTTTGAAATTGTATTGGAAATAACATACATTTAAAAACATAGTAATCGATATAATTTAATGTTAATTATACAAACAAAATACATTGTATGCACTTGAAACAAGAAAATATTTTTAGACATTTGGCAGACATCAATAATTTGAAACATTTACCAATAAACGCTTTTCAACCACCAAACGATAAAGCAAGTTTAGGATCAAATTTGCCAATTAATTTTTTACACGGTCCCTAATTTGTTTTTTTTTCAGTTTTTTTACAACAACTCGGCAAATAATTGTTGCTGAATGAAAAAATTTGGGATTTTGGTTCTACTTGATATACTTTATCGATTTATGCAAAAAAAAGAGGTTTCTATTCATGTTTTATTTTTTTCTTATTTAAATTAAAATAAAAAAAAATATTAAAAATGAAAAATTGATGAAAAAACTTGTGTGATTGGTTTTTGGGAGATTAAGAAGTATATAATGAAAAACAATTCTTTGTTTAATTCGTTTTATTTGTGGAGGTATGAATAAAAGTATGTGAAACTTTTTTAACGTTATGGGCGTTAGCTTTGAATGCTCATATCTCAACAAATAATGCAAATTAATGAATTTTCTTTCGGATGTGGGGTATTTGAAGATGATAAACATTTTTCTACCGCAAAAAATATTGGGTGTTGCCATTGGAATTTTCAAAGTTGGTACTCAATTTCATAACAAAATTGATTGTCCTTTTTTACTTAAAGAATTTTATTTAAATATTCCTCCATACAATACTCGTAATAAAATTATATTTAAGCAACCTTTATTAACTAAAAATTATCTTAAAAACCAACCGATACTGCAATTTATAAATATTGCTAATAATCTGCCAGCCGAAAGAGATATTTTTTTTTGATGATTTTTCTAATTATAAAATTGATATTTTCTCACTTTTTGTGTAATTTTCGTTTGTTTCTGTGTGCTGATGCTCTGTCTGTCTTTGGTATATTTATTTGTCTTTGTGTCTGTATTTTGTACTGTATATATTGTTGTCCTGTTATATATTATGGATCTTTTGATTGCAATCTGTTCTGGAGCTGATTGCAATTTTTAACGATGGATCTTTTTAATTGATTTTACTGACCTTTTGTATTTTAATAATTTTTATCTTTTGTTTTTCTTTTAGTGTTCCCTTTTAGTTTTTTATATTTGTGATTTGTCTTGCTTTTATCCTCTACCTGTAATTGGACTAGATCTGTACGGTAGTTGTAATTAAATAAATTAAATAAATTAAATATGTAGACGACCCCTTATACAACTTTTGATGCCAGTTCTCAATTTCTTACGCTATTTACTGAATATTGACACCTTCCACAAAATTCCCTGATCAATAGCAGCCGAGTAACGAAGGGTGGGTCATTTTCCCCCCCAGCTGTACATAATTATACTGAAGTCTAATTATGTAATATTTGTAAATGAGCCGGAAGTTTATAATTTAATAAAGAATTATGAAATTAAGTATAAATAAATAAAGTAAGTAAAAATAAAGAAATAAAGTATAAATATATGAATACATTTCTTATTCGAGATATAATTTGCCCCAAAATAATTTTTTTATGTTTAAACGAAAACATCAAGTCAGTTTGGTAACTAAATTAAACGTTCGACTCAAACTTAAATGGGATTTACCTGACTTCTCCCAAGAAAACAAATCGCGAAAAATGCTGGAGGGTCAATTGAATTTCAAAATATCGAAGAAAATAATACTATCTTTCTATCAAAAGTACCTATCAGTGATGCCGTCTTAATAAAGAATTCTATTTCCTCTTCTGAAACAATAAACGTTGAGTAAGCGGATCAAGGAGATTTTACCTGAAGGGTGAGTTCTGTCCTGAAAATAGTATCCTAAACCCAATCTTTGCTCAACAAGCGGATTTTATATAAAAAAAAACTTCATGGATTTTGCCCTAAGCTTTAGAAAGCGTTTGTAAACAGAGTTTGGAGGTAAATAAATAGTTTAGAAGAATATTTTTTTCAGAATATTCCACTTAAACCAATCTAAGATACAGCCAATAAATTGAAATAACACTGTACACGAGATCTGACAGTTATTTTAAGAAATTAAATTTCCTTTGGAAAGTAAATGTCCCCTCATAGCTATGGTTAAATAGGCCTTTTTCAAAACAAGTGTAAAACATCTCCACTGTATAAACCGCTTGGTGTAGCTTCACTCGTTGAAAGCGGTGGCAACAAGTCTGACGAGAGAAGGCAAACTGCAGTAAATAGCGGGGCCGTGAGGAGCCTAGTGGTTAAGATCTCGGGATCGGAAGGTCACACGATCGAGTCTCGACACCTCGACACCTGAAGACCCACCGAGGATATGCGGAGTACGTGCTCGTTATATCTGTTGGGTCCGAAAGTCCTGTGGTCCGTCATTGCGCAGTTTACCACGGGTACACTGGTACAGGTCCCTGGAGACTATTTCCCTCCCCTTCAGGGACATGTCTAAATTGTGGAGGTGGCGATAGATGGCAGCATATGTCTTGTATGTGTGTGTATATCGTGTCCGTCCTTCTTGACGAAGGTTTATAAGCGGGTCTTTGTGACCAAGCACACAAGCCTGAAAATATATGTCTACCAACCAACCGACTTGCAGTGAACAGCCAAATGACTTAAACATTTGTAGCAAAAACTCAATTACTCTAGCTTATAGTAAAATATCGGTTTAGTTTTGTTTGAATTATCGCCACACTAGAGCTACACGAGTTCTATTGGAGTAAAACATTGGAAAAGATGAATTAATTCAAAGCAAATCTAATCTATTGTTGTGTTTACTGCAGTTTACTCTCTCAAGTCTGAATGCTGCCGCGGATTTCATAAAGTAACGTTCGGCATAAAGCGGTGTTTTTTTTTAACACCAAAGTTGAGTAACCTTGCATCAGAAAAAGGTGTTTCGTTACACCATTAAAACGGAGTAAAGTTGTACCATAAATGCTGAGTAAGGCTTCACCTTAAAGAAAAAGTAAGGCTACAACAAAAAACGAGTCAAATACAAGTGGTAACAAAGTTTAGTTTCGAATGGCAAAGTGTTCCATAGTTCCATAAAGTTGGCAGCAAGGTCAGACTCTGTAATTTTAATCACTTGATTACAAGAACGTGGCTTCACGGACTACTCAGTGCCAACTAGATACATTGCGCTATTTTTTTGTTACATTTATTTTAGTTTTTCTAACATTTATTATTGCTCATACTTTTGGACTTTTGAAAGATTTCACCGGGTTGCACAACGTTTTGTGGAATGTTCCTCCCACATGTGAAGTTTAGTAAGTTTACTGTAACCTTACATCCAACATTCATGTTGACGTAATACACACACAGTTATTCTATATTGTACCGGGTGGTTATAAAATAACGCTCGCTATTCGGATAGGTCTGTAGCTTGAATGAATAATCCGAATGCAACAAACTTCGAGACAGTTACTAATCAAGAAGGGGGAAAAAGAATGGAATCATAAAAAAACACCCTCATCTCATCGTCACTTGACCAGGGTTCTAAAATACGAGGCGTTGTTGGCTGCGTTAAAGCTCCTGAAGGAGGCTAGAAATAGGCAGCCGGAAACGATTACCTTACCTTACCCTCATCTCTTGACCATCGTTCTAAATTACGAAGCGTAATTGGCTGTGTTAAACCTCCTAAAGGAGGCTAGAAATAGGCAGCCGGAATCGATTACATTACATTAATGCAAGAAATGACCGCTTCTGGGTTTTGCCAATGCTTACAAATATTGTGTTTGCATCTGTCGGTGATTATTGTAACTATTTCTTTTTTAATGTAATGTAATCGATTCCAGCTGCCTATTTCTAGACTCCTTTAGGAGCTTTAACACAGCCAATTACGCCTCGTAATTTAGAACCCTGATCAAGAGACGAAGGTGGTTTTTTTATGATTCCATTCTTTTTCCCCCTTTCTTGATTAGTAACTGTCTCGAAGTTTGTTGCATTCGGATTATTCATTCAAGCTACAGACCTCTCCGAATAGGGAACGTTATTTTATAACCACCCCGTATATAACCGGGATATGTTAATTTTAAAGGGCTAGGGCTGAGAAAAATATTTTCCCCTGACGTAACAGCTTTTTGTTCAGAATTAAAATACATTGCTTATTAATTGCCGTGTAAACAATTTTGTAAATAATTTTAATATTAATTAAATTTTGTGTTAGTGCTTAAAACTAGTTTTACATTAAATTGTTCCAAACTTAACTCAAAATTGTCAATTTTTATAAATATTTTATCAGACAAACTCAGTATTCATTAAAGTATGTGAATTGGAAATAATTGGCGTTAAGTAATGGAGTTTTGTTAGTTTTAAACTCGCTTTGATAAAAGAGTTGACCCCCCAATACAATATAGTAGCAGTTTCATCTCCATAATTTCTCCAAACATTTTTATTCGTATTAAAATTTTAAAAAATATGTAAAATATGTTTACGCTTATATTATGTGCATATTTGCATTTTATTACTGAATATATATGCAAAGCCGAGTAGATATTTAAAAGTTAAATCTTTTAACTACACTGCAGAATTTTTTTTTCACACCAAATGAATGTTTTTTGTCAAAAGAACCACATAATTTTTAACAGTATATTTAGGAATTAATATAAATTTTTGAATATCAATTCTGTCGTTTTCTGTTACTTTTTATTACAATAAGTCTAACATTTTTTTAAAAAACATTTTCATTTAATCTACAATTTATAAAAGCATTGTTATTATGATATAAGTAATTTTCTATTTACATTTATAAACAGAAAAATATCATTAAAAATGGTATCAACTGACATTATAACGAGAAAGAAGGTTATGTATAATATATTGTTTTTAGATATTTTGGTAAAGGGACATTTCATATCCAATAACCAATTACACCTGCGTAAAAATTGAAAATGTTCTATATTACTCAATTGAAGGTTGGTCCTGATACAGAGAAAGTAGTAAATTTTTAAAACATGGGTTGTTTTAAAACATTTCTATTTCTACTAGTTATATGATCAAAAAGTACGAGAAAGGTTAGGTTTTATTTCATTGATTAGGTGCAAGCATTTGTTAATCTCTTTTTTTTCAAAAAAAAGGATTTACTGGTTTCAAAAGTAGTAAATAAAAACTAGTATAAAAATAATTTCGTTTTACTTAACATTGAACTCAACAAATCTGTTTTAAATTTGGTGCACAAGACCTTTGATTTTTAAAATTTATAGCGCATTATGTTATCTAAATATTATAATTTTAAATACAAATACAAAAATTGTCGACCAACAACAAGCCAGATGCCCAGCAAGGTTGGTCCAAAATTAATCTAATACATTACCAGTTTCCAATGACTATCAAGATTCTTCTTAAAATCTTCTTCTCTCTTCGAATGCACAACATAATCTTGTAAAGCATTACACTCATTGACACGATTTATCCAATTTCTGATCATGACCTCTGGTCCGGCTATTTAAGGTGAAACCAAAGCCCTCCGCGTCTCCCTGTTTTATGAACTTGAATAACTGTATTAAATCACCCCTAGCTCTCATATTTTCCAGGGAATACATGTTTAAATATCTTAATATGTTATAATAATCAAAACCAGATAGAGCCTTAATCATTTTTGTAGCTCTATGCTAAACGTTTTCAAGCAACTCTATATCTTTTCTGAGGAAGGGAGACCCAAACTGAACAGCATATTCTCAGCATTTCAAATTGAAAAAATATTGTTTTTCACGATATTAACATATTATCCCATTGTTATATTAGTATTTCTAAGATATAGCTAACTTTTAAAATTTAGTTTCAATGCTTTTATACAGACCCCTAAGAACTAACTTCTATGCTTGAAAAATTGTTTATTTTTCCTTTAAAATTCATAGCCCGGTGCATGTCAAATATTTTTCTCCGGTTTAACTATTGGTTTTCAAAATATTATGCAACGAATCGTCTCGGTATTTCAAACGAAAACTTACTCAGAATCTTCATAATAATGCAGTAAAACAACGACGGGAAATCAAAATGATTCTATCTTATTCGAAAATAAGTACAATTCCTCAAAAAAAGTATTTTCATGAAAAATTTTGCGAAACTTTTTATGAATTTTTGCTTTGCGCAAAGATTGAACGTACCGGAGAGCAGAATTTATTATTTCTTCCAAACATTATTTCGTAGAAGCAGCCATGTTTAGAATGGAGGAATATTTTTCATGGATATTTCTTTTTAAAGGAAAGGGGAAACGTAGCAAAAATATCCAAACTTAAAAATATCAACAAAAAAATTCCCGTCAAAAACTCTAGGTTGGCAGTGACATTACACATGGTACATTATGTTCATTTTTATCTTTTTTGAATAAAAATTGGGTATATTTGACGCCTTAGAGAAAGTGATAATTTTTAAAACCAAGCGCATTGTTGGGAATAAAGAGGTTTCGAGTTTTATGTTTCTTTTTAAAAATAGCGTAGTGATTTTTTCTACACATTTTTTTCTTTTGTTGTGAAATGCATTTATGAAATATTGAGTTAAAATTAAAATGAAAATAACTTAATCTATGCTCCGTATTGCCACGCCACAGGTCTGGGGATCGAATCCCGGATTTAGCGAGGTTGACCCATCCTTTCATCCCTTAAGTGGGTCGATAAAATGGGTACCAAGCATGCTTGGGAACTAAACACTGGGGGTTCCGGGTGAGGCTGACCACCTTACCGGGACATATGCCTAGAACCCCAGAGCCTTAGGTCACGAAAGCTGAAATGGGCACGGCAGGCCTTGGCCCAGTAAAAAAAAATACGCGCCGATGAGTTTTTTTTAGTTTAGTTTAACCTCATCTATACTTGTACTGTCGGTAAACACAAATGGTAAAGGTGTATTATTATGGTTTCTTATTTGACAAATCTAAATGATTGATTATTATCACTGGGTTTGATTTAGTAATTATTTTAGTTCCAACTTGTTTTACAATGAGATATATAAGAACTGAACCAAACACAACTAATATCATATATTCTTTTTATTTAAAGTATTCGAATGCCATTCAATGAAAAAAATAAATTTTAAAATATAATTAAAATATTTAATATGCTCTTCCAAATGTCAAGATATCCATCGGAATTAGCTACGCTACACCGAATCTGAAGTTGCTTGAACTTCAGTTTCGAAGAAAGCAATTAGAACATTGAAATTTATTTTTAAAATGTTTTAATCAACTCTTACTGAAAAGTTTGCATTAAGTTATTAGGTAATGCTAAAGTCATCAAATTAAAAATGGTACATAATGGTACACAAATGAAAATATTTAATTGTTTATATTTTCATTGAAAATCAATCAATGTATAAATTATAAATTGACTGAAAAATATATTTACTTCTAGTTAATTGATTGTTTTTGCAAATATTTTGGGCATTAAAAGTAATGAATCATCTTTCTCCAAAAATATTTATTAAAATAACACTTTCTTAGCAAAAAAAAATTATTCAATTCAGTTAAATTTACAATTTATACATAGATTGATTTTCAATGAAATTAAAAACAATTCAATATTTTCATTTATGTACCATAATGTACTATGTTATTATGTTTTTAATTTGATGACTTTCACATTGCCTAATAACCTAAATTGGCAAAAACAATCAATTAACTAGAAGTAAATATATTTTTCTAGTTAAAAAATGTTTTAAGAGTATGTCAAAGAAGTTTACTTCTCAATTTCTATGCAGAACTTCAGATACAAATGATTACTTTAATGACACGACACTACAACTTTCACTTTGGCTATTCAAACTATATATCCAAAGATATAGTTTGAAAAACCAAATGAATCAATAAGCTGATAGAAGAAAAGTTAATTTACTGAAAATTATTTCTAAAAATATTTACATTGAAGCAGCATCATATCGTTTATAAGAAAAAGGGATGCTATTATAAATTAAAAACTTACCAAAATGCATTATATATCCTTTATTGAAGAACCGAGTCAGTTACTTTGAATATCTTAAAAGGCTTTTCAGAAACTGATTACGTTTATGTTATACAAGTACCTCGTAAAGATTTCAATGAAGCCCTGATATGCTGTAATTGAATCCTGTATTTGCTTTACAAGATATTTTAAGCACTTAATTACAGCATGGTCTTATAATCGATATTGAGAATTGAAGTATCTTGTCTTTAAAGTAATCAATGGTACCTCAAGTATGCATAGAAATTTAAAATTCTGATTAAACAGCTGTTACCCCGAATTGTATGAGTAAAGTATCTGTGCCATTTTTTTAAATAAAAATAATTGCAATGTTTGTTCTAAGTTTAACATTAAAAAAAATAATTTAAAAGCGCCACCGTTTAAAGTTTATTATGAAGTAAGTGAAATATTATATATTAATACTGACTAATATATTTTTAGATGCAGCATAATTGCCGCATTACTTTTATTTTACACTTTTTAGCACCATGTTTTTAATATTATATTTAATGAAAACTAAAATAAAGTGGTACTATAAAGTTAGGTAAAAGATAAAATTATTAGTTTAACATATTATAAATGTTTACATTTTTACGAAAAAATATTATTGTTCGAAACTAAATTTTTCAGACAAAGACTTTGTCTTCGCATTTTATAAATTCCAAAGTTATGAACAAAAACGTTAAAAGTTAAGCTACCAATATTCATAAAAAAAATAATGAGGAGATTGAAATTTTTATCATTGCACTACTGATCTTCCTCTTACGGATTAAATACTAAAAAAACGAGGATCCTTTCCTGTTGCAAGATATTATGAAGCAAAACAATTTGATCTTTGTAGAGGTTCTTTAGCATAAATACTTTTCGCAACAACATATTATTTCTTTCACAATGATAAGTTTATTAACACTAACATGTAAATGAAATTGTTTTTCTTATATTCTGTAGAAGTATTTTCTTGAAAATAGTTTTGCATGACTTTGGGACATTATAATAAAATTTTAGCCAGCACAATTAAATAAATTCGATATTAACGGAATATTTCTTTGTGGTACTGCTTCAGAAAAAAAAAACTTTTATTATGAATTAAATACATCCAGTAAAAATACTTAGAATTGTGAGATACCCGGAACTTTTATTTGGATAAAATAATCATTACTTAAATTGACTGTCTTTTACAAAAACCTTCAAATAACATATCTGTTTCCCAAAAGTTTTCCAACAAATTCGTTCTGACATAAACTTCCTCTGCTCTATTTTTTCTTCTATCTAAGACTACGATAACAAAAGTAAACAAAAATTCAATTAAGTAATAACGTGCCAAACTTCACCACGAGATGGCGAATACAGAGTTAAAAAATGCTTTAGGCCCTGAAAGATAAATAGACTTACTATTGCGAAGGTGTAAATAAAAGACTTTTGGTATTGATTATTTTGGTGAAAATTAGTTTGAAGGAAGGAAATAGATATAAAATATAGGTCACCTACAATAAAAACTAAGGTTGTGAAACATGCGCGACTTTCAGGTACCACTCAATAAATCAGTTTAGTAGGTAATTATATAAATTATATAAAGTAATATTTTTACTGCTTTAGTTTAGTTAAGTTTGAATTATCGTCGCACTAGAGCTACACGAGGGCTATTGGCGACGGGCGACGGATTTTAGAACCACAGTCAGGTGACGAGCCGACACCTGAGTAGGCACCCAACGCAACCGTTAAGGGCGACATCGTACGCAGCGTTGGTACTTTGGAGGATATTTAACGTGCACTCCCTCTACACGGGGTATTAGGGGTATTATTCGTCGGACATTTTTGGCTGCACGGACTGTTTATAGGTTGGCAGTTATTTTGGCGGACCCGAACCTGGGACCTTTAGCATGCTAGGCGGACGCCTAACCGACTGGGCTCTCCAGCCCCTTTACTGCTTTAGGGTGAAATGCAGAAAAAAAATATGATTTCTATTTAATTTTTAACAGATATTTTTTCTAACTTTAATAATTGAAGAGCTTAGTGGAAGAACGTGCTAAGTGACATTTTTGAAAAAATTGAGATTTTTGTGTCAATGAACATATTATTCCATCCTCTAACGATAACAAGTTTCCTCTTTATCATCAACTTAAAATTAAGTATACTTTTACCGTTTGCAAATACCGTTTTTAACGAATTTAAATGCAAACGAAAAACTTTAAAGCTCATTATCTCGTTTTCACCTTTTTGTCACTTAGCACGTTCTTCCACTAAGCTGTTCAATTATTATTGGCATGATACCTCTGAGATAGGTAAGATGAAACAAATTGTAATATAATAATATCGTATTTTAAAATTATTGGTCAAAACGTATAAGGACGTTATTATGGAGGCAACACATGCATGCTATTATTTTACTGGAACAGAAGATATATAAATAACATTTGTTTTTATTTTTTTATAAATAAAATATTTAATGTTTTAATACTACAAATTATTCATTTTTTTGCGTGTGTAGTGATTTGGAGTATTCTTCTTTAGGTGTAACTTAAACATAATTTTTAAGTAAATTATAAAAAAATAAGCACACGTAAATATAAATTGAGTTTAATACTTTTAGGTTTTGCTGCATTCAATGTTGATTTATAAATGTCGCAAAAGTTGATATTATTGAATGTTTTCTTATGAAATGTCAAATTTCTCAAATTTAACTATTTTTACTCACTCATTCAATTTAAATTCATATTTCAGCAAGTACTTTAGAAATACTTTAAGCCTTAATTTTGTTTTAAGGACTTATAACGTTCAAGTATATAATACTATTCCAAACAAATCTTCTTTTCATGCGAAACAAATAATACCTTCTTTCGATTCACTATCACTCGACTATTTCACGAATGCTGCCCAACATAACATCCCGGCATTAGCGTCACTTATCTAGAACAATCCCATGAAAAATGGAAGCTTGTTATACGTTCGAAGACTTCCAAAAAGGGGGAAAAACCTGACGATTGTACCCGGGAGAAAAAAAAGAATAGGGAATCTTCCAGGAAATTGAATACGAGTGCAAGACTTGAGAAAAGGCTTAAAGTTCAGTTCTAGTATAGGTTCGGTAAAACCGTATTAAACATTAGTGTGATAAAAAAGGTTTTTAAAAGTTTTGGTTATCTGGTCAATTACAACTTCGGTTGCTTTGCCCAATAAATACGTATACTGGTCGCGCACTGTAAATAAAATCCGTAAAATTAATGAATTTAAACTAGCTACTAAGTAGCCAGAAATTCCGTTATAAATAAAATAACTTTCCGTATTGGATACGGTAAAGTTCAGTTAAAATAGGGGTTTTTTTCCCGTTAAATATTCGGTTTTTTTTAATAGACAGTATGTTTAGCGCCAGGCACGATTTGAACCCACAATTATTGAGGTTACATACCCCTTTAAGACCGACCTACCACGATCGTGCAGGTATAAAAGAGAATGTTCAAGCTTTGCAAAAATATCGATAACGAAGCAGCTGACTTGTACCAGTCGTTAGTTGCATAAAAAATGACGTGGTTCATAAGGAGATGCTAGCATTGATGCTGTTTAAAGCAACTTTTCGATAAAACTCTTAACATTTAGTCTCATAAACTTAAATCAGCGCCATCTGACGGCCGTTCTAAAAGGGTTATAAAGCGTCATTCTTACCAGGCAACTAGGCAAATTGAAGCTAAAAGAATCAGCGTTGTTGAGTTTAGCTTGTCCCCAAAATGACGTCCTTTAGGATAACTTAAAAATGGTTTAGAACGGTAAATGAGTGTAAGAAAACCATTCTAGACCGCAATGTCCATTCAAGTGTAGGTTCTTTTTATAGATCAAAACAGAAAACCTGCTTATAGCCACACGTACTTGGCAAAATTAGTCCTTGGTAGTCAACTCTGTAGTGCGTCATAAAAGCACGTTTTATATCATTTCGTAAATTTTAGCGAATTATAACTTGATAATCAAAGTACAATCTGTTTTTTGCCTGTTTCAACGGGGTTACACCTTAAAACTTTTGATTCAAAGTAAGTCTGCACGTTATACATATTATATTTTTTAGTAAGTATGAAACAGATGTTACAGTATTTTTTATTTGTGTTTACTGCATAATTATCATTGCGTTACAGTTTAAGACCGAGACAAATATGGCCCGGTAAAAAATATTATGAATTCCATTAAGGGAAATAAAGTAGCATGTATGTCATGGAATAAAAATAATTAGCAAGTTCTCGTCGGTTTAAAAAATACAAACAAACCAGGGTCAACATGTAGTACTTTAGTTTAAACTAAAAATAAGGTCCTAATTTAATATGTACAACCACTCTAAATATATTTTTCATAGCCAAAGTACTAGTGAAATAAGTACAAATAGATATATTTCATTCTGATATAGATAGAACCAAATATTTTTTTCCATTATAGCTAATTTTTTTGTGTGCGGAACATGATTATTTTTTTTCATTATTTAAAAATAAGTTTCTTTCCGCAGCAATTACATATCTTAAAGTTTAACTAACTCAATCAAAGATTGATATTTAATCTTTTGAAAATGTATATTTTGATGGTGTATCCGAAACAAACGCGCCAATGTTCGTGTTGGTTCCGTATCACCCGTCTCCCCGTTAATAAACAAGTAGGTTTGTTACAGAATCTGTCACTTAAACCACTTCCACACAACATTTGTGCTCAACAGGAAACAAACTATTTATACACCTCAGAAAGAAATTCGGCAAACAGAGCCTTTAGCTAGTTGCAATTAAACATTTAAACGATAAAATTAATTATTTTCATTAATCTTCTTTCTCAGATTTAATAATTATACTTTATCGTTTGCTTAATTTGTTTGAAGTTCGAAGAATAATGATGTAATCTTTTTTTAATAAATATCTTTGTGTCGTCACAATTTACCATTTACATTTCTTTCGAAAATTCAGTCATTTATCGTTTGTTAAATTAATTTACAGTTCGAAAAATATATAATTAGTGCAATTGATGCTTTAAAAATAAAAGCAAAACTTTGCATATTTTGTATGCCAAGTTAGAATTCTCTATGCATCTTTCTTCATACATCTATATACATAAAAGGCAACTTCCGTTTGTTTGTGTAAGACACGAGATCTAAAGAACCACGCAACAGATCGTCACGAAATTTGGCACGAAAATTCATCTCATCTCCGGAACAAATATAGGCTAAGAATTTTTCGAATCAGACTATTCCTTCTATCGTTTTTGAACGTTTTTATTCGAATTTTCTGAAAAAACTACACCACTTTGGCTCAAATCCGATCTTTTTTTACTTTCCTGATGAAATCGGCTGAAAAAATTAAATAAAACTTTTAACGAAAACATTTAAAATTGAAAATGTTTATTTTATTCTGTTGCCATTACCTTCAGAAACTAATTTCATTATTTGAAAAATAATTGACATGTTTCAAGTGACGTAATTCCGCCAGTCTCCATTCCCGGATTTTATTGTGGGTTTATTTGATGATTTTTTCATTGATTTTTCTGTTGACTGCATGAATGCATATTTAAGCAATAAATGTATAGTTAAGCTATTACTGAACTATGATGGTTAATAAAGGCCATCGCACTAGAGCTGCATATTAGTGTTTTATGTATTTATTTTTTCGCCAAATACGTTGCCAAACTCGCCAAATTATAACTAAAACTCGCCAAATGGGCAATTTCTTTTATAAATAATTTATAAGCTGGTCGGTTGTACGAAAGTCATTGTGTTAGAGCTGTATAATGGGTGTGTTTATAGCTGTATCTATTTTCTTGCCAAATTATTTCCCAAAACGCGCCAAATGAGCTAAAAGGTTTTATGTATTTATGAGGGAATTGCGATGACATTTATGAGTGCATTTTTTAAAATAAATGTTTGAGACCATTTAAAGATTTAGATGTTTTTCCATTTTTAATTCTTACTGATTATTTTTTACTTAAATGTGTATTATTTTTAATTTGAGCTTCTTATCAAAGGTATTTTTGAAATTTATACTAATCATTACTATATACAAGTTGGGTAATTAAATGGAAAATTACTGGGTAATCTTCATATCTTATGTAACTAAAATTAAAGAAAAAAAATAGTTAAATTGACTGTTAAATTATTTTTTCACCTCTACCTGTACAACGTCGGGTATAACAGCTAGTATATAATAAACCATCAAAAGAACTCTATTGTGATATTACAACAATCCAAACTGAATTATATCACATAAATAAATATTCTTTCAAAAGTGTTTATTTTTATTTTAAATAAAGTTTTTTATGAAATTTGGAATGTAGCCTAATCTGATTTTTAGCTTCCACACTACGTTTATAACGTAAAAAGTGGAAGGTTTTATAATCGTTCAGTCCGTCTGTCTGTCGTCTGTCCATCTGTCACCCACTTTCACAGAAAGAACCACAAGGCCCACAGACAAGTGGGATACGTCATTTTAAAGCAAAAAATCGGATTAGGCTACATTCCAAATTTCATTAAAAAATTTAAATTAGAAGTTTATTTAAAATTTAAATAAGTAAATTTTTTTATCTACATTGAAATAACATGCAAATTCTATTTTTATTCATATTTTCACTGTTGTCATCCACAAGTCCCACAGACAAGTGGGATACGTCATTTTGAAGCAAAAAATCAGATAGGCTACATGCCAAATTTCATTAAAAAATTGAAACTAGAAGCTTATTTAAAATTTAAATAACTAAAAATTTAATCTACATTGAAATAACATGCAAATTCCATTTTTATTCAATATTTTCACTGTTGCCATTTCGTTAAACGTACGAGAAACTTTTGTTAAAATAAAAATAAACACACTTGAAAAAATATTTATTTATGTGATATAATTCGGTTTGGATTGTTGTATTATCACGATAGAGTTCTTTTAATGGTTCTATATATATATATGTATGAAGAAAGATGCATAGAGAATTCTAACTTGGCATAAAAAAATATGCTAAGTTTCGCTTTTATTTTTAAAGCATCAATTGTACAAATTATATATTTTTTGAACTGTAAATTAATTTAACAAACTATAAATAAGTGAATTTTCGAAAGAAATGTAAATGGGAAATTGTGGCGACAAAAATATTTATTAAAAAGATTACATAATTATTCTTCGAACTTTAAACAAATTTAGCAAACGATAAAGTCTAATTATTAAATCTGAGAAAGAAGATTAATGAAAATAGTTAATTTTGGCGTTTAAAACTTTGAATTACAAATAGCTAAAGGCCCTGTTTTTATTAGAATTAAATCACATTTGCCATTCGCAACAATCGCTCGAGAAACTTTAATTCTTTTAGACAATAAATTAAAATATATTTTTGCGACATCGATCAGTTTGAAATGACGCCAAATATATTTCACTACGGAATCCTTGTATGTTGATATGAAATGTTTTCATTCTATTTAAAAGCGAGGAATATGACATATTTATTCTTTAAAATATAAATTAATTTTTGCAAACGATAAGTAATAATTATTGAATTTTCGAAATAAAATAAATGAAACTCGCCAAATTTAGCTTGTAAATGTAAAAATATAGAATTAATGTTTGTGTTTGGCGCGTTTTTCCTGTTAAACGCAAATATGTGGAAGCGAGTTAAGTGGACAGATTCTGTTACAAACCTACTTGTTTGCTTCAAAATGACGTATCCCACTTGTCTGTGGGACTTGTGGATGGCAACATTGAAAATATGAATAAAAATGGAATTTGCATGTTATTTCAATGTAGATAAAAAAAATTAGTTTTTATATTTTAAATAAACTTCTAATTTAAATTTTTTAATGAAATTTGGAATGTAGCCTATTCTGATTTTTTGCTTCAAAATGACGTATTCCACTTGTCTGTGGGACTCGTGGTTCTTTCTTTCTTTTTTCAGCGATTGTGCGAATGGCAATGGTGATAAATTCAATAAAAAATGGCTTCCTATGCTTTTTAAATGAGCATTAAAATTTTGCAGTTTTTTAAATAAGCAAGTACTTCGAATTCGAATTCTTTTCTGAAATTTCAATGTATTTCGATGCGCTGAATTTTTTTGACGTATCACACTTGTCCGTAAATTTGTAGTTTTTGCTATGAAAGTGGGTGACGGACAGACAGACGGACTGAACGATTATAAAACTTTCCACTTTTTACGTTATAAACGTAGTGTGGAAGCTAAAAAATAGCTTCAGTTACGCATTTGTCAAAGTAACACTATGTACTGTCCGTGTGACATTTATAATAAAAAACAACCCTATTTTCACATTCTTTTCGAAATATTTGTAAAATATGATCAAATTTACGTCAATTGTTCAAAGGAATTGTAAGAACGAATTTCATTCCCTGTATTTGTGTTCGGACTGATGTCTTCGAAAACTCGACATGATTGTCAAATTGTACTTCAGCATTCTATTCGTGTAACAGACGATAATGTGGACATTGACAGTAAGTGAGTTTGGAGTGGCCTCGAATTTAAAAAATGTATTATTTCAGAATGTTTTTCTATTGCTATGCCAGGTCACATGTTAACGTATATTATGTGGTTTAAATTCAATACATTGGATAAGATATGAAATAGAAATTGTCTGGTTATGAGTTGCTTTGAAGTGTATAAAAAAAGTTTGGTTTTATTTTAAATTTTATTTTTGTAGAAGTTAGTTTGTGTGCATGGCTGCTTTATTGGTATATTTTCGATTAAAACTTTTAGGTAAATAAAATGTGGAGAAAGTGTTTTATGATTGTAGGGTAGACTAAACCCCTAAGTGAGTTTGGAGTGGTCTCGAATTTAAAGAATGTTTTATTTCAGAATGTTTTTTTATTGTTATGTCAGGTCACATGTTAACGTATATTATGTGGTTTAAATTCAATACATTGGATACCATATGAAATAGAAATTGTCTGGTTATGAGTTGCTTGAAGTGTATAAAAAAGTTTCGTTTTATTTTAAATTTTATTTTTGTAGAAGTTAGTTTGTGTGCATGGCTGCTTTTTTGGTATATTTTCGATTAAAACTTTTAGGTAAATAAAAATGTGGCGAAAGTGTTTTATGATTGTAGGCTTATTAGTTTCTTATTTCAGACTAGTGAAAGAATGAAGGTAGTGTTTTTCTATTTAATGTCCCTAGTTTGTTCAAGCAGCTTTAGTACGATGTTAATTAATTCAAACATTTTTACAGTGTGCGAAGTTTTAAAGAAACTGGACCGATGTCTGCATTTATAACAAGTTTTATGGACACTGACAGAAAGTGAGTTTGAAGTGGCCTCGAATTTAAAGAATATTTTGTTTCAGAATGTTTTTATTGTTATAGCAGGTCAAATGTCAACGTATATTTTGTGGTTTAAAGGCAGTACATTGGATACGATATAAAAAGGTAATTGTCTGGTTAAGAGTTGTTTGCAGTGCATAAAGAAAGTTTTGTTTTACTTTAGTTCTAAGTTATATTTTTGTATAAGTTTGTACACATGGCTACATTAACGATATATTTTCGATAAAAACTTTTAGGTAAATGAAAATGTGTTGATAGTGTTTTATGATTGTAAGTTTATTAATTTTTTTTCTTATCTCGGACTATTGGAAGAATGATGACATGTTCTTCTGTTTACCCTTCAGAGTTTGTTCGATCAGCTTTAGTACGACGTTAATTAATTCAAACCACAAATTTTTATAGTGTGCTAATGAAAGGAAAGAAATTGGTCCGATGTCTGTCTTTATAACATACATATGATCTGACTTTGTCTGTGTAAGTAAAATAAGTTTTAAAAAAATTAATTATTTTTGAAAATCAATTTTCATTAAGTCATATTGTTAAGATGCTTTTTTTTATCTTCTCTACTACTTATATTACTTATTTTTTCATTCTTTAATGGAAGAGTGCAAAATTCTTCAAACGAAAATTAGTTTTTTTACAACTTTAATTAAATTCCAAATTCAAATTACATGCCTTATTTACTCCAAAAGTTCTTAGGTTACTTTAATCATTGTTTGCATGTGTCTGGGAATAAATTTCTTAATATCCTTGCGATGCTAAACTTGTTCACGCAAGTAAAAAAAAAATGCATAGTTTCACAAATTAATTTTTAATCAAAATGAATTACATGATTTTGTTTTTTTTTAAGTTTTAATCAAATTGATTTTAGTTTTTGTTTACAAGAATGCTCGCAAATACTCATATTTGAAACATTCCATATATTCAAGAATGAAACACATGGTGACCATTTTTGAGCATGTTTAAGTTTGCTAAATTTAAGTTGAAATTGACCCGATATAATTATTTTTGAGCAAGTTCTTACTTCAAGGTTTAGTATTTTCTTGCATAAAATTAAGTATAAGTTGAATGATATAATACGTTATTACTTATATTCATTATATAGGTTATATGCAATATGCGCCAGAGGGCGCAGTCTCTATCTTTACGCTGCGCATCATCCACCTCACTCACTTAAGGAGTAGAGGTGCAACTGCAATTATGGTTTAACATGTAACTAGGTTGGTTGGTTGGTAGACATATATTTTCAGGCTTGTGTGCTTGGTCACAAAGACCCGCTTATAAACCATCGTCAAGAAGGACGGACACGACATACACACACATATAAGACAGATGCTGACATCTATCGCCACCTCCACAATTTAGACATGCCCCTGAAGGGGAAAACATGTAACTATTTTACGGCAATAAATAAATTATTTTGGTAGCAAGTTGTATTTGGTTGCTTCCCCTCCTACTTAACATATAGTAACTTCCAGAACATATGTTAATTTATAGAATGACCCGGCAGTAAGTACAATATCAACTTCCGGCCGCCTTCTAGAGAAGATGCAATAAGAGCCCAATGTTATAACTATTCTGTCAACTGCCCTAGTAAAACTTACAACATTTAGTACCCGGATGGTCGAGTGGTTTGGACCATTAAGCTAGCAGTCTGCGGGCTGTAATGGTGCGGGTTCGATTCCCGCTTTCGCCACGGGTGTACTTCCTTTCTCTAAGACAGTAAAAAAAATTATTTATGTGTCTGTCTTATTTGAAGAAGGCTTCATAAGCGGGTCTCTGATCAACCACACAAGCCGGAATATATATGTACCTACCCCTACCCCCCATAATATCTTACCAGCAATTGCAAGGTGCATAATGAAGAAGTTCATTCTGGACTTCTTGGTCTTGGAGAGGGCGAGGGCAACTAGAACTGCGCTGTTTCCGGCCACAATCATGATGAAGAGAACCCATAAGAAAGTCAACTGCTCCGTCTATGAGAAAAAAAAAGTATAAATAGTATATTATCAACTCATAAATTTTTATGCAATTCAAACTAAATGCGATTCTAATTTCAAATGGTTTCAAATTATTTTTAGCAAAACACAACATGTGTATCACAAGGCACATAGTTATAGTGACTGAAGCGACTTAACCCTCGAAGCGGTCGACCAGACTTTTTCCGTATATTTTGGTGCACCAGCCTTTCTTACAATAACCTTAAATTTTAAAATTCCATAATTGATAATTTTTTTTATTTTATTATGTATTTTTTGAATTTGGAAATGTTTTTAAGAGTATCTCCTAAAAAATGAACCTAAAACTAATATTTAAAATAAATGTTTTATTTTAAATAAATTTAATTTAAAATTTATACAGTGAAAACGACCATCTATGTTTTCCCATTTCTAGCCCCTTCGGAAGGTTAATCAATGCTTTTGAATAGGATTCTACTTTTAATTGAACTAAAGATAAATCTATTGTTTTAAATGTAACAACTCTAACTTTTATAGTAGAAATGCCTTCCTTTAGTTCGATATATTTATTTGTATACTAAATTTATGCTTTTTGTTTCCTAACTTTTTTTAAACACGCTTTCACACAGCCCATAGATACACCCCATTTTAGTACGTGACTTGAATATAGCCTCATTCCCCTTTTCAAGTCGCCTTCGATTAAGGAACAAGGACGTTTCGCGTTGGCGTTAGCCATAGGCCCCGAATTCCCAATTTGTAAGATTCGAGACGTATCTATTAAATGCAATATATAAATCCTATACTTTATACTTTTATAAATAAAAAATGAAATATAACGACGAACCTTTGGTTTTGTAAATTTACTGTAATTTATTGTTTGTGATATTTTTTTGCAAATAGACGCACTAATTACACTGTCGAATTGTAAATATAAATTTCATTACTGCTTAAATTAAATTGTTCAACCCTTGCAAGTTTTTAACGTTTAGTGTGATTAAATTGGTGGCTTAAGAATAAAATTTTACCAAAAGAAACACGATCTTTTTTTTGAAAAAAGTAACACAATATACGAAACATTTTAGAACATCTAACGATTCCCAACGGGTTCTTAACTAAAAGATACGTTTTGCAGTATTTTTAGTCCACTTAGAAGTTTGTACTTTATAAGTACGTTCGGAAGTTCAAAAACCTATTTCAAAGCAAATGAGTTCGATGAAGACTTTTGAAGGATTTGAAGGTATTTTCTAAATGAAATACACTATTAAGAATTAGGCACTTTGTTTCACCAAAAATATGGTTCCTAGTAGCTGCAACGGCGCACAGTGGTCTGGGAGCGGCCAAAATGCCAAATTTCGAAGTGTTAGAAAAATGCAAGATGAATAGATTTTTAAATTAATAGATAATTGAATAGTAAGATTACCAAATATAAATCATTGAAAATAATTTTTTGTTGTATTTATAGTTACGAAAAGTCAACAAATGAAAAATAGCCCGTTTTGAGGCGATACAATGGAATTCAAAATACACGATTTATAATTTTATTACACAATTTTTTTGCATGTTTTTGAGTTTTATAAAAGGTTTTCTTTTATTTTACCTGATTAAAAAATACAAAATAATTTTAAATTAGTTTTTGATCTTAGTTTCTAAAATACTATGTTTTTAAATATTTGAAAGAGTGCAACTTTCTTGCTCCACTATGCTCCAAAGTCTCATTAAAATTAACTAGTTTTCCAAATCGTATATAAAAGATAAATCTAAATTTCACCTGCGGAAACGTACGGACACCATAATTACAAACAGAAGTGTCAAAATCTAGCTGTTCAAAAATCGTCGAAAAGCACAACGATGCTGCGCGTTGCTCCACGGCAGCTGTTAATCTAGAAACAAAGTAGCAAAAACGACAGGTGTTTCGACCACTTCACTTACAAAGAGTTTAATTATAAACAAATAAAAGAACTTAAATACTGGTGTCATCTTTGTAGGAGATAAAAGGTCTGATTTGTTTTCAATAATAATGTTTTCAAGAGATGCTCATTGGCTTTTGGGAAGGAGGGGCGGAGGGGGGGGGGGGAGGGAGAAGTCCAAAATTCATTCTTATAAACAGTTCCTATACAAAATTTTTCGACAAAGGTGACCAAACAATTTCAAACCTCTTTTACCAGACGTTCGATAATGTTTCATCGGTAAGGACGAAATGGCGAGTTTTAATTGTTGTTATAGTGAATTAGTACAAATTGTTTTAAAGAGCCAATTTGATATCGAAAAAAGCATCGACGCTTTGAAAGTATCTTACCCATTGATAACCCCAGATCAACGAGAAGGAATAAAAAGGTATTTATCCAAAATATTTGTACCCCATTTTCGTAAAAGGTGGCTTGATTGTAGTCGCAACAAAAAAGGGTTTTATAATAAGTATAAGAAGTGGCTTGCTAACACTTATTCCGTAGAACTCGTAGAGTCAAGTAATTCTGCATCGGGTGCTTACAGCACACATTATATGGAAATAGTAGAGCCATCTTTTTCCGCACAGGCTAGCTCTAGCACACTAGATCAACAAGAACCTTCTACTTCCACGCAAGCTGGTCGACCTGAAAAGCCTTTTGACGAATGTTCTGATCGAACAAAGCGTCGGAAAATTAAACAAATTCTTGATAGTGTATCGAAAGAACTATTAACTGCTGCATCAAAGAAATACCAAAATGATACTGACTTTTACATTGCTGAAAAAGCTCTTGCTATACTAATAGATGCCTCCTTATCTAAACATGATTATAACGTTCTAAGACAATCATCAAAGGAACTAGGAAGCAACATTTTCCCGTCCTACAATCAAGTTTTAGAGCAGAAAAAGCTATGCTACTCAACTGAAATTGAAGTATCAGAAAGTCATGCGACAGTTAATATCCAAACGTTGCTGGACCACACAATAAAACGAATTTTTCTCATAAAATTCGAAGTCGAACCAACAGTGTACAAATTTAAACTATTTTGCAAGTGGGAGTGTGATGGGTCTGCTGGTCACAGCCAATATAAGCAGATGTTTGAAAACGAAAAAGAGACCGACGCCAATCTTTTTATGACGACCCTGGTTCCATTGTGTTTAACAACAGATGAAGATACTCTTGTTTGGGAAAAATCCAAGACCCTCATCCACACAGTTTTGCAGACCAATTAGATTTCTTTTTGCAAAAGAAACTCCAGATTTAGTTCGACAAGAAGTTGGTAAAATGCATGAAGATATCGAAAAATTGAACGTAACAATACTTACCTACAATAACAAAACAATACACGTAAAACATTGTTTAGTGCTATACATGATCAATGGAAAAGTAACCCAATATTTGACAAATACGCCATCAATGGCAGTATGCCCAATATGCAAAGCTAAGCCTTCAGAAATGAACAATCTACAACTTTTGGATGCTAAAATCATTTATGAGGAATCAATTAAGCTTGGTCTCTCACCACTTCATGCTCGTATAAAACTTATGGAGTGTATTCTTCACATTGCCTACAACATGAGTTTTAAAAAGTTTAAAACTACGCAAGAAACCAAAGAAATAAAACTAAATGCAAAAAAGCAAATCCAAGAAAAATTTAAAAAGGTTTTAGGATTAAATGTCGATGTGGTCCTACAAGGAATGGGCACTTCCAACGATGGTAATACATCTCGAAGATTTTTTTAAGGATCCTACTATTACTTCGGAAATTACCAAAGTTGATAGAAATCTAATTCATAGATTTAAAATTATCTTGGATACAATCAATAGTAGTGCTGAAATTGATCCTCTAAAATTTCAAAACTACTGTAGAGAAACTTCAATTTTATATGTTGATTTATACCCCTGGTACTACATGCCAAACACTGTTCATAAGGTATTGTTTCATGGAGGGGAAGTGATTTCATCATATATGTTACCAATAGGAGCTTTGACCGAAGAAGCCCAAGAAGCCAGAAACAAAGACTTTCGGTGGTACAGACGAGAACACTCGAGAAAAAGTTCAAGGAAAAATACAAATGAAGATGTGTTTAACTTCCTTACTATTTCATCGAACCCTTACATAAATACCTTTCGCGCAAAGCCTAAAACAAACAACAAATTAGAGCTACACGAAGACTCAAAAAAAAAAACTATTATATTAATATTGTAATCTTACTTAAATTAATTATTAAAATTAATCATCTTATTAAAATTATCTTATTATCATCTTATTAAAATTAAACGAAAATTCATTTAAAATTCATTAAAAAGTCTTTAGATGAATATTAATACCATATTTGGCCTTAACATCTTCAATAATAAAATGCTGTTAATTAATATGATCTTAAAAAACTGTTGACGGTTAATTTGAAAGTATGTTCTGTGTATTCATATTTTTGTACGATATTTTGATATTAAACTTGATATTATTCCACAAACTTAAATGTTTAATATTATATAATTATTCCACAAATTTTAATGTTAAATATTTTATAATTATTTCACAAACTTAAATGTTTAAGATTATATAATTCAGGTGTTCCAAAATTAGTAAAAAAATATTCACATTAAAAAACTTCGGTTTCAATTAATTTTATAAGCTAAATTGAGAGCAGAAAATATTGAAAATAGTGTAATTTTTTTTAGCTCAACGTTTCATTTTTTAAAAGATTTTGTTAGTGTTTTGGCTTTTTGTGACTGATTACGTATTACCATGACCTAAGCTTACGCATATGCATTTGCACAATACATGTTGATTAAAGCGTTATTCTTTATACGCAATTTTCACATTACATCTTCACATACTATTTTTTTTTGCATTAACTGTAACTTAAAATCTATAGGTTTTACAAAATTGATTGTGTCCTATATCGACTCAGATGGGTCAAAAACCTACAAAACCGAATTTTTATGCATTTTTGTCAAACCACAAAAAAATAAATGAATTTTGACCGTTTTTCAGCCTTTTCCGACCACTGTGCGGCTGTGTGGTGAAACGTTAAACCAATTTTTTGGTATTCGGTTGAACCATTTCTCAGGTTTTTGTTTCCAAATCCAGAAAAATGGTTCAACCAAACACCGAAAAAAAGGTGAAACATTTCACCACACAGCCGTTGCAGCTACTAGGAAATAATATCATGGTGAAAGGAACCAATATCATGGTGAAACCAAGCACAACATTTTTAACAGTGTATATTAGTATAAAAAGTAAATAAATATAACTCTGAACTAATAATTTATTATAACGCAAATTTCAATCTTAATTTATAAATTAGTAGGTTAAAATATTAAATAAAGCACATGTTTATATAAAGAAATGGTATAATTGTATAGTGTAACATACTAACTATTGCGGTTTTCAAAATAACTTTTTGTAATATGCGAAATCTTTTTTTTTTTTGTATGAAACTAAATCCATCAAAAAATGCCTTTTCCAGGGTTTAGTAAACAATACTTACTTTTAGTTTATCTTATTGATAAATATTGCTTTAGTGTTGAATATACTTCAATGTTAATAAAAATGGTGCAACATTGCACCGCAATCCTGTGACTTTCTAAGTGCTACCACAATTTGGAAATTACCACTTTATGTGTGGGAAATTACCAATTATTGTGTTTGGAAATTACGCTGAAATTAACAATTTTATGGTAAAATCAGAACTTTGATACACCGCAAAAGTGGAAAATAAGGTGGTGGCAGCGAGAAAATTCCTGATAACATTGCAATCTTGCACCAAACTGTGAAATTACAATATTTTTACGTAACATCTCAAGAAAACAAAACGATTATTTTTTCCAAACAACATATTTTTTTTTGAATTCAAGTCTACGAGACACACTTTTGTCATAAATATGTATGAACAAAATTATCATATTTTTTAGAGGTAACATAAATAAATCCGGGCATTAAACCCTTTGGAGAAATAAAATGGTTTCTGTATGCTAAATTTTCACTATTTTCTACTCATGTCCATTTTTCTTAAGTACTTTATAGCAGATGCGAATACAGATAGGAGTCGTATACGAGTAAGTTACGTTTTATATC
>JAFNEN010000481.1:240000-361877 GCA_019343175.1 Oedothorax gibbosus
ACCAAATGAGGCATTTTTTGTTTTTAAGTTTATTAGAATCTCCAATTTTTACTCTTTAAAATGATGTAAAATTTGTACTGATACTCCACTCTAATAAAAAGTTACAGAGGTTTTTCTAATCTTCCAAATCATGAAAGTTAGTTAGCTTTTATAACCTTTAAACTCAATTTTCTCAAAACTTCATTTTTCTCATGTGTTACTTTGCTTAAACAATGATAACTAAAGTTAAAACTAACATTTTGTCAAACGAATTGTTTATTTATTTGTGGAATAAGTTGGGGGAAGGCGTGAACCTCAAAAAATAAGACTTGGTTTTTAAATTAATTTTATATAGCATGTCAAAGTTATTTTTTTCTAAAAAAAATTGATTTTTTATTGTTGCTTATTATAAAAAATTATATAATAAAAAACTAAAAAAGCCACAAACTTGGTTTGAGGTTCACGCCCTTCAAAATGAATTGGTGATCAATTTGCATGGGAATTTTATAGGTCTAAGTTAATTAGTTTTAGAGTTATAAGTGTTTAAAAACATGCTAATTAATGCATAAAATGCTAATTAATAAATTAACATTTTATTTTTTTAAAAATATTTTTACACGTACCCTCATACACTTATGAATTATATCAAATATAAAAAAAAAAATTGGATTTTTAAGTGAAATATTAGAAAAAAAAAGTTCAAGTGTATACGTACACCTTTAATCGATATTTTGAATTTCGAAAAAAACTCAATAGTCTTTTATTTTGGAAACAAAATAAACTGAGCACTAAAGACGTAAATTTGTTTGAAATTAAGTGATTAAAAAATGAAGAGAACACTGTTCTGCCAATATTTCGCTGATACTACATATTTTGACAATATGTATTTTCATATAACGGAAAATCATCATATTTTGATGAAATGTAAAGTGTCATAGTTATTGATTATAAGTAGAAAGTCAACTTTAACTCCTAAATTATTTTATACGTACTGATTTAAACATTACAATTTAAGCTAGTTAAAAAAAATAACGAAACAATTAAGGTAGCTTCTTTATAAATTATCTGAAAATGTCTTGCATTTTCTAGAGAAAAATTGTCTGAACGGACAAGTTGCATGAAACGCGAAATGCAGAATATATAATTTTTTTTCTGGTAGATTAGAATCTGCAGATTCCGAATATAAGCTTGAATATTCACAAAAATGTTTAATTTCACCAAAAGTTACATTTAAAATTTGGCGAAAATTTACGTCAGTGAAAAAGCATTGACGTCAAATGTTATGCTATTGGCGATTTTTCGATGTTCTGCAATGTGTAATGTTTAAATACACTTTATAAACTGGTAAAACTTACGATTCATACGTAACCTCATAAGAAAAAATATTTTAACAAGTTAATATTAAGGAAATTAAACAGTATGTTACAGGTTTGGTTGTTTAGTTAAAATACCTACTTGAGCGCGTCTGTGCTATATTGCAGAATTATTGACTATTCGATCTGATCGGAATAGACGGGTGATATCATTGACCGTTTGAAGGAATTAACTGGAATGAACATACCATGTTTCTGCAAAATAGCAGACTTTAAGAGTTTGATAAGGATGATAGTAAGTTTAATTGCTACAAAAGCGATATAGTGAAATGTATTATGAAATAACACGCCAAGAACAAGAAGCCAAAGGTGACGTCATTTGTTATGCTGGTATAACGGAAGTGACGTATCACTAATTTTAAAAATGAATTTTAAAATAAATACATCTTAAAAACCAGAAATACTTAAGTTTTAGAGGTTTTTAAATGTGCTTAATAGAATAAAAATGTTTATGAAAAACGCTGTTATGTCCATTGTCTGAAAATGTCTTTATTAAAAGATTGTGAAAATTGTATCTTGTGAAATTCAAAGACTTCTCTAGTAGTTTCGAAGTTTGAGTATGTTGTTTCACTTACGTTTCAGGCGATATAATCATGTCACAATCCCCAAGTTACTGCCAAAGCTAGGGAAAAAGTAGCTCAAAAATAAAATATTTTCCTTAGTCGGGATTTTTTATCAGCCTCGTTAGCTACTTTTTAGGAGAATTTTTATCTGGTTTCTAGAGTATCTAATATCTTACTTTTTTTCTTAGTTTCTTCGTATCTTTAACTAATTTTAGTGTTCAAAGTTAAGTTACGCGAGAAGAATCACGAAAAAGGTTACATAGTTTACGTAACGAATAATTGTTTAAGAAACAATACATTTACTTCATAGATTATGAACAAATTAAAATTAAAATATTGAAACATTTTTTCCAGATAGTTCTTCAAAATGCGTGAAAATTTTAAAGTATTCTATGTTCACCTTTGGTAATATTTTATTTTTCATTAGTTTTTAGAATCGTGAAGTGTGTGTTTGAGTATATATTTGTATAAGGCTTAAGTTCAGTCTAAGAACTAGTTAATTTTTACTACATATATGTATTAAACGATTTCATTTTTATGTTTTATATTTGAATTCAGTAGAAACGGGTGATAATTTATCTCAATAGAACTTAAAACATAGGATGAATAACGAAAATACCTATACCTAACGAATACCTATACCTAATACCTATACCTAACGAATAATTGTTAAGAAACAATACATTTACTTCATAGATTATGAACAAATTAAAATTAAAATATTGAAACATTTTTTCCAGATAGTTCTTCAAAATGCGTGAAAATTTTAAAGTATTCTATGTTCACCTTTGGTAATATTTTATTTTTCATTAGTTTTTAGAATCGTGAAGTGTGTGTTTGAGTATATATTTGTATAAGGCTTAAGTTCAGTCTAAGAACTAGTTAATTTTTACTACATATATGTATTAAACGATTTCATTTTTATGTTTTATATTTGAATTCAGTAGAAACGGGTGATAATTTATCTCAATAGAACTTAAAACATAGGATGAATAACGAAAATACCTATACCACTGAAGAACTTACTATTATCTCACTTATCCAAATCTGAAAGATAATTTCACCGAGTAGCAAACGGAACTAACGATGAAGATATAATGCATAGACTCTATGCAATCAATATAAATTAACAATTAATTAAACATTTTTTCGATATATAAAAACACTTCAAAAAGCGTAAAATTTTTAAAGTATTCTATGTTCACCTTTGGTAATATTTTATTTTTCATTAGTTTTTAGAATCGTGAAGTGTGTGTTTGAGTATATATTTGTATAAGGCTTAAGTTCAGTCTAAGAACTAGTTAATTTTTACTACATATATGTATTAAACGATTTCATTTTTATGTTTTATATTTGAATTCAGTAGAAACGGGTGATAATTTATCTCAATAGAACTTAAAACATAGGATGAATAACGAAAATTCCTATACCACCTGAAGAACTTATCTATTATCTCCAGCTTTATCCCAAAGTCTTGTGAAATAAAATATTCAACCGAGTTAGTCGAAACGGGAACTAACGATGAAGAATATAATGATCATACTCTATGCATCATATAAATTAACAAGATTAAATAAACGACTTTATTTGATAATAATAAAACAACACTTCAAAAAATGAATGATAAAATAAACACTGGAGTTGCAGCAGTGAAAATGTGATTCATTTTTCACTGTATATGCAAGAGCCATGATTTTTCACTAAAACAAAGTAGGGCGCTTATGCGTCCTGCTGCGAAATTACATGTGTATTTGAGGTCTTTGACCTTTTTGCTAGGTACTATTTGTTTAGTTAGATTATTTAGTGGTTGTAAAGGTTTCAAGAACCACAGTTACGTAGTGATCACACGTTTACTAGAATGGATAATATTTTTATTTACACACCTTTTATTTTACTCGTTTTTAACATAGTTATGACATCTTTTTTATAATGTGGAGCTAAAGTTATACTTACTGGATCTATTTGCAATTTTGTTTTTATTATTCGGTACTTAAATTTTTTTTGAAAAATTTAAGATTTATTATTGTTTACTTAAATTATTTCCAGGAATTTCAACCATTTGTATGAATTATTAAATTCGTCACGAACACCCCGAAAGATAGCACATTAGAACAAAAAAGACACAAACTATATTTCCTTAAAAAATATTTCTTTTCGCAAATTAATTAAATATTATTTATCATCTGCTCGTGATTTATTTGTAGTTCGAAGAATAATTAAATATTTATTAATAACAAAAGTAATGAAACTACTCCGAACTGCATTAAAAAATAAGAAATGTAAATTAAAACTAAGCATAATTGCATGCAAAAGTATTCCTTGTCGCTTTCTTGGTAGATAATTAATGAATAATCAAAGAATCAAATTGTGCTACATTTTATGACGTCATTCCAAACTGATTCATGAAAATATTATTTTGCTTCAAATATGTTTTAAATAAATAAGTCTCTCATGCCATTGTTGATTTGGCAACAGTGATTTAAATGACTAAAATTGAATTTCAATGCTAATTCAATGGGAAATTCGCCGACAGATAGTAGATTTATGTCCGTCCGGACGTACAGACAGACGGACAAAAAGTATGAAAGTTGGGTATCTTAGGTCATAGCATTCTAACAAAAGAAGAATTTTTAAGATCCGAGGGATAGAACCGATTTTGGAAGGGGAGTACGGACAGACAGAGAGACAGACAGACAGACAGACGGATATCGACCGCATGTCAATACCTACTTTTTCATTTTTTTAATACTTTCGAATTAAAAAAAGAAAAGTAGGCTAAAAAAAGGAAACTAATTTTTCATAGAAAGTTTATCATTATTCAAGTATTTATAGTTATGTAAAGCAAGTGATTTATAGTTATGCATTTTTTATAACATTAACGGAAAACAAGATTCTTTTGGTTAAAAAAAACCTTGACTATTTCTGATAAAAGTATTTGCATATCTGTCAATTTTGTTTTCAACTAAACCCTAATATTACTTTTAAAAATTTAAGTATAACAGTGTTACGACAAGTATTTTTTACACTTCAAAAGTCACCTTCAAACCCTACATTCGCTTGTTGTCTGCTTGAACTTATTATTAAATTTCATTGTTTGTCACGTTCAGCATAACTCATTTTAACATCCAACTTTTTACGGAATGTTCAAGGTTTATAAAAAGAAGTATTTTGTGAAATACAAAGAAAGTAGTTTTGAATAAAATATAAATTTTATTGGGTATCATATAGTATATAGGTATTCTGAAACACTATTGAATTTCTTTTGCAGGTATTTCAAGTAAAATATTTTTTTTTAATTCGAAAAAATACTTTCTTCGATTTTGTTTTCACTCATGAACTTCATTCGCTAATTAATTTAAATCTAAAAATAATTCTCAATTGTTTTAACCTCTTCTTTTTCGCTATCGTGATATTTCAGGGCTTTGTGTGTTGGATAGTGTGTCGAGCCAATAATATTTAAACTAATCCACCAAATAAAACGCCAATGGATGTAGTGTCCAGTATCTAACGCGCTAATGATACCTAAAAAAGCACTTTTTATGACCGTTTTCTTCGAAATTATCTAATAGATCAGGGGTTAATATTATAAATAGATCATTAATTATGGATTTGTTTATAATGATCACACATTTTTAATGTTGAAAGCATCTCAAACTTAAAAATAATCTATGCAATAACAAATATTTAAGATACTAATTTTTAAAAATCAAAGGTAAGTTTAGTTAGGTTGTTTGGAAATCCGCATTATATAGGAAACAGTTAATTTTCTTTTTCCCTCTAAAATGTTTAAAAAAATACTTCTTCGAACAATTATTTTTAAATAACCGGCAGCAAGCTGTTCATCTACTGTTATGCAAAATAACACAAGTAAATTGCTAGCTCGATTCTAATTGACTGTGTGTGTGAAAGGATATCGCAATAGGTGGAAACGAAAATAATATTTGTCTTAAATTTTACGGTTCAATTCCGTATATTTAGGGTTAATTGGCTGTTTCTGACGAATGTTATAAGACAACAATATATAATTTTAAGGGGATACGGTACCCAAAATATTATGTTTAGCAATAATAACATAAACTTTTAAATTACAGTGTTTCTATATACTGTTTACTCTAACTAAACATTTTCAAGCAATAAAAAATATTTACAAGTGTTTTTTTCATAGTTTTTTTTTTAAAGTAAAATGTGTAAACTTTTTTAAAACGCTACTTCTTTTTCGATTTTAAGAATAACTCTACAAAACTTTTATAGTTTGTTTTTAGAACTATTTGTTTGAGAACTGTGTATGGATTTTAAAATGTGAGCAACAGTAAAAAAGTAACATGTATTTAAACTGAAAATCACAAAAAATAATAAAAAATTACAAATTATTGAATTCAACATTTAAAAAAAACATTGATACATAGTAGAGCTTATTCCATGCACAATTTTGTGCACCACTTATATAAGAACACATGCTATAAATTTCAAAATTCTTATTTAATTAGCAAAATAGCCATAGAGATTTATTAAACACAAGAATTGAAAAAAAAAAAAAACAGAGAAAACAGGTTGAAAGCAGACTAAATACAGGTTCAAACTTCAAGTGATGACTTCAGAAAATGTTTAATAATTTTTTTTCTACAGAATATATCATTATGAAACATTCGGTAAATGTTCAGAAAGATATTGTGAATAATAAGAAGTAAAAACTGAAAAAATCAATATTTTGACCAATTTCTAACTTCAGGCAACTCTCTACTGAGATAGGCTGGCAACTCTCAACTGAGATAGGCTTAGTAGTTAATTTTGACTGAACCCCTGAATTTATTTCGTGTTTAAAATTGCTTAGAAGAGTCAGTTGAATTCTGATGTCTATTTACCTTAAATTTCCATTTTAACAAGCTGACTCTGTTCACGGATCAGTGGCCGTAAAAGTAACCTCACTATAAAAGTAACTTCGTAGTACCAAAGGACCTCTAGTGCAAAAGTAATCCCTTATTTTAATCCCACTAACTACTAAAATTACCTCAAGGTTTCTAACTGTCATCAGCGGCCGAGAATGAATTTAAATAAGAAATTTTACGCTCCGAGCAAGTAAATTTGCATTTTGCTAATTCCAGATACCAGACTGAGCCTCTAAATCTCGTTAAAAAATCCTCATTTGAATTTATCTCATTATTTACGTCGGCAAAGTTCAGTTTTGTTTTTTAGTGGCTTTGTTAAGTTATGATTTGTTGAAGTTATTTATTGAAAGTATGATCTATTTAATTAATGAAATGTAGGTATAAAATTCTGAAGATATAACTCATTTAAACATGTTCGAGATATAATGAATTTTTTGATAGACAAAATTTAAGTATAATAGAAAATAAATAAAGTACCAATGTCATGAATTCAAGTGTAAAGTTTTTAAATTTGAATTCAATGTATTGTATTTATTATTAGCTCTATCCGTAGTCCATTTGAAAAATGGATATTTACTAGTAACATTAAAAAAACTGGCACTTTTCCCACTCTTGTTGTAATATAATAATTTAAAATGTGGTTACGCTATAAAATCGATTTAATATACTGCATTAAAATAGGGAAAAAAAAGTTGATTTACGTATTATTATGCATTTATATCTTTGAGGAAAGATTACAAAATTTACAAAACGGTTTGCAATACACATAAATAGTATTCTACAGAAAACACCATAAGGATTGACAACCTTCAGATAACGTCAAACATTCCCCTTCAATTCACTTCAACTCTTTACTGGAACAAAAATACTTCCAGTCGAGCAGCTTCCGAGAACAAGCGACGACTAAACTGAGTTTTTCAGACACAAACGTGACAGAATTTTACAACAGTTTGAACAACCAACAGCGCAAAAAAGGCAAACAACTCTTCACATTAAAGTGAACTTTTCATTTTACATTTCAAACAACAAATGGCGGGCTTATCTTTCGAATTTACGCCGTGACGCTTAAGTCGAGTTGAGTGAACATTGTGCTTCTGATCAAGAAGTGAACAGGGAATACATATCTTAAACACTTGGAGTACTTTTCTTTTACTTTTTCTTTAGGTGAGTTTTATTTTCAGGGCATTTTCTTTGGGTTATTTCGTCGAACATAAAAAAAAAATCGGATAGAGATCCCCTGAGTTCTTAGTTTTTCGTCGTGGATGCTTATGAAAGAATTTCTGGGTTATGATGTTTGCCTTTAAAGTGATATTTAATTAGTTCTAAACATGAAAACTGTTTTGTTAATATTTTAAGATATTAATACATACTTAAGAAACTTGGGGAAAAAATTATAGTATGTAAGGAAAAAACAAACAAACAAAATCTTTCGAATTTAAAGACAACAAAATCTTTCCAAAACAAAATCTTTCGCTTATCTTTCGAATTTACGCTGTGACGCTTAAGTCGAGTTGAGTGAACATTGTGCTTCTGATCAAGAAGCGTACAGGGAATGCATATCTTGAACACTTGGAGTATTTTTGTTTAAGGTTTCCTTTAGGAGGGTAGGGGAAGTTTTACTTTCCGGGTATTTTCTTTGGGTTATTTCGTCGAACATAAAAAAAAATACCGCATACTGATACCATGGGTTCTTAGTTTTTGGCCGAAGATGCTTATAAAAGATCTTCCGGGATTTGATATAAGACTTTAAAGTGATAAATAATTTGTTCGAAACATCAAAGTTGACATGTTAATATCTTCAGATATCAATACATATAGTTAATAATTCAGAAACTTAAGATTATTGTTGGAAAACATATTGTCTGTCGAAATTCGATTAATTCGCAAATTTTTTATTATGTGTTTTCCTAATAACTAAGATATTTCCAATTATTATAACGTAAAAGGAGTTAAATATGCAATCCATGAATAAATACGCATGGATTTTTATTTGTATAAAAATTCTTAAGATTATAAATCTAAAGATAGCGTCTATAATCTCTTTCATCGGACTTAACAATTTCAAGCTTGAACAATCTGTTGATAGTTTATGTAATGTCATTGTACATCACAAACTAGTTTATATTTTCAAACTTGAATAATCTTTAGAAATTTGGTTCCTGTCCAACTTCGATATTTTCCAATGATTGCCAGGACAATTTAAAAGCTTAACTTTATTAATGGCTTTACTTATTCAGATATAAGGGAAATTTATCACAATCCATTTTGCTATTTTTATTGTTGTATCTTTGCCAAAAACATGTTTTCAAATCTATTGTCGTAAAATATGTTGTCACTTATGGAAGCATTTCAAAATATACTGTATAACATGTCGATTTGAGTTTTTTAATGTTATTTATGCTTTTTGAGACTTACCATACGAGTAATTCGCACTAAAGTTGCTGCATATCTTTTTACAAAAAATATAAATTTGTATTATGTGGTGTATTGCTGATTTGGTAAGATTTTAATACACCTAAAAGGCGAGCTGTTTTTGTTTTGCTTGAATAAATGATGACAGTGCATTTAATGCGTGTTTGAATAAATAATAAATTCAGAAACAAGAATTTTGGGTTGCTATACAAGCGTTAAATGCATTTGAAAATTAGATTTAAAAAAATATATGTAAGAAAATAAAATTATTTTATAGAAACATAAGTAATGGATTCAGAACATTAGATTTTAAATAAACATACCACATCTATTTCAATTAAAACATTATTTTGTGTATTTGTTTGCAATTTTCACTTGCATTGTAATCGTTACCGGCTGCCTATTTCTAGCCCCCTTTAGAAGCTTTAACACAGCCAATTACGCCTCGTAATTTGGAACCCTAGTCAAGTGACGAGGTAATTTTTTAGTTACATAGAAAAAAGCTGCCCTTTTTCCTGGCTACCTTTGCCAGCCCTCCTTTACATTTCAGCACATCCAATTTACGCGCTCCAATTGTAAACCACAAAATATGACCAAATAACGCATATTTCTTCACAGTGAAAAACCGTAGGAACCAGTTTCCAACTGCAATTTATGGCCGTACGCTCTAATCCAATAAAACTTTCACCGTATCTCTTGGAAGGGCGTGGCTTAATTTGTTATTAGTGTCCATTACATGTGTAATGAATAACCTCTTGATCGAGATCGATGGAGCAGTTTAAAAGCAATGTTTTTTTTGTTTTTTTGCAATGGAGATAATTGCAAGGTATTTTTTTTTATTTTTGTTTTTGTTCTTATTCTTCTATACCGCATTGTTGTTAAATAATAGTTCTTTTTTAGTATTATTTTTTTTTCTTTCGATTTCTGATGGTTTAAAACTGCACTCAGAAAAAACAACCACACATACGTATTTTGTTACTTTTTTTAACATTACAAAATTGTGTAGTTTCAATACAAGAATTGTGTTGATAACCTACGAACACAAACTAATATTGTTAGATTACAACAGACGATAGCGAGAGGAGACAATAATGACAGTATTTTATGATTAATTACAAGCACAATACATCCATATATTTATGCTTTGTTACAACATTTTTATTGTATTTTGCTGATTACTAAATAATAATTTGTTCATAGCAAAGTTTTGAGCCCACTATATTAACTCTTTCATATTTTTAAAACATATTTTCAACTAGATACCTTATTCTATCCTAGATTCTCCTACATAAAGTAATTATAAGAACAGTGGAAACTCTTTAGCAAGAAATTTTGTAGAAATTGTTATTGAATACAACTAGGAAACTTTATAACGTCCTTGTATTTTTTTTATTTATAAGTTTAAAAATATAACCACCAGGATTGCTTAAATAATTTTTTTTTACTTATTTCATTTTTTTTCTAAAACAACCTAAAATAAAAAAATATTTCAGAAAAAAAAATTGCTTTTACATATAACACTGTTAAAAATTATGCACTTTGTTTCGCCAAAAATATGGTTCCTAGTAGCTGCAACGGCTGTGTGGTGAAACGTTAAACCCTATTTTTGGTATTCGGTTGAACTATTTCTCAGGTTTTTGTTTCCAATTCCAGAAAAATGGTTCAACCAAACACCGGAAAAAAGGTGAAACATTTCACCACATAGACGATGCAGCTACTAGGAACCAATATCATGGGGAAACCAAGCACGACATTTTTAACAGTGTAGGTTCTCCCAGATTCTATCGAAATAAAACAGGAAGAAAAATAGTGTTCTACGCATGTTCGAAACAGTTTAGGGTTAATTTTGCGTAAAATGCGATAAGGCTGCCGGGGTAGATTCTATCTCGAAAGGTGGAAAGTTAAATTCCGGAAAGACATAAATTCTGGATGAGCTTTTGTAACAGTTGTCACAAAAGCGTCCAGAATGTTTGTTGTTTCAGTTTTAAACGTGAGGTTAAAATAGACATGTAGAGGTTGAAGTTATTTTAAGTAGATATTTAATGTTGAACAAGTAAAATTATAATATATTAAATACGAAGTATAGTAAACAGGAAAATACTCATATTATTATTTACATAGCATTGTTACTATAATTCTTACGATTTAATATTATAGGTTTTAATGAGAAGTTTTTTCTCTTAATATCTGAGAGTGATGAGTCGTGTAGATAGATTAATTAAAAACATTATATATCAATAAGGTTTGTAAGGATAAATGTATTTTGTGTTACATTTAATTAAGCACATTAGCCTTCAATGATTGAGTGAACTTCAATGAATAATCCCTACCCAGTATTACACTGTTAAAAATTTTGTGCTAGGTTTCACCATGATATTGGTTGGTTTCACCATGATATTGGTTCCTAGTAGCTGCAACGGCTGAGTGGTGAAATGTTTCACCTTTTTTTCGGTGTTTGGTTGAACCATTTTTCTGGATTTGGAAACAAAAACCTGAGAAATGGTTCAACCGAATACCAAAAATATGGTGGAACGTTTCACCATTCAGCCGTTGCAGCTACTAGGAACCAATATCATGGTGAAACCAAGCACAAAATTTTTAACAGTGTGGAATAGTTTGGAAAAATACTGAGCAAGTTTAATCATAACATAATTTTATAATTATCCTAATTTTCAAAAATCGAATTATTATACTTAAACAAACAATACAATAATATATTAAAAAATCTATCACGATCTAAATATTTACTCACGGCATGATTTTAAAGTATCATCACCAATCTGTACAAAAAAACCTCGTAAAAATAAATATTTTTTATTATGACGATAGTTTTATTGATGAATATTTTTATTATTATCATTAAAATATTATTTTCTATTTAGTAAATGAATGAAAGGAAATCAATTTATAATAAAAAATTTAGTGTATATATGTTTTGAATAAAATTAAACGCTTTTTTCTTATGAAACTTGTTTTGAAGTATAATTGCATAGAAAAACGGGTGTACCGGAAGTAACTACCACAAACCTATTTTATTTTTTGAAGGCTAACTTCATCTATTTGAATATTTTTATGGTGTAAATTACAGTTTAAAAAAAGCTTTTAAACCTTGAAAAAAATCAAACTATTTAAAAAAGGGTACTATTATTTAATTGCTGTAAGTGTCTATCAACTGTTTTGCTATTTTGTTTTTTCGTTTAATGTTCAAAGTAGTTTTGATAATCTTTTTTTACCACACGTGACTTACACTACAGGAATGGTAATATTTCATGCAATTATTCATAATAAGCTAAAGCGAAAAGTTGCACATATATAAAGTTTTAAAGTAATCTTGGTAGTTGTTTTTTGCCTTCACACTTTATAGTTATCTAACCATTAATTTTGCAAACATGATAAAAATTGCCAACAAATATCCTGATTAAAACTAAAACGCTAAAGTTATTTATCTTTTGTGTCCTAATAAAACCACCTTACAACTTTGCTAATTACAGCAATTTTTTAAATCTTCACTAATGAGTTACGATATTTATTTTGTTCTCATCATTCTGTTGTCATTAACTAAAAGAAACCTCACCACACAATATTTAATTTCTCTAACAGATGTGGCTGACTGCAACCGTGTGAAGAATAAAAAATTGTGTTTATGTTTAATCAGCCGCCATGTTAGGCTTAATAAATTCAAATGGATCAAAAGTTCTGTTGTAGGATTTTTTGTTAATGAGTATATCTGCTAATTACGATAGGATTTTAAACACATCATGTTTGGGTTTGGAAAAGCTGTAGATTAATTTCATAACGCTTCTAACTAAATATGTTCCTAGAATTTATTATAGAGCTCTAAATCTGTCAATTTTCTCCTTGTTATTTTTAAACCTTGTCAGTTAGTAAAAGATATTTAAACTTTACCTGACTCTAAATCCATAAGTATAGACGTTAAAACTTTGGATAAATATAGAATTTTACTGAATATATGTCTATAAGAATAACGCGTATTATATGTGTTTCG
Source organism: Oedothorax gibbosus (assembly GCA_019343175.1). Taxonomy (NCBI): domain Eukaryota; kingdom Metazoa; phylum Arthropoda; class Arachnida; order Araneae; family Linyphiidae; genus Oedothorax; species Oedothorax gibbosus. Next base: position 253,220 of record JAFNEN010000481.1, read on the forward strand.
TGAACGAATTTGTTTAGTTGCAACAAATTATCTAGGTTACAAGTTTGCTAATGGTGTTATCATGTAATATTTTATTACATTTTTACACGGATTTACTATGAGGTTAAATTAAGTTACCAGAAGGCAAGTACAATTTTCATTTGTTACTACTTCTTTTGTAAATTTAATTTATTTTTCATCCCTTAAATCTTTATTAGACTTTAGTAGTGCAATTAATACTAAATTTTGGAAAAACGCTTGCGCATAAATACTAATTACAAAAATAATAATTTTAATATGCTTGTTTGGAATCTAGTATTTGCAGGTCAAACTACGGTAAAAAAAATGATAGAATTGGGCAACTGACTCTTACGTTAACGTATACGCCGCGGTTCGAACAAACAAGTCATGAGATGTATTGTTAAAAAATCGGCGTTTGTTAGTATTTGAATGGCTGTGTGGTGAAATATTTCACCATATTTTCGGAATTTGACTGAACAATTTTTATATTTTGTCTTCCGAAACACTGAAAAATGAATTTCGAAAATATGGTAAGACATTTCACAACACAGCTGTTGTAGGAACCATTATAGGCATATTGGAACTACTTTAATGGTAAAAACAAGCACACATGTTTTAGCAGTGTTGAGATATGACTCTATCTTAAAGAATCTCAATTTTCAAAGTCTACTTATGAAGTTTAAATATACATCATGGTGCATGATATATGAAAGCAACATAGTCAGATAATAAAGTCTCAATTGAAGTGGGCTCTCGGATTGTCATAAACAAAACAATATTGTTTTATTAACAACAAAAATTATACAGATTTTAACACAAGATTTCATGCATTATTATTAGTTACTATTTTGTAAGACCAACATGAATAATTGTGTAATTTTGTTTCTTATTAGTAATTACTCATTGAAGGTAAGTCTTGAGGGGTTCTGCATGCATAAGTAAATCTACAATCAGTGATTTCAAAGAAATCAACCGCTTCGTGGGTAATTTTGCTAACTATCTTAAAAGAATGAAATTACCGTAAGAGTAGTTATAATTAGATAGTTTTGGTGAAGAAAGATGTTAATTTTTGAAAAAAAAAGTATAACTAAGCATAGGAATGTACTATTTAGGAAAATTTCTTTAAAAGAAACATTGTGGAGTCAAATGTTTGTTTTGAAAGAATATTTCCTTGGTATTTATTATAATGATCTCATTTATAAAATTAGACTACCGTAAGGGTAACTTGATATTTTTTCGTTGATTTTAATACCAAAGTAATCAGGTTATTTGTTTGAATTTTTTTCTGCTTCAATTTGAAATGCACAGAAAATATAGTAATAATTTTAAAATAAAGCATTAGAATTAAAAGAAAAGCTTTAACATTAATAACACATAAGAATTAGAGTCATTTCTGCTCGAGAAAAACTTAGGTTAATTTATAAATAATTCTAATTCTGAACTTTTTAAGATTCACAATTGTAAACATTGCGTTACCATATCGTCAATTCTAGTATTCAACATGCATACCAATGTATTATTTTCAGGTAAAAAAATAGTTTTCCTTAGTCTTTTGTATTGTACCTTTCTCCTCTTTTCAAGTTTGCATGTTTACTTTTTTTTAAACTCTGCATTTCTTCTATCCTTAAGGACAATCGGAATTTATAAGAGCAATACTATTGTTTCAAGTCAAAACTGACTAACTTTGCTAGTCAGACTACTCTTTAGATAAAAGAAATTTGCATGAGGGCAAAACAATCCCCTGATCATCAAGGAAGTGTCCATGATAGCGTAATTTTTAGGAAGGAAAGGAAGGAAATGTGCTGCATATAAAGGAACAAGTGTCAACATTGTTAAAGACACTACAAAACGGACTATCCTAGACTTACCTATTAGGGAGTGCAATATGGTCGACTCCTTTATTTGCAAAGCATCATACTACTTGTCAGGTGAAATTTTGTAGTCAAGTGTTCAAATCCAACTTTGCTTTCTTGTAAAACAATTATTTGGAAATTCTTTCTTTAAAATCATAGTAGAATGTAAAAAGTTCAAAGCATGTTAGATGTTTATATTTACCAAACTGATAGTTCTTTTCCATTGGATATATTTAAAATTAGGTTAAATAACCGTTACATTTAATTCAAGTAACACTTTTGCTCATTGAATCAGTGTTTTAAATAATCAGTAATTCTATATGGTTACAGTCCACTCAGCCGAATGAAACTCAACCGAACGCCCTAATCCGCAAAATCTCGCCAAATTTCATGGCAACATATTCACCATTATGGCGATAATGTTTTCAACATAGATTTTTCTTTCGTTATCCTGCACTTCAAGATGGCTAACGATTTGACTGGTTTATCGCTCTAAAATAGCAATTGTGCTTAAGAAAACAAACCGCATACATATAAGCACCCAACATATACGGCCCCTCCGAAGATAGCTGACAGCTTTTCACTAAGGGGCTGAGAATTTTACTGAAGAGAGCGGCTGTCATAATGATGTCTTCGCCAAGCACAACCACACTTTATCACCAAGTTGGCTACTTTTTGCGGTTTCGGCTGAGTCTCATTCGGCTGAGTGGACTGCCACGTTCTATATGCATGTTTACTAAAAATATTTAATTAAACTGTTGCATCGATATAAGGAATATGTTTCAAACTAATCAAAGCTTTTGACGGAACACCTATGGTTCTAAAATACGACGCCCGTCGCCAATAGCCCTCGTGTAGCTCTAGTGATACGATAATTCAAACTAAACTAAACTAAACTTTGACGGAACACCTAAATATTCTAAAGTTACTTAAATGAAACGAATTAAATTAGTGATTCAACGTAAATAAATACTTTATTACTAATTTATCACTTATCCCACCCTTTTAAATATTTAATCTATACAACAAATGTTTTAAGACAGCTAAAAGAATAATTTATACGACACACTCAATGCGGTGATTTCTTAAACCGATTAAATAGAATTACTTAACCATATTCAATGGATTAAATACGAACATTTTGCATTTTCTAAAAGTCTTGACAGTGCAATCAATTATTTAGCAGGTTTTTAGAGATGTTCTTATGAAATGTTGTTAATAGTTTTTTTAAACAATTACAGTGAATAATACATTTGTTTTGTGCTCACAAATTGAAACAATGGTAAATTTGTTTTACATTTGATGATAAAGAAGATATTGTTGTTTCTAATCTTGAAATTTCTTTCAACTAGATGTTTATAATTCTGACTTACAATTCATACTTTAAACATAATGAAAAATAAAATATTTGCAAAACAATTGTTAATAGTGTTCAACTGAATTGTTTTGGTACAACATTTCATTAAAATGTACTGAAGTAAATATGAACAATTACCTACGTCAAAAAAAACTCAAAAATATCTTCATCATTTATCAATATAACCTTTTTTCCAGATAAGATGATAACAATTATTCTTTTTAAACAAAAATATGACATGAACGAATCTTGTAACATAAATGTTCCATGAGTTTGGAGAGGTTTAAATTTTCTTAATTTATATTTAATGCTTTATATTCCCTTTTTTCATGTCCAATTCTATTTTTAAACCCTTTCTCAAACTTACTTAAAAATATACAAGGGATACTTTTTCTTCAATAAAAATGCCGTTGTGAATAATGTTTCTGTCAGTGTGAATTTATGATAGCTTTTGCCTAGAGTCGTTTTGATACTCAAGAGTAGTTTTGACACAAACGCATTTATTTTTATTGCATAGATATTTCATATGTACAACACAATTTTTTTTCTTTTTATGTTTATAACATAATTTTTAAGAGTCTAGGAATCTAAATAAATTTTATTGGACAAGCGTTTATGTATTTTGTTTTAATAGAAATAAGAAGACTTTCTAAGGGAAAAAATAAAGATCTTCAACTATTTAAAATTTAAATAAAAAAAATTAAAATTATATTGTGAAAAAATTATTTCACCAAAATTTATAAGTTTATTTTCTAATATGTTTTTTAGATCCGTTTAATATTTGTGTCGACTTTGGGATTATTATCCTGTTCAATTAGCTTCATTAATAATTGAAGTGTAACACCTCGTGTAGCTCTAGTACGAAGTAAATTCAAACAAACTAAAACTGAAGAAGAAGTAATTACTTTATTACTATACAACCATTACTATTACTATGTAGCAATTGTTTTACTATACTACTATTACTACTTCTTACTACTAACCAATATATTCCATTACTTAATAAAATTAAAAATGTCAGTCTTAACATTGTAATCTTCCAATTCATGATTGAGAAAAATTAAAAATTGACGAATATCAACTTCCTTTGGATTGAGTGGCATATAATTTTCAAATTTATTGTGCAATTCATCCAATTCAGCTGTGTTTGGCAAATGTTGCTGCTAGCAACTCGAAAAACCAATTGAAATGTTACCTTAAGCTCTGTGTAAATTATTAATAACAAACGCTTTCGTTCATAGAAAGACCAGAGACTACAATATTTTAATATTAATTTTTATGAATGCATGTTCGATGTATTTCTATGAATGTTTTACTGATCAATCAATTTCAGGCATTTCAATGTTCCATAACATTGTTTCAAGAATACATCTATTATGAGGGGTTCAATAGATAAACCAATAACCGTTACAAAAGTCTGTGTAATTGCTTTTTATAACATGTATTTATTGACAAAATGAGTACTTTTGAGTGATATGTAATGATCGAAACCGACTAAACGTCCGATATTGAAACATTGTTTATCATAAACGTAACAAAACAGTTGTCTCTCTTAGTAGCACCACAAATTGATTTTACCATAAACCAACACTAAATAATGTTACTCCGTACTAGTTGCCCAACTGATAAGGCGTTGATCTTCAGGCATAAGCATGACGGTCGATGATTACGATGTTTGACTATTGCAATTCTGTAAACTGAATGTGAAACAAAAATTTTACTAAACTGGGTCGGCGGTGGGTAGCACTTCACGATTTTCAATATTACCACTCTATAAATAAATACATTCAAAGTAAATATATATCCAATAAGGTAATCGCAATAATCTATAATAATAAAAATGAAGTTTTGTGTGTGTGTGTTTGTGGGTATGTCTCTTATAGACTCATAAACTAGACATTTGTTTGACTCGTAACTTGGCAAAATTATGTAGTTCATACTTAGATTATGATTTTTGAACTTTCAGAGCTCAAAATGTTCTATTTTTCGAGAAAATTCGAATATTCTGAAAAAAATACACCACTTTCACTCAAATCCGATCATTTTTTTTACTCTCCTGTAGCCATCTGCTGAAAAAATTAAATAAAACTTTTAGCGAAAATATTTAAAATTGAAAATGTTTATTTTATTCTGTTGCCATTACCTTCAGAAACTAAATTCATTATTTGAAAAATAATTGAAAGGTTTCAAGTGACGTAATTCCATCCAGTCTCCATTCTAGGATTTTATTGTGGGTTTAGGTGATGGATTTCTTCATTGATGGTCCTGTTGATTGCAAAAATGTGCATATTTAAGCTACTTCCGTGAATTATAACTATGATGATTGTTAAATATCATCGTACTAGAGCTACATTTTAGTGTTTTGTTTTCATTTTTTCGCCAAATACGTCGCCAAACTCGCCAAATTCTTACCTAAACGCGCCAAATAATTTTTTAAAAAAAATTATAAGCTGGTTTGTTGTTTGAAGGCCATTGTGGTAGAGAATAATAAGAGTGTTTGTAACTATATCTTATCTCGCCAAATTCTTTCCAAAAACGTGTTCAAGGCCATCGTACTAGACCTACATATAAGGGTTTTGCTTTCACTTTTTCGCCAAATATTTTGCCAAATTCGCCAAATTCCTACCGAAACGCGCCAAATAAGAATTTGTGTAAAAAAAATTTTAGCTGATTTTTTGTTCGAAGGCCATTGTGGTAGAGCTGTATAATACGAGTGTTTGTAGCTATATCTCTTTTCTCGCCAAATTCTTTCCAAAAACGCGTTCATGGCCATCGTACTAGAGCTACATATTTAGGGTTTTGTTTTCACTTTTTCGCCAAATATTTTGCCAAATTCTTAACTAAACGCGCCAAAAAATATATATTTTTTTTTAATTTATAAACGGGTTTGTTGTTCATGGTATTATAAAACCTAGCCATTCTGCTTATAGTACCCCCGTCACTGGTCAAGATATGTTGAATTTTCATGAGTAACCTTTTATTTGTTCCAATAATGTATGATTGTTTACCATACCTATTGCGTCCTATTATACAAAATCTGTTGTTGATACCCCAACTAGAGTAAAATTTTAAATGTGATTATAAAGATTATTTTAAAACCAAATTTCTATGTTATAAAAGAACACTCCTGAAAGAAAGAAGACCGAACTATTTTCAAATGAATGGAAAGACAACCCTATCCGAGTTAGAACTTTATGTGTTGACTGATTCAATAGTGATTTCGAACCACAGTGGAACTGAATTTCTTCTGTTTGTTTTCCCCATTGTTGCGTCAGTTTCCCACCATACAAAGGAACTCTATACTCATGGCTCATCGACTACCCAAGATAATTCCAAAACCAAATCCAATGATTTAATGACAGTGCACTGAACAACCACAATGGTTATATGAACTTTACGTGGGCCCACACCAACAAAACCTTTTTTACAATGTGATGTTTGAATTTTGATAAGTTACATGTGAATATTTCCCCGTTTTTTTTTTTACTGCCTCCCTTTTCCACCGCTCCCCTGACCCAGTTTTTTGCAGTATTATAATTTTTTCCAGGCTTTTTACCAACTTCCCCTTTTCCATAACAATCTGTAGTACAGGTTGTTCCCTAGTTTTTTTGGTCACACCGTCATTCCACAACTTCCCCCGTTTTTCTTTTTGAGGAAACCTCCACGCGATTTCTGGCTTAGGGATATGTGACTTCTCGTTCATTTCTCTACCTCAGTATCTCAAATTATAAATGATTTGTGTTGAAATGCACACGGGTGTGGCCTCAAGATTTTATGAAACGTCCACATCAGTGGTCCAGAAAACTCATGTCGACATTTTAACTAGCTTTCCCTCGACGGCTTGCTAAGGCAGGCTCTTCACTTGTTTTGGCACAGCAAGTTAAAAACTTCACACCTGAAAACCTGCCAGTTTTCAAAATTTTTATTGTTTTCCAGAAAAATAATTTTTTGGGCTGCAATTCCATGTGCAGTTTTTCCTTTTTTTTTTTTCATGTGTAGTAGGCCGGCCGCCAATTTTGTATTTTTGGTTGAATTTTTATACAATTATGCCAGTATTTTCTGTTATTTTGTCCATTTCCACAAATGTCTTTATTAGATAGTTTACAAGTGTATTATTGTTAGTATAGTCTTTGCCATTTACTTTTTATTTTCTTCCCTGTGTCAACTGTTTACCATTTTGTGTACTTTCCTTTGTACTATTTCCTTTGATATTTTATTTTCATATTGTTGCTATGATGTAATATTGTGGCAGTGGCTGATCACGTGCATTCCATTTCGATTCCATTTTAAGCTTTTGGCCTGCACTGGTGGTCTGATCACCCATTAGTTGGTCCAAAAGATCCTTTATACCAAATTTTCCCTAACCAGAAGTAATTTTTTTTTCTCCCTTTCGTCCATTTTCCTCTTCCTCCTGGTGCACCTTTGCGGAGGGGGGAAATGAGACGACAATATTCCCACTATTAAAATACCTGAGACGACAATATTCCCACTATTAAAATACCTTCAATATTAAAATCATACACCTTTGTCAATCTACTTAATCATACAACGTTGTCAACCTAACTGGATTTTATCTTTGACACGTGCGTACAAAAAAGCGCTTGCTCAGCACGGTTCTCACGAGAATGACCAACCACGTGATCGTCTCCACTAAAGCAAATCTGTAAGTTTAAATGCGCACTTTTTAACCAGACCTCGCCATGTGAAGATGTGTTTGTAGTGGCCGTCTTGGCCGTTGATAAAGAAGATACCTAAAATAAAGAACTATGATGTCCAGCAGTGTTTCTCCACTCCTTGTGATGTAAAATTCATCATATATATATATATATATATATATATATATATATATATATATATAATATAATATATATATATATATATATATATATATATATATATAATATATATATATATATATATATATATATATATATATATATATATATATATATATATATATATATATATATATATATATATATATATATATATATATATATAAAATTGTACATATACTTGGATCAATTAAAACTTTTTTTTTAGTCCGTGCGAAGTACGGGTATTTATTTGCTAGTCTTAGATAAAAACAAGAAGTTCTTAAAAGAAGTAAAATAGCCTACTTTCCTGTTTCTTAAATACTTACTGAAATTCTTATCGGGAAACAACTAGGTTCATAACAATAAATATAATCAACAATCGTTTCTACACTAGATTTACACACATTAGAAAAAATATCGCTAAACACAGCATCCAACTATAATTTAAACTTCTAAAAGCCGAAATCAACTATTTTCCTTAATATTCTTTCACATATAACTTAATGTTATTTATCGTCTGCTCGATTTATTTGTAGTTCGAAGAATAATTACATATTTATTAATAACAAAAATAAGGAAACTACTCCAAACTGCATTAAAAAAATGTAAATTAAAACTAAGCAAAAAATATGCCTTGCCGCTTTCTTGGTAAACAATAAATGAACAATCAAAGAATCACGTTGTGCTACATTTTATGACGTCATTCCAGAATGATTCATGAAAAAATTATTTTGCTTCAAATATTTTTAAATAAAGTTTCTCATGCCGTTATTGATTTGTCAACAGTGATTTAAATAACTCAAAATTGGATTTCACTGCTAATTCAATGAGAAATTCGCGACAGATAGTAGATGTATGTCCGTCCGGACGTACAGACAGGTGGACAAAATGTATGAAAGTTGGGTCTCTGAGGTCATCGCTTTCTAACAAAAAAGAATTTGTAAGATCCTAATAATAGAACCGATTTTGGAAGGGGGTACGAACAGACAGACAGACGGACATCGACCGCATATCAATACCTACTTTTTTAATTGTTTCGAATTAAAAAAAGAAAGTAGGCTAAAAATCATATGGCAGCTAACTTTTGGCCTTGTAACATTTCCAAAAAAAAACATATTATGACGTCCGAGAGATACTAGGAACTCGTTACCGAATTTGAAGTCCTTAGCTCTTTTAGTTCAAGCTTGAAAAGTGGTTTTGTACACGCATACATCCTCATACACACGTACAACACCTCTTTAAGACAGCATTAGATTCCAGCCAGTTTCAGTTTCGGCATTTGACCGCTGTTCCAAAATGCATGACACGTTGCCGATGGTATAAATGTATATTCCTCTGAACAACTTTCATCCAACCAAAATTTTTAAAAATACCTCCAGTAAAGTATATTTGAATATACATTTAATAACTAGTAAAATTTCATTAAAATGTATCGAATAGATTTTGAGAAAAAGGTACATAAAAAAGGTCATTTTAACATGGGCTACAATGGTGGGTTATAAACATAAAAAGAAAAAAAACTTCGAAAATTGTGTTGTACATATGAAATATCTATGCAATAAAATAAATGCATTTGTGTCAAAACTAATCTTGAGTATCAAAACGACTCTAGGCAAAATCTATCATAAATTCACACTGACAGAAACATTATTCACAACGGCATTTTTATTGAAGAAAAAGTGTCCCTTGTATATCTTTAAGTCATGATACGCAGTTTGAGAAAGCGTTGAAAAAAACCCGACAAAGTCGAACCTGCCTTTGACAGATTCTATGTGAAATGGGTTTAAAAATTAAATTGATATTAAATGACTGTGCGTGTGGATAATATTTCTATTTGGCTTGAGTGGCTTCCCGAATTGACTAAATCGCAAGCTTGTTTCCGATACATCATTTTCTATTAGCGAATTTGAATTTTGTAACACATAATGGCAAAAATTGGTTTTAATAGCTCATTATAATTAAGTTTCAGAGTGCCAAGAATCATTAATCTAAAAAGTAAAAACAAAGTAAATAGACTAAGAAGTCTGCTAAGAAATCTCTAATTTTTTCTGAGTAAGGTGATTTTGCAAATGCGTTTATAATTACTTAAAAACACTTTTAAACCGATTTAGAGTTAACATTAAAACCAAATCGCCCCTAAACATCGTTTTCAGCGATTTATTATGCTCTCATTTTTAAACTGCAATAAAAATGGTATTTACGCTCCACACACAATAAACATCAAAGCTAATTAGCGTTTAGAATGTTTGCAAATTGCGAAATAGTTCTAATCTAAATCTCATCCATCAAACGAGGTTTGTTCCAAGGCACGACTTGTGATAGTAGAAGTGAGGGGAAGGAAACAACTGTCAGATTAGAAACGATTGGACGTTATAGGATGCATTAGAGAAATTATCCAATTTTTAGTATATATTTTCATTAAGGAGATACGGTACCCAAAACATTATTTCTAGAAATAATAACATAAACTTGTAAATTATAGTGGTTTTATATAATGTTCACTTGAAATAAACATTTTTTAGCAATAAAAACAAATATTTACAAGTAGTTTTCATTTATTTTTTTTAAAAAAGTCACAATTTTGAAAAACGCAAAACCGAGCAAAAAGGTTGGAAGCAGACGAAATACGTATTTAAACTTATAGGAATGACTCCAGAAAATATTTAATAAATTTGTTTCTACAAAAGATAACATTATGAAACTTTCAGTAAATGTTCAGAAAAATATTGTAAATAATAAGAAGTAAAACCTGAAAAATCGATATTTTAACTAATTTTTGGGTACCGTATCCCCTTAAAAGGGAGTTATATGTAGAAAAATTATTTACTTACTTTAATTATTAAAAATTATTATTATTAAAAATGATTGCATTTCTTTTTAAAACAGATCATATAATTCAATTACAATCAAACACTTGACGCGAAGTAACATGTAAGGCAATAATATTATATAAAGTACAATAAAACTAAACAGTAATAAATACAATTCTATACGGTTTTTTAATTGACAAAATAATATCATTATTTCAAAGAACCGTCATGTATAATTAATTAACACTTTAAAATTAATGCATTTATTTCCAAAATAGCGTACTTAGTTTTATCTTTAAAAAACAAAATATCGAAATAAGTAACTGAAATCCTTTAAATAAATCTTCATTTGAAAGGCTGCCAATACCGAGATTAATTTATCTATAATTAAATATTTATGGACAGCTAAGCTGTTTTAATGCGATAAATTTTAAGCGGATTCTCAATTACTTTAAATGTCAATAATTTCTTAACAATGCCGTTTTTGACTTTCTATTAAAAATTATTTTCTGTTGGACGATTCGATTGTTAGTTTTACTATTTCTGCATGCAGCAATATTATTATCGATTATGGTATATTATACTATTTAATTTTGTTTCGAAAGCAATTATAGGGTTTCTCGTAAAATGTTGCAATTGTAAATGCTATTCAGAAACTCACATTCGTTTTCTAAAACTAATAAATAACAAAATACCTATCAAAACAAATAGATGTAACACGTTAGAAGATAATAGATTTTTATTTTAATGTATTGTTAACACATTAAGGCATATTTATTATTCATAACACTCAATTGTATAATCTAACTTTTGATCTGAAGATCAATTTACGTTTGCTTAACTTTAAATTTAAAATATAATTAATGTTAGCAAGTTTTAACTTGATATTATAACTGTTAATTAACTATATAGCCATTTGAGGGGAGACGTAAATTATTGGCACACATAGTTTAGTTGTTGGTACATTAATTGTTGGTAAATTTTACATGTTTCGTCCCCCCCCCCCCCCCCCCCGAGTCTCAAAAATAGCTCGCCTTCTTCAGAAAAATACCCAATGCAAACTAACAGTCGACAGCGCGAAGCTGTGAAACATGATATCCAGGTAAGGGTCGTAGAGGGATTCGGGGGGAATTTGCGTGGGAGAAACGTTATCCCCTTGCTAAGGGGCTTTTCCAAATAGGGGATGTTGGAAGTTCATGATTACTTAACTAAAATTACTTGTTTTAGGTCAAGCTACTAAATTGCTACGTGAATATGTTTTATTGTACGGTGAATAGCAACGGTGGCTAGATTAGTTTTGGAAAAAGTATAGTTATAAAAATCTGAATTCGTTGTGTAGGTTTTAAAGAGTTCGGTAGAGATTTACTGTACGGTCCCCCTTGGCGAACTTTCCAATATCGCAACAAAAGTCCGCATTTTGGAAACTTTTTTTAAAAATAGGGTTGCCGGAAAACGTCATCGGTGCTAAGTCATAGAATTCGAATCATCAGTCGAAGTCAGACAGGTTGCCAGAAAAATTATTTATCGCCAAATCTGAAATAATCGCGCCAAGGGGGACCGTACAGTAAATCTGATCCAAAGAGTTCTTATTAAAATGTCTTTTTTTTAATTGTGTCAAAGACGTTACGTTATTATGTTGCTATGAGCTCTGGAAAGCCTCATAGCAACAGAATAACGTTGATTTCACGCAAAATTCCCCCCTCTCCCTTTACACCCCTTTTATCAGATATCATTTTTCACGGCTTCACGTTGTCCTTTTTTTAGTTTGTGTTGTGTATTTTTCTGAAGCAGGCGAGGGATTTTTGGGACTCGCCGCGAAACCTGTAAAATTTGTACCAACAAATAAACTATTTGCGCCAATAATCTACGTTGTTTCCTTCGTCAATCCTCTCATGTTTCATACTCAAAATTGAATATATTTTTTTGAATATCTACACTCTTAAAACAAAAAAGTGAAATCCACTCCTATAGGGGGAGTGCAATTTTGGCACCGGAAAGAAGTGGAAATTAACGCAGACTGAGTTAAAACCGCTCGTTTTAAGAGTGAAATACGTAGATTGTTTTCTTTTATTTCTTTTACCCACTCCGCAAATAGAGTGAAATCCACTCCTATAGGGGAAGTGCATTTTCGGCACGGGAAGGAGTGGAAATTAACTCAGGCTGAGTTAAAACCGCTCGTTTTAAGAGTGAAGGACGTAGATTGTTTTCTTTTATTTCTTTTAGCCACTCCGCAAAAAGAGTGAAATCCACTCCTATAGGGGAAGTGAATTTTCGGCACGGGAAGGAGTGGAAATTAACTCAGACTGAGTTAAAACCGCTCGTTTGTTTTAAGAGTGTATAGCCATTTGTTTAAATGGTCAAACTTGATACAATAAATTTGTAATTAAAAATGTTAAAGTTTAAGTAATGAATTTCTTGTAAAGTTTTTTTCAGTATACATCCAATAAAATCATTTTTTTTCAAATGTAAACAACAGCTAAAACCAAATTACTTATATACCTTATGGGAATATTGAGTATAGGATAAAGCAACATAAAGCTCCGAAAAGCAAACTCCGACTCTATCAAAACACGCATCGTCAAAGCTTTGAATCGGATCTGAATAACAAAAGAAATGTGGTGATTTTCCACCGAATTCCTCTGTCGTAACAGCAAAACAAAGCCAGTTCTATGTATTGTAGAAGAATTTATACGATGCAAAACAGTCAGAATAGACAGTATTGCTTCTGTGGTAAATACAATTTATTTCTAAGAGGTGGAACTAAATAAAATAAAGGAACGATTGTAGAATAAACAAACCCACAAAACTCTATCTAATTCTTATAAAATGTTTTTTAAAAAAACCTTTACTTAGTTCTATATTGAAAAAAGAACAATTTATGTTCTTATTGTACAAAAACACTGAACCAAACCACATTTAAGTTTCGTCAATAACTAAGTACTTAGTTTTCTTAAAATATTATTTAGAGTTAGAAAGTTTTCAATATCACATGGCTTTAGCAAATTCGTCGACGCTTAAAAGTTAATTTAGAATATGATCAAATAATATTTAAACTTTATTTCGTTTTCATTCGACTTTAATACGATTAAAGTAAGTAAGTTTTAGTATATATTTTAATACATTTTTAATTATACTTTTTGTTATATATTGATTAAATAAATTTCCTTGACATCATGCTCACAGCATCTGTTTATAAAAAAAATTAAGTATCCTAGAAGACTATTATTTTCTTAACAAATACTTCGTCTAGAAAAGAATTTTCCTCATGAATAATTTACATTGATTTTTTTTATCTAGTAAATACGTGATAACGTGCACATAACTTGCCATTTAATAAATTTTTATTATAACGTGAACCTAATAAGTTAAGTTTTTATTACCACAAAAAAAATCTGCGTTCCAACATATTTATAATTACTTTGCCCTCTTTTAAATATCATACAAAAACTATTTTATAGCATAAAATAAGCAGAAAATTAATCTTTAACTACCGTTTAATAGGGTTAGCTTTCATGCAAAAAAATTTAATGGAATATTTGAGTTTAATATGTACATTAAGCATTTTAATTACCCGTCGCGTAAAGGATAGTTTAGCCTAATGATACTAAAAACGGCTTTACCTTAGCTAATGATTTTAGGAATATTTAGGACATTAGGTCTTTTTTTTAGGTCTTTAGGATATTATTTATTAGGATAATTTAAAAATTGACACTTTTTTGAAAAATTTGAGCACAATTTGCTGGTTATACTTGGAGACTGAAAAATGTCCTATTTTATTTTAAAATTTGTTTTTATTATATAGAACGTGGTCAACTTTAAATAATGCTATCCATAAAATTGCTATGAGCTAGGGCGCCCAGTCGGTAAGGCGCTTGCTTTGCATTTTAAAGGTAACATGTTCGGTCCCGGAACTCGCCAAAATATCTTAAAACCTTTAAAAGATCATTGCAGCTAAAAAGTCCGACGAATAATACACCGACGCGACTTACGACGTCGCTCCTAAAAGTTGCGTTGGGTGCCTACTTAGGTTTTTTCGAGTCACATGATTTTAGCTTTAAATATGACGACCCACGTTAGTCTAATTCGACGATAGTTCGACAATAATTCAACTCAAAATTAAGGAACATATATAATATCACATTGTTAAAATCAACCAAAACCCTTTTCTTTAGAGAGACGTCGTGAATATCAAGGGTTCTCAAGGGTTTTTCAAATACTCTTCTTCAACAACAACAACAACAAAAATTAAACCACTTCTAACAACCAAAATCTGTGTACTTACATATCAAGGGTAATCAAAACTTGTTGAAAATTAGATTAATTAAAAAAATCCATTACGTAACTAACACCCAACAAAATAATAAAAAAAAACATTCAAACGAATCTCGTGTATTCCTTGCACTAATTATTGGTGTCACGCACCAAGTGTCCTTCTGGTACCACTAATTGGGAATGAATACACGCCACCACTCTAATTTTGCGAATTGCAACAGTGTTAAAATTTAATTATACGAATCAGTACAAGTTGAAGAAAGAGAGTCTTTAAATAGACAGTCATTCTTCATTCTAACATCTTGAAATATGCAACCGGTGATAACGTTCTCCTTTTTTTCGCTTCGCCTAAGAAATTTTTTGTATTTTTGTGAAGTTATATTGTCCTCTCATATAAATATTATCTATTTATTTAAATCACAATAGATTTTAGATTCTTTCAAAAATAATTCCGAGCATAAATTGTTATGTATTTTTAACCATTGCACATTCTATTCGACTTTTTTTTAACATTGTAATGTATTCAATGAAAACAATTCAGTTTTCAAGCACTTTTTTCAATAAATACAAAAACGAATCTAAAACCACTTCTACCAAATTAACCAAAATGCCTGTAATTAAGTATGAATGGTCCTCAATCTAAATTTTAAACCACAAAATTCCCATTCACGATGAACACTCAACTAGAAAGAGACCCATTCAAACAAAGCCCTTCAATTCTTGACACTTACTATTGGTGTTTCGCTCCAAGTGCCCTTCTGGTACCACCAATTGGGAATAGATACACATCTCAACACTAATTGGGCAACTTACAAAGGTGTTAAAATTTAATTATACAAATCACTACAAGTTGAAGAAAGAGAGTGTTTAAATAGACTGTCATTCTTTTTTAAGCTCGATTTAACTTTATTATAAGTAATCAATTACTTATGAAATCAAAGCAGTATAGATTTCAGATTCTTTCCGAATACATTTGTATTATTATGCACTGTTAATCCTATTGATTTTCTATCTAACTTTTATGTTAATGTAATTTATTTAATGGAGCTATTTAAGTTTTCAAATACTCTTTTTAACAAAAGTATAAAAGAATCTAAAACCGCTTCTGCCAAATCAACCAGACAGAGGTTTCAGAAAAAAAAATCCTGTTGGTAGACATCAAGGGTCCTATACACGGAAATTACCAACCACAAAAATCCCATTCATGATAAACACCCTACCAAAACATACCCATTCAGACGTAGCCCGTCAATCCCTTACACTAACTATTGACTTACACTAACTACAGATTCTTCCCTAATACATATGGTAGTATTTATGCTTTGTTAACCCTATTTATTTTCTATCTAACTTTTATGGTAATGCAATTTTTCAATGAAGCCATATTGAAGTTTTTAAATACTCTTTCTAACGAAAGTCAAAACGAATCTAAAACAGCTTCTACCAAATCAACTAGACAGAGGATTAAAAAAAACTAATGTTTTTAGATATCAAGGATCCTCAGCACTTGCTAGCCCTTTAAGACCGGCTATCAGATGGCGCTGATTTAATTTTTTGAGACTAAATTTTAGAGTTTTGTCGAAAAAATGCCTTAAACAGCATCAATGCCAGGAACTCCTTAAAAACAAAGTCATTTTTTATAAAAATAACGACTGGTACAAGTCAGCTGCTTTAGTATCAATATTTTTAAAGATCTTGAACATTCTTTTTTATACTCGCACGATCGTGATAGCTCGGTCGAAAAGGGCTAGAAGTTAACAGCCACGAAAACCCTTTTCACGAAAAACACCCAGGAAAGAGTTACATTCAAGCGAAGAACGTCATTCTTTGACACTAACTATTATTGTCTCGCGCCAAGTGTCCTCCAGGTACCACTAATTGGGAATGGATATACGCCACCACACTAATTGGGCGACTTGCAACGGTGTTAAAATTTAATTATACGAATCTCTACAAGACGAAGAAGGAGAAGCTTTAAATAGAGGGTCATTCTTCATTCTGACATCCTGAAAAGAAGATTCAACCGGTGATAACAACTGACTCCTTTTTCACTCCTCTGTCTTGGAAAGCCATTTTTTGTCGGTTTTGTGGTGGATGTTCTTGTTTTGTTACATAATTCCGTAAAGGGTGTTGGCCTTAATAATATTCTGGAGTGGGGGATATCGTGTTGTTGGCTTATGGGGTCATCCCTTTAGACCGGTAGCGATTGAAGCAGTAAACTTGTGTTAGTTATGAATATCTATACTTGTAAATATTTGAAAGACGAAAATTAAAGAAATGTTCTACTTACTTACTACTTACTTACTCCTCGACGCTACTGTCCCTTGGCCTCCTTTAACAAACAGCGCCACTTTTTCCTATCCTTGGCTTTGACTCTCCAATTTTTAACTTTCATCCTTTTTAGGTCTTCTTCCGCCTCGTCCAGCCATCTCTTCTTGGGACGTACAACTCTTCTCCTTTCTTCTGGTTTTCCTTTATGGATTTTCTTTGGGGCTCTCTCCTCACTCATTCGCTCGAGATGTCCGAGCCATTGAAGCCGTAGCCATTGAAGCCATTGAACAAGTGTAGAAATTTTCTACACTTGTTTAAATTTTAGAAAAATATTTATATTTTCTTCATCATGAGATATGTCGTAAAATGTAGTATTACATTCATTAAGTTCTTCAAGAAATATATGCAGAATTGGTATTTATAAAAAACCTATATTATTATCAATTTAAGAGCAGATAAAAATAAAAATTTTGGTTGTTTATTTGATTTTTTAATCATCAACATAAACTCTGTCCACTCTGTTGACATCAATTTTTTATACCCTAAAATAAGTTTTGATGGTGCTACCAGCCATCAGACTACCTTTAAAGAAACACAAAAGGAAGCTAAATTGTTTATGATTCAGTTGTAGTTATTTGTTTGATATTTTTCGCGTTGCTTGTAGGATTTTTTGTCTGGGAATCTTCATTAGGCTATGACACATGTTCACTCTGTGGGTTGAATTATTTATGTAATTATACTTTTATTTAAACTTATTATAACTATTGAAATCGCCATTTATGTGGTCTATATTTTCACACTGAATGCAGTGTGTTTCTATCACTTGAGCATTTTGTTCTACAAATCAAAATGGCATTTTACTTTACTCCGTATAAGTCCACGACGTATACAAACTCTGGTAAGGGATTGTAATTGATTGAATCTAAAACGGACACACTTTTTGAATTAAATAATAATTTAAATTAGGATTTTTATTACATAATAAACCTTACTTTAATTTATTTCAAATCACTAAAAATTGCAGTTACTGTAAATGTAAAACCTTAATTACGCATTTCCACTCCGTGATCATGAATGTTTACTCTGTAGACGCTATCGTCTATACTTACGTCACGCACTTATTATATGAAATGGGTAATTTCTCTTTAAAGATAGACTAACGAAATTGTTCAAGAAATATTTTAGAATAGTGGATGAAAGTAGCACATATAGTTGTATTTTTTTTAAAAAAAATTTAATTAGATTTCATTTGCCAAAAAATTTGCACTGATTTTCTACCCTTTAGATTGACAATGACTCAAAGGTGTTACAATGAGGCAGTGTAAAATATCTTGATGTTTGCCACCATTTCCATTTATTTTACGGTAAACTTGTTCGTCTTATTATTTTTGGAAAAGTATGAATACTTTTCTGGAAATAATAATTTATTCAAACAAACATTATTCGCAGATTTTTGTTATTGTGACTTCGAAATTAAACTGTGTAGACTGATACCTAAACTAATTACTGACGTTACACAAAGTAGGAATTTCATTGTCCGTTGTTTCGGATTCCCATTTTAAAGTGCTGTATACGGTGATAAAAACACTTACATATTTTTTTCTCATGGAAGGTTTAGTTATTTTTTGTAACATTTTTTTCTTGCATCGTGGATACTTGATGCATGCTATTTTTTTTGTCGTTGCCAAAAAACGAGTTCTGTTTGTAGTCGTGTTCACCTTAATAATTCGCAAGGTGGGTGGAGGATTAGCTGCAACGTGGCAGAAGTTTTCATTTGTGGTCACATGACTTTAAAAATAAAACAGTTTCTTGTTTAAGAGAGCCATTGATAATAGTTTAAGCAACTTATTTTAGTTATTTAATTGATTAACCAGTTCTTAAATGTAGTAATTTATTTTTATAAATCACAAATGCATGCATATTTACTAAATACATACAAGATTAAAAAAAACATTATTACATTTAAAGATTTTAAATGTAAGAATATGCATAACAACATCGTTAAAATGATACTGTTTTTGTTGTAGATGGACGCAGATGGTTTTTGATACCCACGTTAATGCGTACAAACCCAGTAATCGGAGTTAAGCTTATAGTTTGTTGTAATATTAAAAAAATACTGCCCCTTTGAGGCAAACAATAGTATAAATATGAAACGCACTCCTTACCTCATGAAAATAAACATATCAATAATTAAATGTTTATACATTTTTAACTTAAAAGGGAAAACGAATTGTTTAAAATTTTAAAATGCTTAAAACAAATAATTCTCAAAATTTATTATATTTTATGGTATTTCCACATATATTTTCAATTGCTTATACAACATAATTTATTAAAAATAAAACGATTAACATTCAGCAGTAAATTATTTAAATTACGTCTGCTGGTAATGTTTGTGGAAAATTAAATACGTATGAAAATTGCAAAAATGTTTTTGGATGCGGAACACCACGAAATTTTTGTTTGAAACATTATTTTATAATTAAAAAACTATTATTTTTTCCCAAACTCACTTAAAACTGAAATGCTATTTCCACACATAACCGCAACTGTTTGTTCAAGGATGAAAAATAGACCAACCAACTTCCTATAATACCTCCCACCAAAGAAAAACAATAACTCCAATTTAAATTGCCTGGCGTCAGTGCATTTTCAGCTTATAAATACACCAACCAATTTCAAACCAGGAATGGCTGACTACTCTTGGTTTGACATCTCGTCCCGTAACTTATTATCCCAGTCTCTTCCTATTTTTCGAAGTATTTTTAGTGTTGGTCCCAACTAACAGAAAAAACTTTTTTTTAGAGAAGCTATAAAAATAAAATTAATCGGCTGGATTGTCCCGACAGCCAAAAAGTGTTAGGTAGCTTGCTGAATAGCACTTTTTTGTAACTTATTGGTCTTTAGTGCCTGCAGTTGCTTGGGTAGAAACAATTATAGAGATGTACGGAAAGATTTTTGATGGGTTTTTTTTTTGTGAACTAAAAAGAACCTAGCTTCTCTGTGTGTGTAGGTTATTATACGTGACGTCAATTTTTTTAAAACTTTTGTAAATAGTATTTTTTATGTGGATTTTTGAGTTGTGTTTTGCAACAAATAACTATTATAATGAAGATCTGTAACTATCGATAACTATTATAAGAATGATCATTAAGAGAACTTCGTGGTTTATTTGTAAAACTGGATTATAGCAATAATATTTTTTAAAAGTTGTATTGTTGTTTTACACATAATTGTGCACAGTACTGAGTACAGTAAACCAGTAACTTAGGCATCTACTTCATCTTCTTCAACAGCGCTACATTCTAGTGCAGGCCACGACTTTCTCAATTTGTTTTTCCATGCTGGTCGATTTGCAGCCAGATTTTGCCATATTTGCAATAAATGATTAATAAATGATTATAATGACTATATAAAGAGGTCGTCACTAACTAAGATTTGGAAAACATAAGGAAATACCCTTTTTTAGAAGTTAAATTCTTTCCCAGAGAATGTAAACAAATGCCATTATAATGTCTCTATTTGTAGTCCAAAAAATTGCAAAATGTGCGTAACTATAGTGTTTGATACTTTTTTATTAATAAATCAATAAAACAACAAGCACCATTACAATAGTCATATTGTCCGAACGCTCACTCAAGGTACATTTGGCCTGGTGGAAAACATCGGAAAAATGGCAGAAAGGGAACAAAGGTAATAAATTATATTTAAATAATATGAAATCATGTTTTAACAATAATCGAATTTGAATAATGACCCTTAATAATAATAATTAATCATATAATTTTATTTTAATATTTCCTTTTTCGGATCGTTTTAAGCTAGTTTCAACACGTGTCAGAGTGCTCTGAATGTAAATCCGTAGTATACAATTGATAGTACTCAAACCATTGATGCAAACTAACAAGTAGGTTTGTAACAGAATCTATCACTTAACCCGCTTCCACACAACAGTTGTGTTTAACAGGTAAAAAGGCGCTTAATTCATCATTAATTCTATATTAAACATTTACATGCTAAAAATTCAATAATTTTTACTTATTGTTTGCAAAAATTAATTCATATTTTAAAGAATAAATATGTAATATTCCTCGCTTTTAAATAGAATGAAAAAATTTCATATCAACATCCAAAGAATCTCGTAGTGAAATATATTTGACGTCATTTCAAACTGATCGATGTCGAAAAAATAATTTTTTTTAAATTTATTGTCTAAAAGAATTAAAGCTTCTCGAGCGATTGTTGCGAATGGAAGTGGTGATTTAATTCTAGATAAAAATGGCTTCCTATGCTTTTTAAATGAGCATTAAATTTTGCAGTTTTTTAAATAATTGAAGTACTTCGAATTCGAATTTTTTTCTGAAATTTTCAATGTATTCTAATTTCGATGTGCTGAATTTTTTCACGTATCACACTTTTCCGTAGCATTTGTAGTTTGGGCTATGAAAGTGTGTGACGGATAGACAGACGGACCGACTGAACGATGATAATACCTTCCACTTTTTACGTTATAAACGTAGTGTGGAAGCTAACAATACACAATTTAAAAAAATCAACACTACACTCCTGATAACACGGCAGTTGCTTTTCTTTTTTTATGTAAATAGCGTTGATTAGAATCCAAATTCTATTTAAATACATTGATCATTCCATTCATAGTTGCACTTAAACCGTTCCCTTGAAAAACAAAGTGTTCTGAATGTGAGACGAGCGTACGATGATCCTGCTGAACTGTCATGGGAGACAGTGACGAAAGACATCCGGGATCTTGGCTCGTGTGACTGTCATATATTGCTTGACTCCTGACAAGGGGGTTGGTAGGAGAAAAAAATAACGGGAATGTATTGTAGAAGGATGTTGTGTTATCAAGTTATTTTCTATGCATTTTGTATGTAGATTTATTACAGTGTCTTGGCTATTTTGACTGTCATATATTGCTTGACTCCTGAAAAGGGGATGGTAGGATAAAAAAAATAACGGATATGTGTAGTAGAAGGATGTTGCGTTATCAAGTTATTTTCTAAGCATTTTTTATGTAGATTAATTACAGTGTCTTGGCTATTTTGACGGTCATATATTGCTTGACTCCTGACAAGGGGGTTGGTAGGAAAAAAAAATAACGGATATGTGTAGTAGAAGGATGTTGTGTTATTAAGTTATTTTCTAGATATTTTTAATGTAGATTATATACAGTGGCTTGGCTCTTGTGACTATCATATATTGCTTGACTCATTGACAAGGGTGTTGCTGGGAAAATAGTAAAAAAATAACGGAAATGTATAGTAGAAGGATGTTGTGTTATCAAGTTATTTCTATGCATTTTTAATGCAGATTAATTGCAGTGTCTTGGCTCTTGTGACTGTCATATGTTGCTTGACCCCTGACAATGGGGTAGGTAAGAAAAAGTAGCGGACATGGGTCATTCTCAAAAAATGTTACAATTCCAACTTCCAATGTTAAAAAATAAAGTTGGGTTTTATATAAAATATTTGTTACTATTACATTAAGTATTCACCTCTCTAAAGAAACTTAACATAATCTGAATTTTTAAAAAATAATTTATGGCTTAATTCAAAATTTTCACTTACCATAAAGCTGTTTTACCGAGAGTAAGGAAACGGACGTGATAAAATATAATTACATACACCACACTCGAATTGCTTTCAACTACAAATTTTCTACAGTATAAATATTTTGATAGCAGCGCTCCTGACTTCTTAGTTTGAACTACATTTCTCAGGTTGAACTATTTTACATCTGTAATATTTACATAAATTTCATATTTGTGTTTTTCATTCTATAAAAAAGAAAATGCGGCAATGACAACGGGAAAGGCAAACGATTTTTTCATCTTTTTTATAGCAAAATGAATTGCTCCTTTGAATCGTGTGTTAATAATTATTTTTTATATAATTAATAATATAAATTTAATTATATTATTTTTTATTTTTAACGTTTCCAAAAAATAATTTTATAGCTTGATACTTTTAAAAATTAATTATTTCTTTTTTTGATAGTAATAAATAGGTTCGCCCACTTTTTAAAAAGTTCTAAATGGGCAGACGATTTTTTTCCTCATTTTACAATAAATGGATTTGTTTGAATGACTAATTTGTTCTACTTGTGAGATCTTCTACTGTTACACAGATTCGCCTGAAAGTAAAATGTTTCCATCTATCAAAGGAAATACCAAGGATCAATGCTTTGCATATTAATACTTCCACTTTGGATGGTCCCTAAAAGCATCAATAACTTAAAATCCAATAATACTATGTCTATGACGTGTAATGCGGCAACAAAAGCCGATGCAGCGAAAGAGTTAAAACGAAGATCAATTAAAACGAACAGCAAATACGATTAGCTTAAAACAAGTTTTAATTAGTTTCATACTACAAAAAAATTAAGCTACACAAATCCACTGTATACGGAAAATACAATCCATGCTTCCTAATCCGAAGTTTTAGCTACAAAATATATTTTGGATTTTCGAAGGATGTGGGGTTGCCTTTAAATTACGTCTCACTAGTGCATACCGGAGAATACCTTTTCATCAACGTGATTATATGTCTTCTTAAAGATTATGATTAAGAGCAGTGATCGTAATTGTAGACTCCGATAAGGTTAAAAAAATGCGATATGATTAAAAATTCTTCTGTTTAATCAAATATTTAATAATATGTGACTCGTATTTATTTATAGTTACAAATAAGCTGCCATATCATCTGAAATTCCGAATATGCCAAGCAACAATCAAAACTTTTATGCCTAATTAGTTCGTAGTTAAGAATTGGGGGCGCTGTGCTCATCAAAAAGTTAGCTTCTTTTTCTATAGTAACAGAGTGGACAGTAATAGAGTGGACAAAATATACTTTATCATCGCTTTTTGCTATGAAGTTTAGTTAACTTAAAATTTGTTTTTAGCTTATCGTAATCAGATGCTTAAGGGCTTTAAACAGCACTAGGACTTTATTCTTAAATAAGCTCCAGTTTAACAAAAACACGGTAACATAGTCGTCATTGAATAATTACACTCACCTTAATTTTTCAAACTTTTTCCTTTTTCCTCCAAAAACTAAAAATTTATGAGAAAACTGTCAGGCATTTCAGAAATAAGTGTCTATGGTGGTACTTATTTCAGCAAAATACTTATTTTTTTGCATTTTTTGTCGTAAAATTTTGGTAAACAGAGTCAAGAAAAAAAATCTTCGATTCTGTGGGACACAATATATTAAGCTACAAAAGAAAATTTTTTTTAAATTAAGTGGTGGTTAAAAGCTTATTTGATAGCCAAGACACTTGTTAATCAATATTAGCATCAATAATTACGAAACATTTATATCAAGTTACAATTATGTTTTCTTGTTCTTTAATTTTTCGTCATGGAATACGTGAATTTTACCGACTATGCTTCTTTAAATGAAGTCTCCAACTTTGGTTTTAGTATTTTTGTATTTTTAAAATATTGGTACAATAACTTATAAGTTCGTTCTTTTATGCAGTCCAAGTGAAAATTCCGTAACAGTAAAATTAAAAATTCTATAGGCAATGAAAGATGTGGGACACCATTTCGTAACATTTTTTGAGAATGACCCACATATGTCGATGGATGTTGTATTATAAAACTATTAAGTATTGATTTTAAATGTAGATTAATTTTATTACCTTTTCCCTGATGTGGCTCTTAATATTAAGAATTTGCTGTATTGTTGAATTTAGCAGGGTTTTTCTCAACTTTACTTGCAAAAATACTTGTTTTCCCTCCAACACTATTTTTTGTATTTATAATTTTTTTTGATAATCAGTAAATTTATTTTTATAAAATTAGTTTTTTCTTATACATTAACGATATTTTTTTAATGACAGTGATTTTCTAAGAAAACTTAAATTATACGCTACAAATTAAAATATTTACAATAAAACCTAAAAAAATTGAATATATTAAGCCTTTTATTTAAATTTAAATAAGGTTTATTAAGCCTTTTTATTTAAATATAAATACTGAAGATCTATGAAATGAATAAAAAATCAACGAAATGTCATCTCATTCAAGATAACTAAGTTAATTGCAATTTAACAAAATCGTGGACCCCCGCCCCCCCCCCACAAAAAAAAATAATAATACTAATAATAACAATTAAAACTGCCGTTCCAATTATCATTGTAGAATTTCAACGACATCGGTACTGCTTTAATCGATAATATATCTGTTAGACGAGCTTTAATAAAGGGCTAACTTTACTTTTTTATAGGTACTATTTAAAGGCTACATATCAGTAGGTTGTTTATTGTCAATTTAGTTTTAATAATTAAATAATAATTAGTAATATTACATGTTAAGGTATTTTAAAAAGGTTAGGTTATTTTAAAAATAAATTTACCTTTAATATGAACCCATTAATGACGACTTTGTGAACACCATTTACACTTTCATTTCTGAATAGCACCGTTAACTTTAGGATTTTATAAATTCATTTTTCGTGTAAAACTTAATTTGCGCAACTTAAACTTTCAGGCAGGTAGTATTCATTTGTCTTGTTTTGTTAGTCTGGGAAAATTTACCCCTCATACGGGGCACGTTTTCCAGCTCAACATGCTTGCATTTAACCACTTGCTGCCAAAATAGTTATTTAAGCAACTAGTGCCGAAAATAATACTTTATTAAGCGAGTGGCTTTTATTTCACGAGACCGTAGGTCGAGTGAAATAATGACAAGAGCTTAGTAAAGTATTATTTGGCACGTGCTTGCTTACAATATTTTTTTATAATAACGTGCAAAAAAGTATTTCTACCAATGAATAATTTTCATGACATCATTTAGTTTCCATGGCGATATTCGATCAAATGTTACTATAAATATGCATGTTAAATAAAAGTATTGTTTGGCGTGAAATTTGTGTTCTTAATTTTGTCTTATTTAATTTCTTTTAATAATTTTTGTAGTACTTGTAGTTTCCATGGAGATATTAGAAAATGCAAAAGTAATGAACCAATAGAAATAAGTGAGTTTCATGACATTATTTAGTTTCCATGGAGATATTCATGACATCTTATTGTTTTTCTACCAATCAGATACTTTTATATTTACTTTACCGCACTAGTGCCGAAAGTAGTACTTTCGGCACTGTCTGTGACGTAAGCACGTAAAGTGTCATTTTCGCAACGATTTATGAATGAATATGATATAAAAAAGTGAACTTTTTTTGCACGTTTTTATAAAAAGTATATTTACTTTTTAGAAAAGTAGTAATACTAATTTATAGATAAGCATGTGAGGAAGACAATGACATCTTGTTTACTTCAAAGTAAATAAAGTAAAAAAATGTACAATCAAAAAGAAGAAAAGATGGAAAACTAGCCCCGGTCTCCCCTACATTTATGCTTAATGCGTAACAGCAAAATTATCGGCTAAATCTACCGTGGACAGTTAAACTGTTGTAACTACAACAAGGAATTCGATTATTTTCCCCTGGAAATATCAGTATTTTCCAAAACTTTCTTATCATTAAGTCATTAGTCTAGATACTGCAATTCACCTGCCCACGGCGGATCCATTAGCTACCCTTACGATGATTCCCGACTTTATTTAATACTAATATATGTTTTCAAACTTGCGTACATGTCAAGTTGTTACTGTCCTCGCATATTGCTATAGATGTCCATTCTTATCTAACATAATTCAACTATTCTATAGTGTTCAATAACTAATGATATTTTGGAATTATTTTCGAAGGTTCGAAATTGTTGTATTCATCATCGTTTAGAAAATCACGAATTCTTTTTGGGAGAATTTCAAAAAATTTGCACAAAAAAAAGGTTAAAGGCCCGAAAAGTAATTCTTTGTTAAGTCAATTATGAAATTGATCAAAATATTCTCTTTCGATTATGAAAAGAGAGAGAGGTTGAAAGAGAGAGAGAGAGCAATATATCAAAGACATAGATCAATCCATCTAGTTATATTTTCGATCAATGAACAGTATATTCAATACTGCCGCTGTTAAAGAACACAGTATCTGCAAGAACTGAGTTTTGCGAAAAAAGAAACCCCTTTCATTAAACGCCAA
This sequence comes from Oedothorax gibbosus, assembly GCA_019343175.1. Taxonomy (NCBI): domain Eukaryota; kingdom Metazoa; phylum Arthropoda; class Arachnida; order Araneae; family Linyphiidae; genus Oedothorax; species Oedothorax gibbosus. Next base: position 280,664 of record JAFNEN010000481.1, read on the forward strand.
GGGAAAATAAAAGTTGATATTGCCATATTTCTAATGTACTTGCGCTTACTGACTTTCAAAACAAGATATATTATCTACTTTTATGTATATTAATGCTAATAACTCAAAAATGAGGCCCGGATGGCCGAGTGGTTTGGACCTTTACGCTAGCAGTCTGCGCGCTGTAACGGGTGCGGGTACGATTCCCGCCTTCGCCCTGGGTGTACTTTCCTTTCTCTGTCACAGTAGAAATTCTTTCTGTGTCTGTCTTACTTGACGAAGGCTTATGGTATCTGATCAAGCACATAGGCCGGAATATATATGTACCTACCCCCCCCCCCCCCCCAACTCAAAAACTCCAAAATTGCAGACACGGTCTTCTTTCTTGTAGCAGCAGAATAGTCTTACAGAATTTACTACGAAAGGTTTAGTATGCAAAGCAATATCTGTTGACATGTGGCGCGGATGAAATATGATCAAGTCAATATGCGAACCACAACAACATATTGAGCAGAAACTGTACACCAACTATGTTTCAAGAATATGGTATTTTTATATATTCTAAATTCTTTTTCATTTTTTTTGCGAATTTCAAAGGTGGAATAAAAAACTAGCTTTCTATTTAAAAACAGTTATTTTGAGTGTCAGTTCTTTTTTTTTTAAATATTTTTCTTTTTTTTTTACTTTCAATTACTTAATATGAAATATAAAGTAATATAAATATTGCGATGGAGTCGGAAATCCGAAATGGAGATTTTGTGTTTTCTGCGCATTTCAGAGGCTGCTGTTTCCGAAAAAAGTGTTTTTCGAATATTGGTCTGTCTGTCAGAAACTACTCGCACTTCACAATTCGTTCTTAAAGAGCTATAGTTTGGTTTACGAGTTCCTAAAACCCATCGGACGTCATGGAGCTCCCATAGAAGTTTTTTTGGTTTTAAATTTATTTTCTAGAAAATGAAAAACCCTACAGACTCATTCAAATGTACCATACGTGTTTCCAGTACCAGTCATAATTCATAATAAGGTTTTCGAGAAAAGTATGCATGCGCAAGTGATAGCTCTTACAGAACTTTTTTGTTTTTAAAGTTGTTGAAATTAATTATAATCTTATTATCCAATAACTAATTATAAACTTATTTTTCCAAAACATTTGACTTTAGGACATAATCATTTAAATGAACAATTTAAAGTTGAAAATTTTTTCCTCAATATCCCAACCACTAATTTTTGCATAATAAAAATATAAAAAAATGAAAATAAATGAACAATAACTTATAAGCATTAAACAGAAAATTATCATAAAATTTGTATAATTTGGATAGTTTCTTTATCACTTGGGAAATATTTCATAAAGTTATGAGATACTCTATAAAAAAACATGACGTTTAGGACAGAGTAAAATAACAAGGAAATAACTCTTTTTTGTATCCTTATATCTCTTTCTCTTAAAACTAGTTTTCACCGAACTTCAGATCTCTGAAAAAAGGTGTGGGACTACGTGATTTCCATATCGCCTTACACTTCAAAGATTCAATAAGGATCCACAGGGCGGGAGATTCGGTCTTGAATTTTTATTCGCATCGTTTGGCGCCTTTCTTTACAGATTGGATCGCCAAGAAATGTTGAACCTGGTATTAAAATTAAGTTAGATTGAATTTTCGTTGCGCTAGAGCTACCATATGGCTATTGGCGACGGGTGTCACAATTTAGAACAACAGTCAAGAGACGAGCTAAAACCTGAGTGGGCATCCAACGCACCTTTTAAGGGCAATATCGTTAAGGACTTTGGAGCAAATTTAAAGTGAACTCTCTCTCTACACGTGGTTATTATACGTCTCGGTTTTAGCTGCACTGTCAGTTTATAGGTCCGCACTTATTTTGGCAACGTCCCAGACCCGAACCTGGAAACTTTCGCATGCACAGTGGGTAAGTCCAGTGGGCCAGTAAGTAAGCCCAGTGGGTAAGGCGCTTGCCTAAGCGCCTTACCCACTGGGCTCCCTATATCTGAGTATAAAAATCAGTTTGGAACAATTTGGAGAAAAAACTTCGTTTCAAATCTTTATTTGATACTATTACTTCACTATCACCAAATTTATATTGAATTCGTAATGATGGATGTTATAATTGCAATTTTGGTTAGGTTAGGTTAGTTTGAATTATCGTCGCACTAGAGCTACATGAGGGCTATTGACAACGGGCGTCGTAATTTAGAACCACAGTCAGGTGACGAGCCGACACCTGAGTAGGCACCCAACGCAACCGTTAAGGGCGACATCGTACATTGGGACTTTGTAGCATATTTAACGTTCACTCCCTCTACACAGGGTATTATTCGTCGGACATTTTTAGCTGCACTGGCCGTTTATAGGTCGGCAGTTATTTTGGCGATGCCCGGACCCAAACATGGGACCTTCCGCATGTAAGGCGAATGCCTAACCGACTGAGCTCCCCAGCCCCTTTTGCGATTTTGAAATTTGGCATTTTGCTTGTAATACATTTTCGAAAAACAACTACAGTACTGTTTGCTTTTTTGGAATTAAGTTTTTTAGGTTTTATTATATAAAAAATTGAATCTATCTATTTTGGTTATTTTTAAAGAGACTTAATCGGATACTTTTCAAAGTCAAAATCATGATAAAGCATTTCATATTTTTTCAGGATATTTTCACCTACCATAATGTAGTGTAAACACGAATAATACACGTAATAAAAAATAAAAATAAATAATACTATTCTCTGAAACTAAACTAAACTTACTAGAATTTACAAGTCGTTTATCATCTAAGAAATCCATCAATTCGAAAAATTCCTAAGCGATATTCAAGAATTTTCCTTAATCGTACTTCTCTGTAAACCCCGGCTCAAAAATCCTATACTTTTGGGCAAGAGCCTGAATTGCTATCGAAGTTTGATTGATTTCCTTGGAAACGTATAAAAAAGCAACATAAAAAGATTTTATTGTAAAACTAACTGTATTTCGGGTCTCGTCTATATCAATTTAATTCTTAGGGAATATATTTTCTCTTTGTCATGTTTATTCTAAAAAAATTCTTTCTGTGGTTTCGATTTGTCTTAAAATTCTTTGATAAAGCATTTAAATTTTACCAAGTAAATATTAATTATTATTAATTGATCTTATATTTTAAATATTATATTTTTTCTCATATAATGATCTCGAAAACTTCTCTTTAGATCGACATACGACGTAATGTACGGTACATTACGTCGTATGTCGATCTAAAGAATTAAGTTCTATTTATCTTCATCGAAGAACCAATAACATTTTTTAAAATTTAACAAACTTCCAAATACGTTCTAGTTTAGAAACTGTTCGATTATTGAATAACTGGGAACAGAACAGTTTCATTAGCTAATGTATTCTGTTAAGAGAGAAAAGTGTGTAGGCGTTAAAATGTGTTCTATGTATCGGGATGGCGGAAGTTTTCGAAACAAACGCGCTTCAATGTTTGAAATGAATGTCGATGTTATATTACTATTGTTTCATTTTAATTAGCATCACTTTCAAAAGCAATCCAGGTGTTGATATTGATTGGTAGAAATCCACTAAATGACAACAGAATGTAAGTATTGAAGTTGCGACAGAAAGTCCATAATTTTATCATGTTTGATGACGGTTGTTCTGAATTTTAGAAAACTTTGAATTGTCATTCCTTGCATACGCTCATATTTTCCAAATATATTTTGTATGGATAAAATACCTGAATTAATGTAAAAAATCAACTTTACATATTTGAAACTATATACAATTAAAACAATAGCTAACAAAATATTCTAAAATGTAACTCCTTAATTTATTTAAGGAGCCATAGATATATTGTTTATGGAATGACTGCTGCTCATTTCACGCAAAATTCTCCAGAAGATAATAGCAGATGGTGGAATTATTCGCTACTCTAAACGTAACTCATTTTTTCATGAAAATAACTACTGTTAATTATACTGTGAGACATAACCTAATTTTTATAAGAAGTCTAAGCTCATTTCAAACTTTGTGAATCTAATCAACAACATCTTTTTGTTAAATTTTAGAATATTATGATGTGGCGATGTGGCGTTTATTGGATTAATATACAGAAACTTTAAGTGCTTTATATAGACGTGCTAGTAAGAGTGGGACAAGAGAACTTGAAAGGGGGTGTTTTACATCCCAGAACATAAGTCATATAAGAATTGAGAAAATAATATGTCATTTTAGCATTTTTTTTCTGTCAACTCTCCTAAATTTTCCAGAATGCAATTCAAAGATTTTAGTTAATATTTTACTTTTATTCTTTAAAAAATCTGTCAAAAATGTTCATTTTATTTTTTTCTATTTTATTAGTGACCAGCCTGATAAAGCTGCTTTGGTTGTTTTTATCTGTGGTAGTAAGTGTTTAAAATTTAAAAACTGCTTTATTTATTAGTTACACTTTAACTCAAATTATAATTTTACATAACTGAAAATTAAAAGGGGGCGATAGGTGTTAGTCAACCTAAAAAAAAGGTGCGATGGTCCAGAAAAGGTTGGGAAACACTGATTTATAACATCTTAAACAGCTAGGAATGGTTATTATATCATTAATTTTAACTTATATCGCTACACAAAGCTAGTTTTATTTTTCCTTCAGGAATTAGCGGATTTTTGGCACCGCTTCGTTGTGTGGAATCCACACGACTTCCCCCGTCGTATCACCCGCTAATCCTTCTAAAAAGTGACACACCCACTCGTTCCAAGCTGTTATCAACAAAACGAACCGCGTTCAAAGAACTGTCGCGAGTGCCAACAACTTGTGACACAGAGTAAAAGAAGATAAAAAGCAACAGGAGAAGGTCGCTCACAACTAAGGACTCGTTGATTCTTTTGCGTTAAATTATCGTCGCACTATTAAAGCTACACAAGGGATATTGGCGGCGCGTATCGAAATTTAGAACCACAGTCAGGCAACGAGCCGACACCTGAGTAGTAGGCACCTAACTTGCAGAAGCGACATCATACGCAGCATCGGAATTTGAAGCATGACTACGTTCCTGCAGCTATAAGGAGTAATGTTACACCGCAAAACGGCAGTTCTTATTATTTAACGTTACTCCAGCAATCTAAATGCATCTAGTCTGCCTTAGTCTTAGGAAGAAACGTTTCATAATTTCTTCTTAAGAGAATTATACTTTACTATACATTTAACTAATGCAGTATAACTTTACTTGCCCTACCAACAAGACTGCGAAGGGTCAAATTTGTGTTTTTTTAATTGCCCCATTATCATCACATACTTGATATTTCTTAAAGAATTCCAAACTGTTTAAAACCCTTTTAACCGAAATCAACAAAGAAAAATGCATTCCAAGGATTGCCATGCGTGCCAACAACTGTTACGGTTTGAAAGCAGCAAAAAATCCAAGATGGCGACCGGATCTGTCATTTCCCGCGCTCTGACAACTTGCAAACAGCGTATTTTTCGCATTCTGGCACGATAGTAGAACTTGGCAGGGAACACTCGGAATTGGAGCTCAGTACGGTTCCGCTAAATTATGCTTCAAGAAGGGTGACACGTTAAATTGTAAAGATATAGAATTTTACTTTTTATTTATAATTTTTTTATAAAACATCGCACTCGATCTTGATATCCTTTAATTACACTGTTAAAAAATTTGGCGTAAATTGCACCGGAATCTTGGAACATTCTAGCTGCCACCACTATTTGGGGAGGGAATCCACAAATTTTATGGTAAAACCATAACTTTCATACATCGCTAAAGTGGTGAAAAACGCTCCAAATAGAGGTGGAAGCTAGAAAGTTTCAGAATAACGGTGCAATCCAGTACCAAACTTTTTAGCAGTGTACAAGAACACAGCTTTACCCACTACTCATTACTCAAACCACAAGCATAATAAATTTTGCTTATAGCCTTTTTTATTTTACAACATTTGTGACTGAACATAGTCTTGCACTTTGTGGAAGGTTACACGGCGTATTGTGAAAGGTTCCTTACAAAAATTGAGTATAGTAACTCTACACCTGTTAATTTTATAATTTTAATAAAACTGTTGAAAATTTAAAAGTAGGGGGAACTAGGGACATTTGACGCCTACGGATACATGACCCAATGCCTTTTTCTCAGCAATGGAAAAGTTTTGTGAGTTAAAAGTGGCATCACTTTTTTCCTTTCAGCCAGTTGATCACATGGTGAAAAAAACGAGCTGAATCATTGCGTATGTGTTTAGTTATGCGAAGAAATACGTTTTCATGCACTGAAAGTAAATTTTTGAGGCCGTAAGGTTTTTCGGTCTACATTTTTTGGTTTAAAAGAAAGATTTTTTAAATTAGTTATTTGTTTAGTTCATGCTATTAGCTACAGTTACATGCATAATAGTGCTAATGTAATTATTCGCAAATGACTTTGTTTTGGGATTAAACAAAAAAAGTTCAACTAGGGATAAGTGACCCAAACCAATTAGGGATATGTGACCCAAGTAAACAACACAAAAGTAGACAGAAGTAGACCAAGTAATTTTTTTTTTAAATCACGGGAGTCCCAAAAGTAATTGACTGGGTCCTTAACGAAGTATAAGGTTTGTTTGGAAGGTACAAGGGAATTTTTTTAACGAGCTTACAATTCAATATGCAGAAAAAATCGATGGAAATTGTTTTAAATGTCCTAAAATAGATAATACATCCCAAAATGATATTGATAAAATAGTGGCGATTCTTCAACCACATGTGTTTTCTCTACAGAATAAAAGAAGCCCCAGTTTTGTATTTCGAACAGAATTTACTTTTAAATTTGATTATTTCGTTAATATAAGCATAATTAATGAGATAAAAATAAAAAGTAATAATTTTGCCTGAAAATACTATAAAATCTATATAAACTTTATAATATGATATTAGTTTTGTTATTTGGTAAAAGTTTTTTGATTATTTTAAGTTATACTACCACATTTTGGTATTGGGTCACGTATCCCTAATAGATGGGTCATGTATCCCTATGCATTGGGATACATGACCCAAAACTAAAGTTTTAAATAATTTATATTTTACTACTATTGCAGTTAATACTACAGAAAAATACTTATATATATTGTGTACTACTTCATGAAGTATAAATTATCTTCATTTACACATTCATAAATGGTGTTTTAAGTGTTAAGTGTTTAGTGTTAAGTTACAAGCAAAAAACTTCGAGTGGGGTCATATGTCCCTGGTTCCCCCTAATGATTTTCGATATTTTTCTAGACCTCAACAAAAAAAAACTAATTTTAACACAATTTATACTTTTACATGGTACTTCGTTTAACTTAATTAACGTTAATTAAACTTAATATACTTATTACCTTTTTCATATATCCTTAATATCACTTAGTACTTTAACATCCCAACCACACCCTGTCAGCGACAAACAGTCGCCTAGATCAATTGTTCCCACAGAAACTGTTTAGTCATCACATTTTTAAGTTGGTCTTTCAAACTTTCTCCTAACTCTGATTGGTCAGTGAAGCAGAGCTCGAGATTTTTCGCCATTTTTGTGGGCATTCGATCACACTCTCTCGTCGACTGCAGTCAACAAATCAACCTCCGCCTAATGGCTAGTTGTTAAACAAAAGATCTTTAATTACTCCGAAGTTTCCCTGTCGACATATTTTGCATATATGTATTTCAAAATGTCCCACTTCAAATTTTGAAAGATTTTCTAGAGAAGTAAACACCAACGACGGTTCATAAAATACTTATTTAGCATGAAATATTTAGAGAAAGGTCCACAAAGTTACAAAACTTTTAAAGAAAGTTACGAGAGTTTTAAATTAAAATAAGGATGTAACTGAAGTGAAATCATTAATGATGTTCTCATGAGAAGGAAAATCTTCCAGTGTTTTCACATTTCAAGGTTTTAGCTGATTAGGAAAGTGCAGCAAATATTTCTGAAATATATTTAGGTATATCTCCTATATTAGATTATAATTTTCCGTTAATAAATGAGAATAATAAAAGTTATAGTTAAACTTTTTAACAGAAGTATTGGTAAGTTTATTAACGCGTTGAATTAAATATATACTTTAAAAATATTCCGGAAAAATTGCATTGTACAACAAATAATAATTAAATAAAATGTTCTTTCAAACAATCACAAATTATCATAATTAGATGCGTAATAAATATTTTATTGAAAAAATCATTACTTAAATATTAAAAATAATTGAAGTTTTACAAAGTGTTACACGAAATATTTATACTTTAAATAAATTACTGCATAATGTACGAGTTTTTTTCTCGAGGGGTGGGGGTAAGGGCCATCATTATTTTTATATTCACATTAAAATAAACAGAAAACTTTTATTTTAAGCAATAATTTCAATATCATATTTCATATATAATTCAATAAGTTGATCAATTTTTCATTCTTTAAAACCCATTTCAGAAGGAAAAAAATAATGTATCCGATATATTATTTTCTGTCAACTACAAAAACTCAAAATAAAATGTTACATTATTTGATCACTTAGAATAATTGCATTAAATTAAAAAAAAATATTTGTCCAAACTTTTAATTTGAGAAAGACAGTCCAACATTCATTCAGTAAAATTAAAAAATACTTTTTCATAAAAGAAAAAAGGTTTTAACTACGAAACCCACTTAATGAAGATGGTAATTCCATTTTCGTTTTAAACCAAAACCTTTCAACTTCTTTAAAAGAAAAGCCTTACTATTTTTACTTCCCGGAAAAGTGACGTAAGGCTTATTTACTTTTTTTGTAAATCCAAAAATATGCCTAATATATACTGAGGTGATAAGGAGAACTTCGTAGGTCAATATTGGGCTTTTTTACAATGTAGCAAAACAACAAATCTTATTTTGCATAATAAGTTGGTCTGTTTCTTTCATAAATGCTGCGAATATTATACACTTTAACTGATGGTGTAGTATGAATGCATATCATTTTTAAGGATTAGAAAATATGTTAAATCTCCATTTTTCTGACGAGTATTGTTGCCACAATACGAAAAATGGAAATTTTGAAATTTTTCAAACCGTTTTTATGAAATGCATTCAAATATCACTAAACAGTAGCATCCTACCTGTTTAAAATAACTTTAAGCTAATAGAAGATTACAAATCTTTTATGAAATCTGATGAAACGATTTAAAATCTATTGTTAAGGATTATTAACCTTCAGAGCTATCATCTGATGCCTAACATATCTTCAATAATTAAAAGAAAAAGCACCTGTGGCAATCGAGAAAAGACAGATAGATAAATAATAAATGTTATTGTATTTGGCCTTTACCAGTTTACATTGGTTGGCAAAGTGTATAACTCTTACAAGGATACATTACAAAAAAAACAACAAATAAAATTTATGCAAACCACTTAAATACATAAAAGGAAACACAAGAAAGTAAACTAATTAACAATTTCATCTATGCTGAATATATAATGTCTAAATTTTAAAACTAATATTAGATAATTATAAATATTATAATAGTTTTTGTCCTGAAATTTTATAAAAGCTGTAAAATTGAGAAATAAGCGCTTACCATTCTCTTGCTTAGCCACCATATTAAAGGCGTCGTATCAAAAAAGACTAAAATTGGAGAAATAAAAGCGCGATTTTTTTTTGTTTATAACCTTTTAAATACATTATAAACAATCAAAATATCTAGTATATTTCAAATTTTTTGATTCAGATCAAAATGGCCGTTTTTTTTAAACCTGAACTGCAAGCAAATAATCAATGTAGACTCTAAGTTAAAGTGTGTTAACTCTAAGAAATGTTAACTCTAAGTCTGTTAGATATGTTTTGGTTTTTACGATTTTTTTTAACGTGATATACTTAACAGTGCACAACTTTTCTGCACGAGTGCAAAATCGAAATAGAAACAAGAGAAATATCCGGGCTTCCTTCGTAACCTTCGTAAGCGCTCTCACTGATGATGCTTGCTGCAATGCCAAGCGAAACGTCTGAAGCTGTTAACTTCAATGGACCACGGCACAATAGCCCGGATATTTCTTTAACTTATCGTTCCGGCCGTGAAAGCCTTGATCATTACAGAAAAAAAAAGAGTCTAAGACCCTAGTATACAACGCTATTTGTGATGTCCTGTGTAAAATGTAATGTGAACGCCAAAGCATTCAATGCAATAAATGCAGGAGAAACCCAAAACTACTCTTTCCCTGAACATTTTAACCACTGTTGTTACGTCACTCTTGCGCGATACAATAAAATCCCTTTTAAACAAAGCTTAGAGACATAGGATACTTTTGAAGCCCATTTGCAGTAAATTATCTTTTGGAAAAAAAGTTCATGACATCATATAAATAAAGCAGAAAGAAAAGTGTTATGTGTTCTTTTCAATTGCTCTTAAGGAAGTTAGCATTAAAAAGTTTAGTATGATTAAAAAAACTCATCGGCGTAATAGCTCTCTATTGGGCCAAGGCCTTCCGTGCTCATTTCAGCTTACGTGACCAAGGGCTCTGGGGTGCTAAACATATCGCAACGTACGCGGAAAAGTGACCTATCGGCCAAAATTGACTTTTTGAGTTAACACTTCTATAGGATGCAAAATTCCGATATCTATCGATTGGTGCGAGCGGCATAGCGATCCGAGAATTAGTTCGTCTGCAATTAATAGATAAGGGTTTTTTCCAAATTCGTTTTTGGATGAAAATGAGCGGGAAAGAAAGACCTATCGCACCTGGCGATTTTTCGCCATGTGTTTGCACCTGCTAAGTTTGAAGTTAAGTTTGAAGTGCTTAAATGGAAAGGTTGAAGTCTGAAATTAATTTGTTTACTTGTTTCTTTATTTGAAATACTATCATTTAAAAGAAACATTTCAAAAGCTCTGTTTTGTGGTATTTAGTACAATAAATATATACAAAAAAATTCATGTAATATGCTATGCATAGATTGCAAAATGATATGTCTCTCTATATTTTTTTCTCAAGTTAATATTTTAGCAAACGATAAATAGTTTCAAATCGGTTTCAACGTCGGTATTTTACTATAAATCTAAACTCAATTGCTACAACTTGACAGTTTGCGATATAAAGTCAGTGAATTCAACTGTATGCTTAAGGTATGAAGTATCCTTACAACTTACTTTTAAAATTTTAAATGAGTTTTAAAATGATTTTAAAATTTTAATAATGCTTCAAAATTTATTTTTGTTTTAATTTTAAACATGATACATAGTAAAAATTTAGATTGAAAGGTTTTTGGAGAAAAATGTGGATATCATTTCTTATATCTTGTAAGTCCTGATTTTGTAAGAGTGATTCGTTTCATAACTCATATTTTTTTTATAAAAACAAACTATTATGATTTCAATAATTGAATATATTAAATTATAAAAATAAACAAGACTTTAAAATAATATCGTGATTACATGATAAGAGAACCTTATTACATAAACTTCATTAAATTGGTTAATCAAGCTTTTTGTTAAATTTAATTTTAAAAAAATATATTCTGATTGTTGATCAATATATTATTAGATTATAAAAATGCATTAAGTAAAAATGAATATTCTTCATAAGTATGTTTCCTTAATATTTAGAATGAATTTAGCAGCAAAATTTTTTAGGACCGTCTTCATAAGAGCCGTTTAAAGTTTTGGTAAAAATTCGAATTATCACAAAATCGTTCCAAATGAACCTAGATCAAAAATATTTGGCATGGGTATCAGTTTTATGAGTATCAAAAGGTATTTATAGTCATTTTTTACTTTAAATTTGCCTTGGCTGAGATATTTTCAGATAGGTCTTTCTTTCGCGAACAAAATCGTTCAAATTTGTACGCGAAAGAAAGACCTATCTGAAAATATCTCAGCAAAGGCAAATTTAAAGTAAAAAATGACTATGCATACCTTTTGATACTCATAAAACGGATATCCATGCCAAATATTTTTGATCTAGGTTCATTTGGAACGATTTTGTGATAATTTGAAATTTTACTAAAACTTTAAACGGCTCTCCTGAAGAATGGTCTTTTTCGCGGTAGGTCTCTTTTCCCCGTACGGTGCGATATGTCCCGGTTAGGTGGTCAACCTCACGCAGAACCCCCAGTGTTTAGTTCTCACGCATGCTTGGTCCTTATTTTATCGACCCACTTAAGGGATGAAAAGAGGAGTCAACCTCGCCCAATACGGGACTCGATCTCCTTACCTGTGGTATGGCAAAGCGAAGCACTACCACTAAGCCACTGGGACTTCTATTATGCTATATGATCAAAATTTTATTTAAATTCATCGATATTTTTATATGTAATCAAAATATTTTATAGTACATTTTCTTTAAAATAGTCTACATTAATTTTTTAACTCTTAATGTGATGTATGATAATTCTTCTTCAATTGTCTACATTGATTCAATCGTTTCAGATTCTTGTTTAAAAAACTTAATTGAACATATTTTATTGATTTTCAAAGAAAGAAGAAAATTTTAATTTTATTTGTTTCATGAGTTGGTGAAAGATTTAGATAATAATAAAAAAATGGATAACAAAATTTTAAAAAGACCATAATTTAAATTTGTAAAAAAAAATCACAATTCTGAAAAGCTTCAATAGTGTCAAAATCATTGATATTATGACCAACTAATTCCAAATACATTGATAATAAAACACTAAAATAAAATAAAAGAACGCCAAATCAGAAGAACTCAAACAACAACACAATTTAGCATAGCATATAGCATGAACGATAATTATGCATTCGTTAAAATTAACTTTAGTTTCAGAACTTTCAATTTTTTAACAAAATTTCGAAAGCATTAATGAAATAATCCGACAGTAATTCAATTTACTATTTCCATTTTAAAAATAGCGTCGGTGTAAGTTTACATTAAGTTGTGACATAATGGGACGTTCAGATTATTAAACATTTGACACAAAAATACCGCGCAAAATATAAAGACGAACAAGAAGTTCATAAAGAACTAAAATAGCCTACTTCCTGTTACTTAAATACTTACTGAAGTTATAATCGGGAAAAAAAAACTAGGTTCCTAAAGTAAATATCATCAACAGCCGTTTCTACACTAGATTTATACACATTAGAAAAAAAAAATCGAAACACAGCACCCAGCTATAATTTAAACTTCTAAAGGCCAAAATCAACTATTTTCCTTAATATTCGTTCGCAAATTAATTAAATATTATTTATCATCTGCTCGTGATATAGTTGTAGTTCGAAGAATAATTAAATATTTATTAATAACAAAAGTAATGAAACTACTCCGAACTGCATTAAAAAATAAGAAATGTAAATTAAAACTAAGCATAATTGCATGCAAAAGTATGCCTTGCCGCTTTCTTGGTAGATAAATAATGAATAATCAAAGAATCAAATTGTGCTACATTTTATGACGTCATTCCAAACTGTTTCATGAACTGTTCAAACTGTTTCATTCCAACTGAAAACTTGCTTCAAATATGTTTAAATAAATAAAGTTTCTCATGCCATTGTTGATTTGGCAACAGTGATTTAAATGACTCAAAATTGAATTTCAATGCTAATTCAATGGGAAATTCGCCGACAGATAGTAGATTTATGTCCGCCCGGACGTACAGACAGACGGACAAAAAGTATGAAAGTTGGGTATCTGAGGTCATAGCTTTCTAACAATTTTTTTTTTAAGATCCGATGGATAGAACCGATTTTGGAAGGGGGGTACGGACAGACAGACAGACGGAAAGACAGACAGACATACGAACAGACAGACAGATGGACATCAACCGCATTTCAATACCTACAGCGATTTAAATGACTCAAAATTGAATTTCAATGCTAATTCAATGGGAAATTCGCCGACAGATAGTAGATTTATGTCCGCCCGGACGTACAGACAGACGGACAAAAAGTATGAAAGTTGGGTATCTGAGGTCATAGCTTTCTAACAAAAAAAGAATTTTTAAGATCCGATGGATAGAACCGATTTTGGAAGGGGAGGGGGGTACGGACAGACAGACAGACGGACAGACAGACAGACGGAAAGACAGACAGACATACGAACAGACAAACAGATGGACATCAACCGCATTTCAATACCTACAGCGATTTAAATGACTCAAAATTGAATTTCAATGCTAATTCAATGGGAAATTCGCCGACAGATAGTAGATTTATGTCCGTCCAGACGTACAGACAGACGGACAAAAAGTATGAAAGTTGGGTATCTGAGGTCATAGCTTTCTAACAAAAAAATAATTTTTAAGATCCGATGGATAGAACCGATTTTGGAAGGGGAGTACGGACAGACAGACGAACAGACGGACGGACATCGACCGCATGTCAATACCTACTTTTTCATTTTTTTAATTATTTCGAATTAAAAAAAAGAAAAGTAGGCCAAAAATACATTGATAACTATTGTTCACCTGAAATAGGGTAATTCCATGTAACTGGGGCCCGGATTGCCGAGTGGTTTGGGCCATTAAGCTAGCAGTCTGCGCGCTGTAACGGGCGCGGGTTCAATTCCCGCATTCGCCCTGGGTGTACTTCCTTTCTCTGTGACAGTAAAAGTTCTTTCTGTGTATGTCTTACTTGACGAAGGCTTGTATAAGCGGGTCTCTGATCAAGCACACAAACGAATATATATGTACCCTACCCTACCCCTACCCATGTAACTGTAGTGTAAGTCACAATTTAAGAGGAAATTAAAAGCTTTTGAAATTTAAAAAATAAATGAAAATGAAATAAAGCACGTTGCATTATTTAGTTTTAATAAATGTAGATCAGCTATTCCACTATTTCTTTTATTGTTAAAAGTTTTAGTGATAATCGCATTTTTCACTTGTGACTTACACTACAGAAAAGAGGATTTTGCATGGAATTATTAATAGTAATTTAATTTCGTGTTTTAGAAAAATTTCTTAATGCATTTCAGCTAAATATATCCCATTACACACCAAGGTTTTCGTAATGGAATGGAAAGTGTTTTTTCGCATGCTTTTTCATTCCTGCGAAGAGTTAAAAATATACATCGTTGCCAATTATTTGAAAACTGAAACATTATTAAAGTTCAGTTCATTGCTTTTATTACAAATGGAATTTAAAATTTAATACACTCACATACAATTGTACGATAATGGGAATATTTTCTATCATAATTAAAAGTTTTGGCTTTCAATAATTTCAGAAACGTATTTGAACTGAGGTCTTATTAAATTTATATTACAAAATATCACGTGCTTTTTAATGCATTTTCAGGCTAGTAGGAGCGAATAACTTACTGAAAAGATTTTTCTACGATTTTCTGATGATTTTTTAATAGAAAATCTAAAGGTTTTCAATGAAAACTACCTTTAAACTTGGATCCTTGTAAAGTGATTTTTTGTTTTTATTTTCATCTTGAAAAAAGAGTTTTAATAGTACATACATCCTGTATATCAGCGTTCATCTTATAATGCCCTAACAGCTGCCTCCTTTGAATCGATCATGGTAGACAAAAATAAAAAATTGTCTATAAATAGCTCCGTGACTGTGTAAAAATTTAGTTTTCCGTAGTTTGAAGTCGGACCGTGTTTAAATTGACACGGTGCCACGTAAGATATCGGTAAAAAGTTGAATTGAGAGCCAGCTCAGGTGTCGAGACATGTCGTCAAATGCCCTCGCGTAGCTCCAGTGATAATTTAATTTCATCCGAATCAAAGCAAAAGGCTTTTTTTGCCTGATATTTCTTTTATAATAAGCCTTGATTAAAAAATAGATGGATTTTTGCAAAAAATAGTCAAACTTAAAAAAATAATCACATTTTTCAACGAAAAGTAAAATTGTATGTTTGTGAAAGTATAATAAATATGTCAAACATTTTTCGCATTTAATTAGAAATATCGCATCAAAAATTTGAAAAATAGAATTTTTTTATTAAAAAACACTAAAGTTAACTAGTTTTTTTTAAAAAAAGGCAGCATAACGAGCTAAACACAAAACAATTGAAGATAATTTAACCTCTCCCCTGTTATATAAACCTGTCCAAAATCTCATTACGACACCATCTCACAGTCAACAACCCAAAAACGCAGCGCAAGTAAAATTGTATGTTTGTGAAAGTATAATAA
Organism: Oedothorax gibbosus; assembly: GCA_019343175.1. Taxonomy (NCBI): domain Eukaryota; kingdom Metazoa; phylum Arthropoda; class Arachnida; order Araneae; family Linyphiidae; genus Oedothorax; species Oedothorax gibbosus. The sequence goes on from JAFNEN010000481.1 coordinate 296,697, forward strand.
ATATGTCAAACATTTTTCGCATTTAATTAGAAATATCGCATCAAAAATTTGAAAAATAGAATTTTTTTATTAAAAAACACTAAAGTTAACTAGTTTTTTTTTTAAAGGCAGCATAACGAGCTAAACACAAAACAATTCAAGATAATTTAACCTCTCCCCCGTTATATAAACCTGTCCAAAATCTCATTACGACACCATCTCACAGTCAACAACCCAAAAACGCAGCGCAAGTAAAATTGTATGTTTGTGAAAGTATAATAAATATGTCAAACATTTTTCGCATTTAATTAGAAATATCGCATCAAAAATTTGAAATATATAATTTTTTTATTAAAAAACACTAAAGTTAACTAGTTGTTTTTTTTTAAAGTCAGCATAACGAGCTAAACACAAAACAATTCAAGTATAATTTAACCTTCCCCCGTTCTATAAACCTGTCCAAAATCTCATTACGACACCATCTCACAGTCAACAACCCAAAAACGCAGCGCAAGTAAAATTGTATGTTTGTGAAAGTATAATAAATATGTCAAAAATTTTTCGCATTTAATTAGAAATATCGCATCAAAAATTTGAAAAATAGAATTTTTTTATTAAAAAACACTAAAGTTAACTAGTTTTTTTTAAAAAAAGGCAGCATAACGAGCTAAACACAAAACAATTGAAGATCATTTAACCTCTCCCCCGTTATATAAACCTGTCCAAAATCTCATTACGACACCATCTCACAGTCAACAACCCAAAACGCAGCGCAAGTAAAATTGTATGTTTGTGAAAGTATAATAAATATGTCAAACATTTTTCGCATTTAATTAGAAATATCGCATCAAACATTTGAAAAATAGAATTTTTTTATATAAAAACACTAAAGTTAACTAGTTTTTTAAAAAAAAAGGCAGCATAACGAGCTAAACACAAAACAATTGAAGATAATTTAACCTCTCCCCCGTTATATAAACCTGTCCAAAATCTCATTACGACACCATCTCACAGTCAACAACCCAAAAACGCAGCTCATTTCACCCCAGCAATCCTCCTAAGCATCAAAGTATTTTCGAAAGAGGCAAAACCCTAAGCAGTGTGTGACAAGGAAATTCACCCACGTAGGCATTTTCATTTTGGTGAGTACTTTTGAAAAGAAATAATAGCCTTCGGAAATATATTTTTAATATCCTTCTCAATTGACTTCAATGACAGTTTTCAAAACAAATTCTTCTATTAGTAACATAAGGAAATACCATTTACTTTCCCCCCTCTTATTGTTATTGGTCATGGATAGTTTGTTACGAAATGAACTAAAGTCGAAATAAAACCTCAATAAAGGGTTTAAATAAAAACTACTTTTAGAATTACTTTATTAAAGCAAAATAGCAAAAGATAGAAAAAGATGCTCTTAATTTTATTGGATTTTTTTATTATGGCGTCATCTTCTGTAATTTTTTTAAATAAAAATAGTACTTCATATTCTGAGAAGACTACGTACGTATATTAAGTTACGTATACTCCTACGTATACGTACTACGTACGTATATTATTGTACTTTTGCAGAGCAAAGATTTAAGAGGGACTAGTTTTAAAATAGTGTCGCCATCTGCTGTATATTCTTGGGATTTTAAATTTCAAAAATATATAATTAAATAACTAGATAACATTTTCGTTTTAAATTTGTTTCATTTCGATGTTAAGATGAGTCCCATACTTGGGGAAAAAGGGCTAACATGGCAACACAATACTTCTGCGGAAGTTGTGATTCCAAAACTAATGCATTAGCTCTATGGGACTGACAATCCCTCTTAAGTCTGCCACTACAGGCGCTCAAGCTTGAATCTCAAATTGGTTAACCCTTTGAGGAATAAGCGTTGTTCGTGTTATTTAGCCGCTTTAGCCAATTGACTACGTATGTATGTCGTAAGGATTGTATTTTAACTATAGTAGTTTGAGAAGTTTTTATCATTGTTTTTTTTTTCTACTGTGATAGTAATTTTTTCTAACCCCCGTCTAGATTGTTGACAAATAATTCTAAAATATTATTTTAGCTCAAAATTTTAGTTATATGCAAAAAAAACACCTTTTACTCATTATGCCGGTTTTTTTATTTGGATATTTAGTGAAATTAAGAACTTATGTAACTATAAAATAAAGTTTCCATCGACACTGTAAATCCCAAATGTGCTATTTTTACAGGAATAAAAATTGAAGAGCTTAGTGGAAGAACGTGCTAAGTGACATTTTTGAAAAATTTGAGATTTTTGTGTCAATGAACGTATTATTACACCTTTTAAAGATAACAAGTTTCCTTTTTTCATAAACTTAAGCTGAAGTATATTTTTAACCGTGTGCAAGTACCGTTTTTAACCTATTTAAGTGCAAACTAAAAACTTTAAAGCTCATTTTCTCGTTTTCACCTTTTTGTCACTTAGCACGTTCTTCCACTAAGCTCTTCAATTGTTAGCTACACTCTTAAAACAAAAGAGTGAAATTCACTCCTATAGGAGAAGTGCATTTTCGGCACCGGAAAGGAGTGGAAATTAACTCAGACTGAGTTAAAACCGCTCGTTTCATGAGTGTAGGACGCAAATTGTTTTCTTTTATTTCTTTTACCCACTCCGAAAAAGAGTGAAATTCACTCCTATAGGAGAAGTGCATTTTCGGCACGGAAAGGAGTGGAAATTAACTCAGACTGAGTTAAAACCGCTCGTTTTAAGAGTGTAGAACGCAGATTGTTGTCTTTTATTTCTTTTACCCACTCCGAAAAAGAGTGAAATTCCCTCCTATAGGAGAAGTGCATTTTCGGCACGGAAAGGAGTGGAAATTAACTCAGACTGAGTTAAAACCGCTCGTTTTAAGAGTGTAGGACGCAAATTGTTTTCTTTTATTTCTTTTACCCACTCCGAAAAAGAGTGAAATTCACTCCTATAGGAGAAGTGCATTTTCGGCACGGAAAGGAGTGGAAATTAACTCAGACTGAATTAAAACCGCTCGTTTGTTTTAAGAGTGTAGTGTACCAGAAAAACACCGTATATTTATATAAGTACCGTATATTTTACATAGAAATGATGTTGTTCTATTTTTAAGATTATTTTTGAATATTATTACACAATATGTTTTTTTTTAACCAGGCACATTGAAGGGAAAACAGTAGTTTACCACCTAGACAAGGAATCAAAGTGATGCGTGACAGGCGGAATACTGAAATATACTGCACGACCATGAAACAAAAGACTGGTGGAATTCCGGAAATGAATCACGGATATCCCTATCTCCAGTCTACGCTCTCCCAACTTACCTATTTAGGCACACAGTTTCGACAAATATTTCACATGGTTGTGCGGTTTCCGTCTTTGTTATTGGTAAATAGCTTTGGTATATAAAAGATTTTTATTTCACAATGGATTTTTATTATGTATTATAAATTACATTATGACATTATAAATTTACGTAAATAACAGATTTATCACCGCATTTTATGCAAAAAAATTAAAGACAAGTTAAAATCTTAAAATATTAAAACAAATATTAAAAGCGAAAAAAATTAAAACAAAAGTGATGTGTTTTACAGAAATAACAACAACATTTCAACCCTGTCGTTTATATGAACACAGTGTTTTTTTTATGCTAAGATGTCAAGCGATGTCTAGGAAGAGACTTTGGCTCCAGACAATTGTATTTCAGTGACACTTCTGTTTATTTGGAGAGCGCTTCAGGTTTTTCACGCTGTTGCTGTTATTGGAATAGCGTAGAATTATTCTAACTTCCTCACGTGTTTAGTAGCTAATGTGCATTTTTTTTAAATTGGATTTATTATTTAAAAAATTATATGCATGGAAAAGGTTATTAGTTTTTTTATAAAATAGTAGCGTTTATTATAGAATTGGAATGGTATGGGTTCTAACCAATTTTGTAAAATATTTCTTGAAATTTTACCACAGTTTCGATATTATTTTCTGTAGCTTTAACATGAGATTTTAAATAAAGTTCCGAAGGGGGGGGGGGGAGGGTGCCTATTAGCCCAGCCGTCAGAACGTCGTCCTCTCAACGAGAAGGTCTAGGATTCAAAACTAGAGGCATCCTGTACACAAATATTTCTTGCCAAAAATAAAATCAACGTATTTATGAAGTTCCCCCTGTTTACTGGTTGTTAAATCTATAAATCTATGCTCACCAGACACCAGGAGCCCCAATTTCCGACGGAGAGCCATTACCATACGAGTTCCGTAGAGTTCCCTCTCAGAGGTCGGCTTCGTCACTTGATTACGAGGCATAAATGGCTGCGTAAATGCTCATCATGGAGGATAAAAAAAAGACATCTGGAAACGATAAAATCTAACCTGAATTTATGTGCATACCTGCACTCCCTGAAGTAAATATATATTTAAAAAAATATAATGGATATTAGTTTGCAAAATGAATTGGTCCATAATGATTCGTTTATATAACTTTAGTGGAAGAGAAATGTAATGATGAAAAACAAACAAGTAATTTAGTGATATATCAAAATTTTATCGCGATATGAAGCACGATAAGTTTCAGATTTTTAAACCCTTAAACCATTGTTACTTTTAAAATACACCAGTAGCGTTACAATTGTGTTATATCGTAAATTTCATAAATATATAATAAGCTGTTTTCATACAATAACCTTATCGAAATATGCAATAACCAGCTTAGTAAATAGGTGACTGAAAGCGACAGCCGCAATGTTACGAAAACTTTTTTAAAATCTTATATCCATTTTCCAGAAATAGTGTTCGTTAATTTTTATTAGGTGCTGTAAACTAAACGAACAGCTGCATCAGCGCGATCTTTATCCCAGACACTTTACTCAATGTATGCATGGTTTAATATTAATAAACATGGTTGAGGACTCAACCAGGACTCTCCCTTCCTTGTGACCGGCAAACCAACACCCGTCTGTCCCGACTAGCCACTGGACACTTAAAAAGCCTTACATATTCTGGGGGTGGCAAAAGTTTTCCTCTTTGCCCTAAATGCCAAAAAGAACAGGCATCACCTCAGCACATCTTGGACTGGACTGGGAAGACATTTACAACTGTCCACTTCTGGTGTCAGACTTCATTCTTGTCAACGGATTCACTGATATTGTCTGACTTCATCAGACAAACGGGAGATTAGAAACAACAACAAACATGGTTAAGAGTTTTAATGTTACTGGAAATTAATTTTAAAAGTTAAGGAAGGTAAATAGATGAAGAGTGAATAAGTAGTAGTCTCCATTGTGAAATTTAATAAATAGTGTCTGTTTATTTTCTTACTTGCTTTACTTATAAATAACTAGTATTACATATAAAATACCATTTACTTATAAATAACCATTTGAGCTTTAATATATTAACCATTTGTGTACTTATAACAATTCACCTTTTTACTTACATCTAAAACTAACCCAATTTACCTTCATGAAATGAATCATTTTATTTAAAAAAATAAAACCATTTTATCTTACAAGAAAAGAGGTTCACGGTGTAAAAATTTGTAGCATAAGCAATGGTTCTTTTCTTTGTCGATGTATACATTTGATTTAAAGAAAAATGATGCAATGCTTTGATAATAACCTCCTAAAATAGATGATCCAAGCTTACAATATATAATTTTACGGAACAAATAAAAGCTAGAACCAATCGTATTTTAAAAGTATTGTTTAAATACTATATATGGTGGGGTGTAGGTACACATAGATTCCGGCTTGTGTGCTTGATCAGAGACCAGCTTATAAGCCTTCGTCCAGTAAGACAGACACAAAAAGAATTTTTACTGTCACAGAGAAAGGAAGTACACCTAGGGTGAAGGCGGGAATTGAACCCGCACCCCTTACAACGCGCAGACTGCTATCGTATTGGTCTGCGATTCAAACCACTTGGCCATCCGGACCCCATACAACATCCGGACCCCATACAAAACAAATAACTCATTTAAAAATAAATTAATTCATATTAAAAATGGCAAAAGTCAATAAATGTGCTCTTCTCTTCGACTCCATATTATCCTACAATTATAAAATTTTAAGCGTAATTTTAAAAGTAAAATAAAATTTGGTTTAACTACTCCTATACTCGAAATCTTATCTTCAAAATACGTTTTCCATTTTAAACTCTCCACTTATCTAACAAGATATGTAATTAAAGATTCGTTTTGAAACTTTCCGCCTCAGAGATTATCCCGCCAAAACGTAGATAAGTATCTTAAAGTTTAACGAGTGAGTTTTACAAGATGTTTACACGCTTCCTTATGTAAACACATCTCTTCCAAACTTACTGTTGCTGCAAGCATTTCTACATTCTACATTTTCAAACTAAAACTTGCGATTGTCTGGTACTACAGATTACACTGTTATAGAGTTTTCACAAAAATTTCGCGCTTTAAATTTGAACGTATTAGTTGGAAAGTTTTAGTGTGACTTTTAACAAGCGACTCATCCAGTTAAATTTCTTCTCGTTACATTTTAACAGCGAAGATTATCTATAAACTAACTGGATAGATACCTAAAGAGTTTATTTAGGGAAAAATAGTTGATAAGTAATAGCTGATACTTAAGGGAAAATAGTTGATACTTAAGAGAAAATAGTTGATACTTAAGAGAAAATAGTTGATACTTAAGAGAAAATAGTTGATAAAAAATATGGAGTAGGAAATTATCCTTTATTGCAAATAATAACTTTACCTCCTTACAAATCAGTCAACTTTATTATCTATTTAATAAATAATAATCCCATTAAAAATATAAAATAATGAATATTATTATTCAGAAAGTTTGTCTCGTTTGTATCCAATTACAAATACTTGAAAATTCATAATATTTTTTTAAACATAAATTTTTGAAATTTATCCTTTAACTTTAGTTTTTCCTAAACAACCAATCAAATACAATAAAACTAGAGAATTAGGTAAATATAATTTTTGTTGTACAATTATTTTGATTGTCTACATATATAAACTCTTTTAAAAATTTGACAGTTATTTATCTTATTACTTCTTGTTTCGAATAGTATAATAAGTAGTAAAGCGGCTTTGCCTTTATACATACCCATCGGTGCACCAATTTAAAGTGTCGTAAAAATAGGATACTTACACGTATAACCTATAAAGTTGTTTTATTTTCAGCAAATTCGTTTGTTTTTACGACTTTTTATTTGAAAGTTTACAAACTTTTCGAATTAAGCGTTAACATTTTTATCGCTGAGAATTGAGGATTAGATCGAAATACTTGTCTCCAGAAAATAAACCAATTTTTAATGCTATATTTTGGGCAGGTAGTAGCATTCTAATAATTTCTTATTGTAGTTCATTGCTTTGGGGAATTTTTACAATTAACGTTAAACTATAAAAAACAGCATTTTTTAATATAAAAATTATTTTTTTCTTACTTCAATATTTTACACAAAAAGTTATGCTGGATTAAGAAAATATTACTTATAGAACTTATCTCGTTGTTTTTAATAAAATTGTATCTACAAAATAGATTTTGTCAGGGCAGTTTGCTCAAATTTTTTTACATGTATGTCTTTAACAGAGTAAACATACATTTATATTATTACAAATTAAATAACAATAAACAGTTAAACCTGTATTACTAACCTCATATTAAAGATAGGGAAATATCTATAAAATTTTAAGCTTATAGTTTATCAATAAGGTAAAACTTTTTAACTATTAACGTTCACCCATGATCGGTATTTTGAGGCTAACTACGGGAAAACTGCTTGTGATTCGGGAAGTATACCGGTTGTAGCGGAAATTACTACCGCTTTTTATTTCAGTTAAATCCAGCATTTTCTTACTTGAATAGTTCCGTTTACTGCTGGTTGCAATCTCGAAGAATAAGCAGAACCTCTGTTATGTAACAGGTACACCGCTGTGGGATTTATTTCAAAGTCAACCAAACTTCCATAACAATCCGAAACCTTTGACTTTCCGGAGATCTTATGCTTTGGATTAGCAAGTTTTGACTGTGGGTAGAACATATTTTTGTGAATTTTAAAACAAATACATTTGTAGGTTGAAAATTCATTGGTAGGTATTGAAAATTATCGAAACAATTATTCGATAAATAATCTGCCTTTATTGCTGTTAGTTCCGTAATATTCGAACATTGGCCTCAAACCTGAACATTTTCCTTTTTCCTTACTATAAAAACACAAATTTTCGCAATACATTACTTCCATGAAACCTTCACAGACGTTTCCAATATATCCTTATCTAGATATTCTAAACAACCATCACATATGACAACTCCAAAACACGTAAACATACTACATACACGAAGAGGAACATTTCAAACAAGCCATTCCAAGAAGACATTCTAGGAAATGAACCGCGATATTTCTGTAGCTCCTCTCACTTCAAAGTGCCACTTACCACCTACCCGCATTCACAGAGCGGACGCCGAACACTCCGTTCCATTTCAAATAGAACATTCAATACGTTCCATATCGATGCAGAACGTCGATTCTACAAGTTGACATCATTCGCCGAGCTTTTGTGTACGTTTGCGATCGAAGTTCCACATCAGAATGGGCGCAATCAAGCCTTTGAGTTAGTGTATGCGGAGTGCGGACACGTACCATTGTTTCTCTTAAGCTATTTATTTTATAAAATGCATATAATGCGAAACGGTATTGAGTGCAGAATTATTCATCTATAATAATAAAAGAAAGAGTCTGTCTGTGTGTCTGTTTGTGTTCGGATCGTAAAAGACCTACTTATACTGCCCTCAGAAATTCGAAGTTTTTAAGATAGATTCCCTTTAATACAAACGTGTGCACCTGAGGCTTAGATTTTTCATATTTGTTCCATTTTTAGAGAAAATTCGAATTTTCTGAAAAAAATACACCACTTTCGCTCAAATCCGATCATTTTTTCTCTTTCCTGATGCCATCGGCTGAAAAAATTAAATAAAACTTTTAACGAAAACATTTAAAATTCAAAATGTTTATTTTATTCTTTTGCCATTACTTTCAGAAATTAAATTCATTATTTGAAAAATAATTGACAAGTTTCAAGTGACGTAATTCCGCCAGTCTTCATTCCCGGATTTTATTGTGGGTTTATTTGAGGATTTTTTCATGATTTTTCAGTTGACTGCATGTATGCATATTTAAGCAATAAATATATAGTTAAGCTATTACTGGAACTATGATGGTTAATAAAGGCCATCGCACTAGAGCTATTAGTGTTTTAAGTCTTTATTTTTTCGCCAAATACGTTGCCAAACTCGCCAAATTATTAACTAAAATTCGCCAAATAGGCGATTTTTTTTCAAGCTCCGATGGGCTGTAACAAAAAGACGGGTCAAAATACAAAAAGGTTTTTTTTACCAAAAGTAATGTACAATATTGCTTATTTCTCCACATAATCATCTTGGCGGTTAAGGCATTTGTTATACCTGTAAAAAAGCTTTGAAATACTCTCTTCATAAAATGTAGCCACCAATGATTGAGAGGGAGTTGTGATGGTTTCGTTTTAAAAAAAGTAAATTTGGAAGCTTTACGTCAATTTTTTTTCTGTACTCCAAGCCACTGCTAGTCCATAATTCACTTATGGTGAACCTTTGAGTTTCCATAAACACTTGGTCAACTCGCTGAACAATACCGTCTGTAGCGACAGACTTTCTTCCTTGGTTCCCTTCTTCATGAACATCAGTATTGTTCAGCGAGTTGACCAAGTGTTTAGGGAAACTCGAAGGTTTACCATAAGTGAATTATTTATAAGCATAGTGGCTTGGATTGTAGCGCTTCCAAGTTGACGTGGGGCTCAAAAAATCCGTCACAACTCCCTTCAAATCATTGGCGGTTACATTTTATTAAGAGGGTATTTCAAAGCTTGTTTACAGATATGACAAATGCTTTAATCCTCAAGGTGATTATATGGAGAAATAAGCAGTATTGTACATTACTTTTGGTAAAAAAATCTTTTTTGTATCTTGACCCGTCTTTTTGTTACAGCCCATCGGAAGTTGAAAAGAAAAAACAAATTTTCTAGTCTCTGGTAATTTCCTAGCAATAATCCATAACACTTTAACTAAACAATTAATTTTTTATACGGCTAATTGCATACTATAAATGAAACCTACATCAATTATTTCGGTCCCCACGTTCTTGAAGAAAAAGTTAACTGTTGTAAAGAACTATCTCGATGATTGAAAATGATTCTAAAAGACTATTTAATGCTTGGATTCCAATTTGCGAAAAGGAAATTACCATCTATTTACAATACGGATATACATTTAGGAAACCGCTTCCACAAGAAATAATCAAAATTAATGCGGAAATGTCATTTCCGCTCGGAAGATTATTTTTTAATGTGCCTCGTTACTAATGACTAGATTGTAAATTATGTTTCAAATAAGTTTACCGCAAAAGTGGTTTCGGAGATAATAAATTTTGTGAACATATAGTTGGGACGTTTAATTAATAAAATGATTAAACTATCAAGTAATTAAGGTCGTAAAGTATTAATTTAAAAGTAAATTTACAGAACTAATTAAATTGCTTTACTATAACTATATCTATTTGTAAAACTCAATATTTGGCGTTCTTAATATTTTCCGTTTTTTTAAAGTTTATCATTTATTAATGAAATTTTCGAATTTTTAAAACAAAAATAATACTTAACTAACTGAGGGATAAGCAAATTGGCTGAAGTGTAAACTTGTTTTCAATGCATGAAACGAAAAATTTTAATTGAAAATTAAATTTCCTTAAATTTTATTCCTGTAGCATACACTACGTGTCCAAAAAAAAAGTCGCACGCTTTAATATTTTATTGGACCACCTTTGGCTCTAATTACAGCTTTCATTCGCCTTGGCATTGATGCAACGAGTTTCTTAAGAGTATCTATTTTTATTTTAGGCAATAATTTTATCAAGAGGTCCCCTAAATCCTTAATGGATGTTGTTGAAGGAGTATGTGCTCTTAAATCCCTTTCAAGAACGTCCCACAGATTTTCTATTGGGTTGAGGTCTGGACTTTGTGGTGGCCAAATCAAGTGTTGAAATGATATATCATGCTCACTAAACCAAGATTTCACAGAATTAGCACGATGTATTGTGGCCTTATCATCTTGAAACACACCAGTGGAGTCAGGGAAAAAATAGTCCATTGCTGGCACAAGGTGGTCATCCAAGAGAGTTAGATAATCTGCAGCCTTCATTTTATTCGAGCACAAGACTGCCGAACCTAGTCCAGCTGAACAGAAACTTCCCCAGATCATTACACTGCCTCCAGAAGAGTGCACAGTGGGAACGATGCATGCAGGGTCCATTGCTTCGTGGGGCTCTCTTCGAACTCTTACTCGACCGTCATTTTGAAATAGCGTAAATCGGGATTCATCTGACCACATGACCTTTTTCCAATCATTAACAGTCCAATTCTCGTGTTCCCATGCGAATTGCAGCCTTTTCCTTCGATTAATGTCAGTTACAAGAGGCTTCCTTACTGCAACACAGCTTCTCAGTCCTGCTTGTTTAAGTTCTCTTCGCATTGTGCGCCTGGAAATAGGTTTGTTTCCCTCATTGAAGAGTGTTGTAAGTTGAACGGTCGATTTCTTGCGATTTTTCTTCACTAATCGCTTCAGAGAACGCCGATCACGTTCGTTCAGGATGGACTTCCGACCGCACATTTTTCGTGAACTGGTAACCTTACCGCCATCTTTCCAACTCTTAATAATGCGTTGAATAGTTCGCAATCCTACGCCAGTAACTTTAACTATGTCTTTAGATTTCTTGCCACTTTGATACTGGCCAATAATCTGCCCCTTTTAAAACTCTGTCACATCACTTCCCCGAACACGTCTACCGCTTTATCCATGTTGATTTCGAACTAAACAATATTGCATTGTGAGGTCCATGATTCGAGCTTACGTCGAACAAAGATTTATGCAAATATCTGTAACACTCAGCCAATGAACACCTTTTTAGAAAAGGAACGCAGAAAACTGACCAGCGACTTTTTTTTGGACACGTAGTGTATGATTATAAATTATTCCTCATGCTTCCAATTATATAATTAACTAAATTATAAAAACAGTTATAAATTTTAGACAATTATGTGTGTTGCTGGAAAACCCGATTATCATGAGAAGGGTTTATATGTATGTACACTGTAAAAAAAAACTGTTGTTTTTACAGTTAAAAACTGTCAACTTTGACGCCAGTTAATAACTATATTTTTTACAGTTTAAAACTGTAATTTTTTTTGCAGGAAAACTTTAATTTTAACAGAGAGAAACTGTCAATTTAGCAGGGAAAAACTGTTAATTTAGCGGGGAAAAACTGTTAATTTAACAGTTTCTCCCTGCCAAAATAAAATACCCAATACTAGCCTTCGCGACCGAGTAATTACTTTGTCGCAAATGGTTCAGTATTGAAATCGCACGCAAGAGGTATATACCATGCCCGGTTTTGATCCAGAAACCTCTTGCGAGCGAGTCCAATACTGAACCGTCTGTGACAAGTAATTACTCTGTCACGGGGGCTAGTATTGGGTATTTGTGCTGACCGCCACATGGTTACAAATACAGTTAATACATTTAAGTTACAGTTAATAAACATTAACGCTACAGAAACCCAATGCGGGAGAAAGAATCAGAACGATAATATCAATCACGTGATTCTTTGCACGTCGTTAATTCCCCGAAAGGCAGGTGCATTTGATGGGTTGTGAGTGTTACGTCATGTTAACGAAGATAAAAACAGTTATAAACTGTTTTTTTAAAGAACAGTTTTTAACTGTAAAAATATGGTATTTAACTGTAAAAACAACAGGTTTTTTTTGCAGTGTATTCATTAGACAGTTGAAAAGCAATGAGGAAATGCACATAACAGCTTATGAAATATTATTTTAATACAGAATCAAAACGCATAAGATGTTTCTCTATGGTAATGCCACTTATTTTTTTTCTTTCCTTCAATGCTAAAGTCTTATTCCATTTTTTATTTTATTATAAAACATGCACAAACATGAAATTTCAAATTTAAACACATTTTAGCGTCGAATAAAATATTTTTAATCAGTTACAAAAACTGAAGTTTCCATTAAGATTATTTGCTTCCGTTTCCCCCAAAGGAATTTAACCACAGTTATAACATTGCTTTCAAAACGCTTACAACAAATGTTACATTCACAAACTGTAATTCATAATTCATCATTTGTATAACAACCGGTTTTGTTCATAGTTAACCTTTTGCTACCGTAAGAACAATAATACTGGAGTGGTTTCAATTGTGCGACAACAAAAGAACATTTTCTTCATGAAAGACGGATGAAAGTGAACAAGTAAAGTTTTAATTGCAGAGTGGGTTCAACGTGCTATACTTTCTCTTTGGGACTTTGAACAGGCGGTCTTTTAAAATATTTGCTATTCTTTGTATTTAGACTTTAATCAAAGATATTGAAACCTTTTTTTATGTGTATAGGGTCTAAAAACATGTACTAAAACAAACAATTTGTTGAAAAGGTGTAAATATTTATCGATATTTTTTACACAATAATGTTTAAATTATAGTTAAATGTATTTTAAGACAATGATTTTCCATTCGACGGTAAATTCATTTGCTGTCCTAGTATTGTTCCGTAGATATGAAATTGACAAAAAAAAAAACTAGATACAATTGCATGTGTTTAATTTTCCAAAACAATTGTACAACTATTATTTAACTAATAATCATCCCAGTCTTTAAAGAAAAACAATTATTTCTAAAATGAATAAAAATTAAGAATTTGTTTTGAATTATTTTTGTCTTTTGTTTCTTTGCATTTTTGTGTGTTATGATTTATGGCAATCCATCTAATTACATAAAAATAGGGAATAATAATGAATGGTGTTAGTGTATATTGAAATTCATTTTTTTAGAAAACAGGTAATCTACAGAAACTTTAACGTTAAAATAGCAATTTACATGTCGCATACATGATTCTAACAAAACTTAGTAATTGGTAAAATTTCTCAGTTAAATTAAGGGCAAGTATTATTTTTAAAAAGTTTTATGTTGAATAATTTATATAATTTATCGCTGTACGTTGCACTTAACCCTTAAGGATCGGATAATTTTCAAGAAAACAGGCTTTAAAATGCCTATTTCTTCCTTATTAACGCGTTACCTACTGGATACTACAACAATAGACAATTACAGGGTTTTCCGGAAACATTTTTATTCGATTAAGCATATTAAAAATCCTCTAAAACTCAAGTATTTCTGGTTTAAAAGTGTATTTATTTTTAAATTCATTTTTAAAGTTAGTGATACGTCACTCCTGTTAAACCTCTCTTAGCATAACAAATGACGTCACGGTTGGCTTTTTTTGTTCTTGGCGTGTTATTTCGTATCACGTTTTACTGTATCGTTTTTGAAACTGTGAAACGTGCTTTCATCTTTATCAAACTCTTAAAAAAGTTATGCTATTTTACTGAAACATGTCATGTTCATTCCAGTTAATTTCTTCAAACGTTGAACGATTTCACCTGACTATTCCGATCAGATCCAACAGTCAATAGTTCTGCTAGCTCATACGCGCTCTAGTGTGTGTACTTTAACTAACAACCAAACTTGGAACAAGCTGTTTAAATTCCTTGATATGAACTGGTTAAAAATAATATTTTCTTCTTCTTTTAATGAGGTTTCGAAGAAATTGTAAGGTTTACTATTTTATAAAGTGTATTAAAGCATAGATCGAAACATCGCCAAAAACATAACATTTGACGTCAATGCTGTTTTCAGTGACGTACATTTTCGGCAAATTTCAAATGCATTTTTTGTTGAAATTAAACATATTTGTGAATATTTAAGCTTATATTCGGAATCTGGCAGCTTCTAATGTACCAGAAAAACTTATATATTCTGAATTTCGTCTTTCATGCAACTTGTCCATTGGTGTTTTAATTGGTGGATATATATTAGTTTTAAATCAAAGTAGCGCATAAACATTGAACACTCTAACTTGCAAATATCGGAAGGGGCTAACTCTTTATTAAAATAACACGTGATAAATATGACTTTATTACTTTCCTCCACATCCTTATTTAGGCCATCCCTCACAGAGCATTTACTTTGTCATCTTCGCGGGATTACCAAGGTTCCATCGATTCAGACCTCTTGCCCATTCATCAATGAAGGGCTTTGTAATTTGTTGACACGGCCAAGCAACTCAAGCAACACCTCTCAGCAGGGTGTAAATTTACTTTAATTGCCATACTTGTTTGAAGTTGCTAATTATAACTCTTTGGTGTTTGTTGTAATTGAAACCATTTCGATTAGGTGTCAATTTAAAGGTGGGATAGGATAGGCTTTGAATAGTTTTTGAACTATTTTGTGAAATGAATTGGTACGGTAAAGTTTATCTGACTTAATCTAATTAAAACGCCATTTACTAGTTTATAAAAGGAATTTGCATTAGTGAATAGAGGATGATAATAACTAGTGGTTATCATAGAGTTAGATTAAAAAACAGAGTATGATGGTCCATTTAAATATTTGTTAAGTTATCTACATATTTATAATTTTGTAATGTTTTAAAGAATTATTCTTATTTCATTTATTTATTGATAAAAAGAAAATGTAATAAGTTTTTTTTTTTTAGGATAGTCAAAAATATCTTTGATTGCAAGCCTGATAGCTTATCGCTTTGAAAAATTGTTGGGAGAAATCTAAAAATTACTTTTCAATTCATTAATATAAATTAAAAAGTTAATTTTAGATTTTTAAAAATATTTGTTTGGATTTATTTAAATGATTAACAATTAATATCTTAATAAAAAAATCAATTTCAAAGAGGATTTAGCTTCTTTTTTAAATAGAATTTGCTGTAAATTGACAACAGAATTTTTTTTTATGTAAAGTTATTTTTAAAAGGTTGATTTTATGTTCCTCAATGTTTAGGACTTCACAATTTTGTTAACCTAATTTATTTAAGACACTACAAAAAGTTTAACTTATACATTGTCTAGAAAATCAAGCCCTTCAATCAAAATCCATCTTCTCCTACGCTAACCCAACCATTTATGCGTCCCACATTATCTGGGAAGCCCTTCCAATATCCCGACAGCACATCAGGCAGAATGTATGCCTCGATTTCACCCCAATCTTCCCCTAAAGCAGACTTTCTTAATCGAGACCCAGTCGACGATGCAGCTCTCAATATTTCAGGGCTAAGGCTTTTGTCTCCATCTAATATTGATACAGCAGCTTGAATCTCAATCCAACTTTACTTGATACGTAAGAAAATAATATCGGAGGGGAAAAAATATTGTAGAGGGTAAATCGGTGAAGGAAGCGTTAGTGTGGTTTTTAACTCAACAAATCGAAATTGCTATCAGTTGTTCGACTATACTTTTTAGACATTGTGGTATTTATTGAATCATATGTTAATTTACTACTACACTTGATTATTTGTAAATGCTATAATAAATATCATTTTTTATAATCTGTAATAACTATCGATATTCCTAATTAACTAATATCATATACATTTTTAATGAATTTGATGACAAATCTAGATTCATTCGTATATTAGTATTTATTTACTCGCACTTTACTTCTTATGCCCCTCCTTATGTCTAAATTTTGAAATAATAGATGAAATCTTCGTGCAAGTTCCGAAATTAACTGAGATGATTTTTCTTATGTAAACGCTTCTTGAAGGTTTAGCCAATTTTAACGGAAAATGTGTATGAACCTAACTGTAGTTTGTTTTAGCAAAGGTCATTGTGTGACACCTTTCTACCCTTTCTCACCTTTTTCCACCCTTAATGATAAGAACCAATGATACCAATCCCTAATCCTAACAACCAGAAAAATAACTTACACAGATTGTTAGGATTGAATTTAGTACGTCTGTCAGGGGCTCATGCGAAAAAAAATCTGTTACGCTTACCAGTAGGGGTGCTGTATTCTTGCGTCTACAAATTTGCAATCATTTTCAAGAACATGTTATTGACCCACGATCCAGTATGAATTTCTGATCGGTAGAAAATAAGAACACTGACCAAGGTCACGTAAGGTCACTTTAATCGAAGTGTACGCGTGTTAAAAGTAAGAAAATACAGCACAGTATTGTTAGGAGTAACTGCAATGACATGCATAAGCGCTGTAAATTTGAGGTAAATTGGCTCTGAAATTTTACCTAAAATGTTTTAACAGTGTTAATGTATTGTTTAAAATTGGAAAAAAAAGTCACCTCGGCAAATTGAAATACTACAGCAGGGTACTGTGAATTGTGTACAGCAGCAGCTGCAAACAAATACAGCAGCAAGCGCTGTGAATATGCGGCAAATGTGCTGTATTTTTACAGAAATATGTTTCAGTGTGTGGTAGGATCGAAGCTAAGCGATACGATTATTCCCCATCGATGTGTCTCGTGGATTATTGAGAAGATGCGAATGATACTCGGACGAACCTTTAGCCACATCTACATTTCTTATTCAATGGTGAAGTATGATCTCGATTGAAAATGAACACTGCACTGAAAGGATTCTCTTTGAATGTTTGAAGGTGTATGAGAAATCTGAAATAAAACATTTTTTAATTCTGATGAAAGTCTTTAAGGTCTTTTATTATAAAAAAAATTTTCGGAAAATGTTAATGAATTGTTCGAAAAAAAATGATTGTGTGAAAAATTTTAAGGCAAATTTTAACGTGATACACAATTATTTTGAGTTCATTGAATTGGTGGTATGTGGATTTAATTCCTATATGACTATAATCACGGCCAACTTCAATAACAAGGCCAGAGAAGCTCTCCCAAACATGAGCGTAGACGGATTTTTTGACGTCACTGTTCCGAGTGCCGAAGATCGAGAAACTAGTTCGGACGCATTCGGAACCCTAAAAAGGTGGTCAGCCTTGAACGAGTGGTTCCGAACAGGTTTCGAGACAGGTTGTCTTCATCTTCGGAACCGCGTCACTCTTAAATATGACGTCAAAAATTCCGTCCCCGAGCGTGTTTGGGAGAGCTTCTTCGGCCTTAGTAGTTGAGCAGGCCGTGCTATAATATGAAAATTAGGTAATACTAGGTTCATTTCGACCAGCTCTAGAGGTCTACTTGTTTTACTATTTTTTTTTTAAATTTATCTGCTTTGAACAATTTTAATAGAATATAATCATCACGTGGCTACACTGTTAAAAATTAGGCATTTTCTTTCACCAAAAATATGGTTCCTAGTAGCTGCAACGGCTGTGTGGTGAAACGTTAAACCTTATTTTTGGTATTCGGTTGAACCATTTCTCAGGTTTTTGTTTCCAAATCCAGAAAAATGATTTAACCAAACACCGAAAAAACGGTGAAACATTTCACCACACAACCGTTGCAGCTACTAGGAACCAATATCATGGAGAAAGGAACCAATATCATGGTGAAACCAAGCACAAAATTTTTAACAGTGTACCATTATGCAGAAGTTTGTTTTGAACAACATTAGGAACCTCCTTTTTTTAAATGTCATAAAATTAAAAACAAAACCATGGAAAAAAATTACTTACGATCGTGGAGATGGCAAGTAGGAATGCAACATTGTCGAAACTTTTTTTTTAATATTAAAACAGTGGTGTTTTTTTTCATTATCGTTTCTCTTTTGTATCTATCTTATATTTATCGTTGTGGTGTTTTCTGACGCTTTTAACAGTGTCAATTCAATAAATTACTAGAGAAAGAGACGAAAAAGATGATATTAGTGTACAGGTACACTCTTAAAACAAACGAGCGGTTTTAACTCAGTCTGAGTTAATTTCCACTCCTTTCCGGTGCCGAAAAAGCACTTCCCTTATATAGTGGATTTTACTCTTTTGTTTTAAGGGGGTATTGACAATTTTGTTTTAGCTATGCTTTTGAAAGGTTAAGAATACAGTCAGTCATACGTAAATACAATTTTACGATAAGAAAGAGCAACATCCTTAAGTCTAAAGAAGCTAAAATAAACTCATGATAATTAGCATTTATCTGAGTTTAATATATGTTTTAATTTTTACTGGTAAGCGAAAAACAATATTGTTCCTAACAAAGTTTTTATTGATAAAAAGTTTGAGTTACAGATAAGCTAAGAAGTTTTCTACGGCACGTAATTAACTTCGTTTGGTGCTGTCAAAAATATTTACAAAATCACTATTTTTTAAAAATCTTCTATTCTCAAGAATATGTTTTTGTCACTGTTCAAGATAAAATCTTTACGTTGTTTTATCAACTATTTTGTTCGTTTATCGAAAATTTTTGGGCGATCGATAAATAGATTTCCGATAATTGTCTCTATAAGATACTTAAAAGAGTCAGTACGTAAAGGAAGTTTGTACTAACAAGGGCTTTTTAAAGTTTAAAAATATTACGAAAAAAATTAATTCAATTAAAATAGATTATTGTTTTTGAAAATTATATAAATATTTTTTTGATCGTTTTCCTTCCTAATGAAATAATGATACATTTTAAAATTCCATTAACAAAATATATATTTTTTGAAATATAATTGCAAACTTGATACTTACTTTTTGTTATAAATTAGAAGAAATGAAATAATTTTTTTCTTTAAAGATACGCATGCTGAATAAACTTTAAATTAAAACATCTTTGATGAAATAATGTTAAGAACATTAGAAACCATATATAAAGCCAGCTTCAAAAGTAAAATTTATTCCTGGAACTACACAATTAAATTATAAATAATTTTATTTTAAGATTTTTCGGAACTAATGTTGATATATATTAAACTTTTAAGCTTTAAAATTGATGGAAGATTACAAACCCAGCTTAAGTTACTTTTTCTCCAGCCGTAACCTTTTAATTTTTCAAGCAGCACATATATTTCATTAAAAGACATAATTTTATTAAATTTTATAAAAAAAAGTTATAGGATGCTTTTTATACCCAGTTAAATTAAATATATAATTCAATAATAATAAGTTGAAAATTTAATAATCAACTACTACCGTGCAAAAATGTACACTTATTTACATGCACGTTCCCTATGTTCATTAATCGACTTAATTACGTTACACTCAAATTAATAAAGCATCCCCGAACAAATCCTGTTAACCTACTATTTTTTAATTAAATATGTACAAATAGAAAAATATATAAAGAAGTAATTGACAACATATTGAAATTGTACCATAATTAATTAAATTGCTATCGAAAAAAAGATGTATCTATAATATGTATACTGGAATTCCATCTAGCATATAATACATATCGTTGACCCAAACCAAGAGGAAAACTCGTAATTGAAAATTATATATGAAATGGCTGAAAGTGATGACATCAAAGAAACACTGTCTAAAAAGACTCATTTTGCATCCTGCTGGAATTAATATGTCTCTGATCTCCTGTCTTTATTTATACTCTACAGTTAAATGTATCGGATAAGTAATACAGCTTGACATTTTCAATTTATTTTCTCTGAGTGTGCTACTGGTTCTTTGGTATTTTTTTAAATACTATGTGTCACAAATAACCAACTGTTTTTATAAAAGTGGCGTAACATTATCAAAATAAATTAAGATTGTGATAACTTTTAAATTCATTTTGTTTGTTATACTTGAGTAAGAAAAAACACATATGTAAAGTTTTTAACAGAAGAAATAAGATGCATCAATAACTTTGGATGTTTCCTTTTCTTTCGTGTTATGAATTACTTAATTAATACGTCCAAAAAGAACGAGGAATCATTTTAGGGTGGTAAAATGATTTTTTTGCGTACGTTGCTGAAATTGGAATATTATGTCAGCAAATTGAATGTGAAAAATTCATTACCTAGCACTTTTGAACTCTATTTTGGCTTCCTAATAAAAAAAATTAAGACATTTTAATCAGGAAACTAATAAGTTTACAAACCTGCTTCGTCTTAAAATTCTTTTAATCTTCTCAGGACAGTCGAGCTATTAAGAACTTAATAAAAATGTATAGGAAGTATAGTTTTTATTCGGCAGCAAAAAACACATCTTTCAACTTATTTTGCAAAGACTTTCATTGAAAAAGATTTATTTTTATTGAAAATTTTGGGTACTTGCGATAAAGCCATCAGATGTTTCGAAGGAAAAAAAAGCTATTTTCTATCTAAAAAATTCTACAAAATTATGGTCTACGATATTTCTAAAGACACTTTTTTTTTTGAAAAGTGAAGTTTAATTATTTTGCAGCAGTTTCTTTTAACATCTTGATAACTTATAAAAGTTTTTTTTATTATTTTTTTTATTGTTTTTAACCTTATAGCCTTCTAATAGATCGATTATCTTAAGAAACTCAATTAATTCTAGGCATGCCACTTATCTAAAATTCCCATCTGCTTAAATATATTTATTAAAATACCGCCTAATTAGCGAGATTTTGGAAAATGATACCTATGTTTTATCAATGTTAACAATTTTAGTAACTTTTATATAATTTTAGTATCTCTTAATTAAAATTGGCAACAAAGTCCTCACAATTTATGTTATTTTAATTAGACATACCTATTGTATACCGTACAATTCGTTTTACTAAATTGAATTTTTGTTTACCTTCTGAATAATTAATTGCTATACCTTCGTTTTCTATTTAACAACGTTAGTTAAAATACTAATTAAAATTTGAAATAGAAAAAATAAATATCAACTGCAACTAAGGTTGTAGTTAAGGACGGATTAATGAAAACGTTTTTAATACTTGTTATATGAAGTTTACATTTTAATTGTTAAAACTTTTATTTAAGTTAATAAAATTGTACTTATGACTGAAAAGCTTGAATTTAATATACTTGAATTACAAGGCAATTAATTTAGCAATCCATTAAGAAGCTTTTATAAATCTTTTATCTGCCAGACAATACTAATTTACAAGATTTATTAAAAATAACAGCGACCAAACATCCAGCAATCTATAAATAATAAATCTATTAGATACAATTATTTCATACTACTATTATGTAAGTTTTAATTTTTCCATATAAAAATAATAACGTATCACTTTAAAATGATAAACTTACCTAAACTTAATTAATTGTGCCCTATTAATTTTCATATTTAAAACCCCAACAACAAACTGATAGAACAATCAATCATTCACTAAAGTAGTTAAATCGGATGCCATGCAATTAGGATAGTATTACTAACGGCTTCATGGGAAAGGGAAAAAAACTTTATTCTTTAACTTGTTAGTAACAAAGCTTCTAGCTAATCGAATGTGTCACACTTTGACGTTTAAGAGAAACGTTCCGTCTGTAGCCAATCAAAGTGATTATAGTCGTTTGGTCTTTATTATTTGAGATTATCCAAACCATCCCCTGAAAATTTACAGTTGTAGTAGATGTGTTTTCAAATACAGATATCAGTATGAAATGCTTGATTTTGAGGCATAGAGCAAGACCAATAGCAAGGTTTTTATTATACGATTGTACTTTATAGTTTTTTCGCTATTTCACTTGAACGAAACTTTCTTGGTTTAACAAAAACAAAGAGTAAAGAAAACACCATGACGACGGCAAAAATGTTTTTGGTCATATTTTAGCTGCGGTTTAGATTTTTGTAATATTAGGCCTATTACCTCGTTTTTTATACTAGGATAGAATTAGGCATCTAGTAACTCATTATATCGACTTCTGTTAAGTTTAATTGAAAATTTACACTGTTAAAAATTAGGCACTTTGTTTCACCAAAAATATGGTTCCTAGTAGCTGCAACGGCTGTGTGGTGAAACGTTAAACCATATTTTTGGTATTCGGTTGAACCATTTCTCAGGTTTTTGTTTCCAAATCCAGAAAAATGGTTCAACCAAACACCGAAAAAAAGGTGAAACATTTCACCACACATCCGTTGCAGCTACTAGGAACCAATATCATGGTGAAACCAAGCAAAAAAATTTTAACAGTGTACCTAATGAGGAAGTTGCAGCAAAATATCTGGTTGTTTTTGTTTGAATGCATTTACTCATTTAAAATAGCATGTGTTTTTCGAAATTCTGTGATGAGCTCTTTGTACAAACGCCAAACGATTAATTTCCTAACCAACGAGTTTGTTTTCATCAATCATTTCTTTTGATGCATAAAGATTTAGCCTTATTGTGTTCTCACAATAATCATGACATTTAAATCAAACCCACATGGTTAAATAAATATTAAACCAACTGAAATTAAAACGGACATAAAAAATTAATTAGCGTGGTATTTTGTTTTTGTAAACAAGTCAGCTGTGACTGCAAAATTATCGAAAAAAATCGTAATAAAAAATTATATTTACTTAATTTAGCCAAAAAATATGTCATATTTTGCAACAAATTCCTCAACTCCTTTTTAGCACTAAAAGGACGCACATTACTTTGAAATAGTGTGAGTGTGTTTATAGCAAAAAGAAATGGCTCTTCTAATTTACTTCGTTCTTTTGAACGTCAAAAAACAAAATATATTCACATTTATTGAATCTCTGACGCTAAACAAGCTTTCGAAAAACTCTTTCGTTACCAAGTTCCTTTTTCCCAGCGGGGTATGTGATTGTTACAATTTTATGTTTGTGGTATGACAGACATGTAACACTAACAGTTTCTACCCAATTCATTTGACAATGAAGAAATCACAAAAAAAGTAAATTTCAAATACAGAAAATGGTATTTCAATGAGAAATGTGCCCAACACTTTTTAACAATTTCAAATCAGTCACAGAAAACGTGTCGTTGATATATTAACCTTTTAACGATCGGTTAATTTTCAAGAAAACGGTTATATAAAAGTGCCCATTTTGATAGATTGGCGAGTTCAACTGTACCTACTGGTAAATCCAGCCATTGAAGTTTTAATTGGTGGATTTAAGTTATCTTTAATATTATTGGAGTATTACAACTGAACAGTCCACCAATTGGCCTTTTAATTGGTGGAGTTTAGTTAGTTATTGTCGCGTTACTACTGAACACTTCAGCCAGGAAATACCACGGGAGCGAGAATTAAAGATTTCAACGTTCTGTTTATATATTGATATTCGGTACTATAACATACAGGGTGGCCCAGCGGGTAGTGTTTGAAACAAATGAAAAAATAAAAACAAATAAGATACATGAGAAGAATTTAATGACGTTTATTGAATGGACATATTGGGCAATTTATGATAAAGAGGTTCGAAGTGCCCGCCATCTTTAATAAGGACAGCAGCTAGGCGGTTTTCGAATACAAAAATAGTCCATACTCCTTACAAATACCTTCCTCCTTCCTCCATACTCTTTTTGTTTGACCAATTCTTTTTGTGGGAAGCTTTTTTTTTAGCTTTTGTGAGAAGTTCCACAAAAAGAATTGGCCAAACAAAAGGAGTGTGGAGGAAGGTATGGGTAAGGAGTATGGAGTATGGTTGGATTCGAGAACCGCCTAACTGCTGTCCTTGTTAAAGATTGCGGGCACTTCGAACCTCTTTATCATAAATTGCCCAATATGTCCATTCAATAAACGTCATTAAATTATTCTCATGTCTCTTATTTGTTTTTATTTTTTCATTTGTTTCAAACACTACCCGCTGGGCCACCCTGTAATTATTACAGTGATATTTACACATTTTTTAAAAATTTAAATCAGTTGACGGTAAGTTACAGCAAAGTCAAACTCGTTCGACAAATCTCTTGAGAAACATAATGCACTTCACAAAATTGCTTCTTGCAAGTTTTTATGTTAGTTTGATTTGTAATGTGACGAAGAAGCGAAATAATATCCTTCTTAGATGTCGAAATATTTTTATGTTTCAACTAATTAAAAAGTATTAAAATTATGTTCTTTACTAGATTAGTGCATTGTTTATAACATTGTATAGTATTAGTAACATTTAATTGTTGCGTAATATATTATCAAAAACATACTTATATTATTGATAACATTATTCTGTAAAAGTGCATAACAAGAATTAAAAGGCTTTTGATTCCACTGCCCCTGCCTGCGTTGAAACGCAAAGTTTTGGATGTAGTTTCGGAACAGAGAAAAGGTTCAAATTCTTATGAAAAAAATCTTATTTCACTTCAGTCAATTTGAGAGAGTTACAACTATATCAGAATATAAACAGAAGAAATGAGACAAACTTCCAATTACAAACCCAAATCCAGTTGTAGACAGTTCATTTAGGCTAAACTAAGTCTTAAACTTCACAACTCCGGGGAAATATAATGGAAAACAAACAGACCAAAAGACTAAAGGGGTCGTTGATAGCCTAGTGGTTAAGGCCTCGTTCTCGGAATCGGAAGGTCCCGCGATCGAGTCCCGATACCACTGAAGACCCACCGAGTATATGCGGAGTACATGCTCGTTAAATCTATGGGTCCGAAAGTCCTGTGGGTGGTCATGGCGCAGTTTTCTACGGTAAAAGTCTCTAAGATTATTTCCCTCCCCTTCAGGGACATGTCTAAATTGTGGAGGTGGCGATAGATGGCAGCATCTGTCACTTGTGTGTGTGTGTGTCTGTCTTACTTGACGAAGGTTTATAAGCGGTTCTCTGACCAAGCACACAAACCTGAATATATGTCTACCAACCAACCAACCTCAGGAAAAGTCTAAAAACAACCCGTCAAAAACCAGAAAGAATAAAGATCTCAAGTAGCCTCTGATCGCTCTATTACTGACAAATCAAGAAATTCAGTAGTGAGTGAGGTACACTCTTTTTCATTCAGCGAATTAAATTTCCTATGGACTGATGGACCAGAAACTATCTGTGAAGAAACTTGATTTGAAACATTTAGGGTTTTGGAATTCTTGATTTATCTATAAAAAAACCTCATCTTATATAAAAAAGTTGCCACTTTATTGTTGGTGAAGAAATTTCCGTTGTCTTTGGTCAACTTAAATATAATAGGTGTTAAACTTTCTGTATTGTCCGTAGGGAATTTCGTATTTGGTCGAAGTCTTATTTTATTGGTATATAAAATGAGATTTTTAGAATCACATTCCCAAATGGGAAAAGCTAAGAAGCCTCAGAGTTAATTTTTTTGGAATGTGAGTTTCTCTGCTCTAGACCTTTCATATTAATTTGTTATAATTATGCAAGTTTACGCTTAAAATGTTTGTAAAACAGTATTAAAGTCATTACTACACTTTAATTAGTACACTTATATTTACTTTAATTAGTAAACTTATAATTACTAAAACAATCTTTTATAGCATCTAATTTACTTGTGCACTGTTAAAAAACTGAAGGAGAAAAATGGGTCTATTTTCACCCTGGGGTGAAAAGGCGTTCCAATTTGGCACCTCAAGGCTTTGAATCGCCTTGGGTTGATGAATCATGGCCTTGTGAATCGCCTATAGGTACCATCATGGCACCTCTAATGGTCTATATTACACATTTATATGCTACATTTGGCTAGTTTCTTTTATTTTATTTCGAAAATTCAATAATTGTTACTTATCGTTTGCAAAAATTAATTTATATTTCAAAGAATAAATATGTAATATTCCTCGCTTTTATATAAATAGAATTAAAACATTTCATATCAACGTACAAAGAACCTCGTAGTGAAATATATTTGACGTCATTTCAAACTGATCGATGTCGCAAAAATAAATTTATTTTAATTTATTGTCTAAAAGAATTAAAGTTTCTCGAGCGATTGTTGCGAATGGTAATGGTGATTTATTTCTAATAAAAATGGCTTCTTATACTTTTTAAAAGAGCATTAAATTTTGCAGTATTTTAAATAATTGAAGCACTTCGAATTCGAATTCTTCTCTGAAATTTTCAATTTATTCTAATTTCGATGCGCTGAATTTTTTTTTTTTGACGTATCACACTTGTCCGTAGCACTTGGAGACAGACGGGCGGACTAAACGATTATAATACCTTCCATTTTTTACGTTATAAAAGTAGTGTGGAAGCTAATAGAAGAACTGAGACAAACGTCCAATTCCAAACCCAATTCCGATTAAAGACAATTCATTTACGCTAAACTAACTCTCAAACTTCACAGCTCCTGAGGAATCTAACGAAACACAAACAGTCTAAAAGACCAAAAAAGAGGCGGCAGAGCAGAAAGAAATAAAAAGGCTGAAGCAGACCTGATTTCTCAAATATTGACAAATCACGGAATTCAGTGTTGAATGAGGTACAGACCTTTTCAATCAGCGAATTTAATTTCCTATGGACTGTAATGGACCAGAGACTAGTTGTGAATGTGGAGGACTCTATTTGAAACATTTAAGGTCTGTAACTATTGGTTTTTCTAGATTTTTCTAAAAAAAGCTTCTTATATTAGATTTTGCCTCTTTATTGTCTTTCTGATGAAAATTCTGTTGGCTTTGGTCCGTAAATAAATTCGTTTTAAATATTCTGCATGTCTATGTTGGATATACATTATTAGCAGATTTCCGCAGAAAGGTAGATATGTTTCTGCTTTTAAGGTTTGATTTTGTTGAATAAATTTTGCACTAGAAATACTCATGACTTTTGGCAACAAGCCTCATAATTTTTAATCAGAGTTAATTGACGTGACCATTAAACACAACATTTGTTTTTTCGTAGTTACTTTCATGCTGTCCAGTCTACATTATTTTTATTCTTCTTTCGTTTATTTACACAGCAAATTATTCAACACATTTGATTGAGATGATAACTTAGGGATTCATTGCTGGACCGCAGCAATTTACATGATTATCTATAACGAACCCCTAACTATACTTATTATAACTAATAGCTAATTACTAACACCTGAGGCGTAGGGCTGAATATACCTCGATGCATACCACTCTATAAGGTGAGCAGGACTGAATCTATAATAATAAAAGAAAGAGTCTATCTGTGTTTCTGTATGTCTGTGGATCGTAAAATACCTACTTATACTGCCCTCAGAAATTCAAATTTTTAACATAGATTCCCTTTAATACCAACGTGTGCATATGAGGCTTAGTTTTTTCATATTTGTTCCCTTTTTAGAAAAATTTCTACTTTTCTGAAAAAAATACACCACTTTCGCTCAAATCCGATCATTTTTTTCCCTTTTGTGTTGCCATTCGACAGAAGAAATTAAAATGAACACAAAAATTAATTAAAATTGAAATTGCTTTTATTTTCTTGCCATTACCTTCAGAAACTAAATTAATGATTTGAAAAATAATTGAACGTGCCAATGAGCTAAATGTTTTTTTTTAAAACCCAGAATGGAGGTTTTGACGTGAAATAACATTGTTATACAATTATGGTTAATTTTGAATTTATCAGGAAAATTGCGATGACAGTAAGTTCATATTGAGGAAGATTTTTGTGATATGAGGATGTGCATTTTAAAGTGATGTATTTATTTTGGAATTTTAAAGCAATATAAGTAACGGAATTTTATTCTTTATAATGAACGGGAACAAAAAGGCTAAGCTTATTATCCTATAGCAAATTAAATGACACATATACTTGGATCGATTTGATATTCTTTTAGTCCGTGCGAAGAACGGGTATTTATTTGCTAGTCAAACATAAGATAATTTTGCAAATATTTACATCTAAAATATATACTGAAGAGATGTTAGTAAACCCAGGTCTTGATATAGGATCATACTATATGGTGTGGTTCTAAAACTCAGACTATATAGACACAACAAAATTTAAGGTCCTTTTAAGGGGGGGTGATACATGTAAAAATCGATTTCTTTTTATTTCATAAATAGTTAAAAAAAACATCTCAAAAATATTCCTGCAAATTTTTCGAATGAAATTCGCATTATTTATTGATTAAAAACTCATTTAAATGCTTCACTTCAACTTGGCGCTTGAGGGCTTTGTCAAAACTAGAAGCACGTTTATCTCAAAACTACTTTTTTTTAAATTGGCGAGCAAGATAACTCAAAAAGTTCTCCATCGATCCTTATAAAATTTGGTATACGTCTTCTCTATAGTATTATCTTTCAGTTGAACCTCAAAAATGCCAAAAAAAATTTAAAAATTAGTTTTTTACCCCAAAACCTTTGAAAAAAGTGTAAAAAAATCGAACTTTTTTATTCTGAGGCTTGCCGATTTACAATTTTTGAACTTTGTTGATTTTTTATTGGTTAACTAGAAGATGTAAGTTTTATGAACATTTTTATATAAAAAAATTTGATTTCAGATCAATTTTAGAGTAGCTAGATTTCCCGCCGATTGATACTTTTCTCCGCGAGGGTCACAGGAGATGAGTTACTACGGCGGCCATTTTGAAAAAACTAAATAAAAAAATCTATTTTTTGTATTTTAATGTATAATGTATAAACATACTGAATTTTAAAACGATTCATGTATTTCTTCCCTTTTAATAACGTCTCTGAAAAACGATAAAAAATTCATTTGGTTGCATGTATCGCCCCCCCCCCCCCTTAATGGAAAATGTTGTGTATGATTCCCCGTAAGGATGGTGCTAGTTGGCTCATGTATCATATTTATACTAACATTTCATAGGCTTCCTTATAACATCGATCAAACCAATCATGAAAGGCCAATGACTGAGTCTGTCAAACGAAACACAAAGAAAATTATTTAATTTACTGAAGTTTTGGGTGTCTACAGCATTTGGCATAATAGAAAATAAAATTTAAGGGCTCTATACTATGCCCTAGAAACGGTCCCAACGAGCCTTATGGTAGATCAGACCTAGACTGAACCAGAGACTACAGTTATAGAGTAGCTTCTAAAATATTAAAATCTAAAAAAGAAATACTCGATATTTCTTGAAGCTTCTTATATTGGATTTTATCTCCTCATTGTTTCTTTCTTGAAATTTCCTGTTCGACGTCTATAAGTGATTGAGTACTAACATCATCTGCTGTGGATGGCTAAGCGAAAACTTTTATTAAACCAGTTATTTCAAAGTAAGTGGAAAAGTGACATTTTAGTCATGTTAATTCAATGGAAGATATGGCACTTTTCAGCGTAAGGTGAGGCATAGTCTTTGGTGACTTCAGTATTAGTACTCTCCAAAAATAGACTAGTTTATTGCAGTTGCGTAAACATAAAACTGCCAATCTCTATCATAGTATAAAATTGATCACAATTTTGGTAGGCTGAATAGAATTTTAGTTGTATACGCTTGAACGGTGTTGAGAAATTAAAATTTAAAATAATAATAATAATAATAATAATGAAAATTATAAGGTTTAACTTTATAATTGGACAAGTTTATAATTTAATATGAATCTATAAAATAAAACATATCTTTAACACTCTTATTCTGGGTTCCATACACAAAACTATAGTAACAAACAGATAAGTGATTTTTGGTATTATATTCTTTACTATGACACATAATTATATTCTACTTTTTCAGTAAATATTTATAACACTGTGTACACCCCCAAATCATATACAAATCCTTTAACTATTAAAATTGCAATATATAACATTTTTATTACTCAATAATTTAATATTTTAATGCTAAATTTATTTTTAAATTATTATATTTAGTTATGAAGCTTAGAACAAAGTTTGATATTTTATACGTTTCTTATACTTTTGAAATAAAATTTGCTCAATTTTATTTTTAGTGTTAAAATGATAATCACTACAACTTAGACCATGAAATGAAAAAAATAGCGGAAAAGTTGATCTTTACTCACTGCAGCTAAATTATTTGTAACCTGTTTTGATTCATTTGATTTTTTTTAATTAAAAACTTTTTCAACTTCTTACTACACTACCAAAAGCTTCAGTAAGATGCAATTTGCCAAATAACGATAAAACTTTAACACAATAAACAATTAAAAACATTCATAAATTTTCGAAATTAAAAAAAATATTGTATGATTAAATTTATTTATTAATAAATATTAAATATCTGTAAAACCATTCAAATCATCGACAGGTTGATGGATTATTCAATAAACAGAAAACCAAGAATTCTATTTATTGGAAAATTCGATTTTCTTCTCCCAAAGAAAACTGGAAAAAAAAACTCTTAGAATCTCCAGCAAGTCCATTACACCTATAGAGTTAAGAAGAAGTTGGAGATGCTCGGCGAGAAACAAAGTGAAGCCGTCAGAAAGTCGCCAAGCAACCCTAGTTAGCCAAAACAAACCTCTTACTCAATGTTAGATCATGCTAAAACGCATTATTTTATTTCGTAAACAA
This sequence comes from Oedothorax gibbosus, assembly GCA_019343175.1. Classification (NCBI taxonomy): domain Eukaryota; kingdom Metazoa; phylum Arthropoda; class Arachnida; order Araneae; family Linyphiidae; genus Oedothorax; species Oedothorax gibbosus. Next base: position 327,704 of record JAFNEN010000481.1, read on the forward strand.
GTAGGTTTGTAACAGAATCTGTCACTTAACCCGCTCCCACAACAGTTGTGTTTAACAGGTAAAAAGGCGCCAAACACGGCATTAATTCTATATTAAACATTTACATGCTAAACTTGGATAGTTTCATTTATTTTATTTCGAAAATTCAATAATTATTACTTATCGTTTGCAAAAATTAATTTATATTTCAAAGAATAAAAATGTAATATTTCTCGCTTTTAAATAGAATAAAAATATTTTATATAAACATACAAAGAATCTCGTAGTGAAATATATTTGACGTCATTTCAAACTGATCGATGTTGCAAAAATAAATTTATTTTAATTTATTGTTTAAAAGAATTAAAAACATTTGAGTGATTGTTGCGAATGACAATGGTGATTTAATTATAATAAAAATGGCTTCCTAAGTTTTTTAAATGAGCATTAAATTTTGTAGTACTTCGAATTCTTTTCTGAAATTTTCAATGTATTCTAATTTCGGTGCACTGAATTTTTTGACGTATCACTCTTGTCCGTAGCATTTGTAGTTTGGGCTATGAAAGTGGGTGACAGACGGACAGACAGACGGACTGAACGATTATAATACCTTCCACTTTTTACGTTATAAACGTAGTGTGGGAGCTAAAAGCGTAGATAAAAAAAAATACTGGTTGCGCAGTTGTAGACTACAGCGTGATATCTGAATTTATTCAAGATGTTTTGTAATTCCCTTCACAGGTAAGAAAAATGCGTTAAAATTATAGTATTTATTGGAGAGTCAGAAATCGTCATTTCGATGCACAAACCCCTCTGTAGAATAGTGCCAAGTACATCGCCGAGAGCGCGTGTTTGGGCTTACTACAAAGCGATCGTTGGCTTCACTTGGCAAACAGGTTTTTGTATTGGTTTTCATCCAGCATAATCTCCATATTCTTCTTAGCTCCATGATTACACCTAACAACGTATAGAAAAGTCTTCTTCTATATTAATATTAATGACATTCTCTATAATTGATTCGAGTTTTGGGAGTTTATTTGAAGCCTATACGGTTAAGGTTCTTATTATGTGCAGAAAAATTGAATGTATACTATTTTTGCGAACAAAAATTTCCAAATATTGTTTGTTTTAAGTTTATATTTTTTTATTTTAGTGATCTTATAGGTATTTTAATTCTTTATTTATTTAGGTTCTGTATTGAAATTTGGACACTGTTTGCTGGGTTAGAGATTTTAAAGTGAGTGGTATACCGTTTGGAACATATTTTTAAGGTAAAAATTGCAGTAATATGGAAATAATAAATTTTAAGTGTTTAAAATTTTGTTTGAAGTTAAATTTTAACTGAGTAAAAAAATTAATTGAATGCGTTCAACTAAGTTAAACTAAAATAATTGTGTATGCATATAGTGTTACGCTTGATTGCAATTTTATGTTTGCTTTTATATTAAATAATAGTAACGTAACGCCAGACTACGTACAAAACATTTAAAAGGAATGGAAATCTCAACGGAAGGACAAAGAAGCTACTCCACACAATGCCCAAACTGTCCTGGTGTCCAACTGTCCCCGCAGCATATCTTTGGCTGCCCAGCAATTCAAGCCAGGCTCTTCAGGATTGGCTTTGAAGACCCAGAAGTTTTAATTCTCTCCGAAGATGCAGAAGAAATAGCGAAAGCTGTCTACGACAGCATCGGATCCATCTAGTTTTTTGCACATATCATGGACACGACAACAACAACAACAACAATAGTAACGTTTACCATTGAATTTAGGTTCGTCAGTTTTTAAATTATGCGTATTCTAGGTTCATTATAATGAATATTAATACGATTAACTAATGTTTTTGGGTTTTAAGGTTAAAGAAGGCTTAAAAGTTAAAGAATTTTCAAAGTTTCGAAGAAGAAGTTTTGACACAGCAGCCAATACATACACACTAGAAAAGGCCAAAAATAACCAAATTAGGCATTTTTTGTTTTTAAGTTCATTAGAATTTCCAATTCTTTTTCTTTAAAATGATGTTAAGTTTGTACTGAAACTCCATTCTAATAAAAAGTTACAGAGGTTTTTCTAATCTTCCAAACATGAAAGTTAGTTAGCTTTTACAACTTTTAAACTCAATTTTCTCAAAACTTCATTTTTCTCATGTGTTACTTTGCTTAAACAATGATAACTAAAGTTAAAATTATCATTTTGTCAAACGAATTGTTTATTTATTTGAAGACTAAGTTGGGGGAGGTCGTGAACCTCAAAAACGAAGATTTGGTTTTTAAATTAATTTTATATTGTATGTCAAAGTTATTTTTTTTTCTAAAAAAATAGATTTTTTAATGTTGCTTATTATAAAAAATTATAAATAAAAAACTAAAAGAGCCACAAACTCAGTTTGAGATTCACGCCCTTCAGACTGAATTGGTGATTAATTTGCATGGCAATTGTATAGGTCTAAGTTAATTAGTTCTTGAGTTATGAGTGTTTAAAAAACATGCTAACTAATGCATAAAAAGTAATTATTTAATTAACATTTTAATTTAAAAAAAAAATATTTTTACACGTACCCTCATAGACTTATGAATTATATGAAATATAAAAAAAAATTGATTTTTAAGAGAAATATGAGAAAAAAAAAGTTCAAGTGTATACGTACACTTTAAAAAAAATATTTCGTTTATAAAACTTTTTATCGTCATGAAAAACATTTGCATTGATCAGGGTAGAGCTTAAAATTTAACCAAATGCCCAACTAAAGAAATTATGCTTATGTAATTTTCCAAATTAAACATTTATTTTAGTTAATTAATAAATGAAAAAATATAAATGATATTTAAAAAAAAGTACTATGATGGAGCACTTTGCTAAATAACTTTCATAGTTAAAACAATGCTCATAAAAACCCTTGAAATGGTAATTAATCAAACTTAATATTAAAAAAAGTCCATGAAATGGGAAGTTTTTATAATTAAAACTTGTGTTGATATTGCTTTATCAAAACAGATAGGTATGCCGTTTTTATTTTATATTTTAACTACTAATATGCAATTAACACGAGTTTCTATTAAAATATATAGATTGTTTTTTGGTCATGCACGCTTTGCGAAATTTCCCATCAGAGTTTAGAATTATTTTTATAAGATTTAAAATATAAAAACACCATTCTTAATCAGAACTATAGTTGAAAAGTTAATTTCAAAATATAAAGAACAAAAAAATTATAATAGATTTTTTGACAAAACTAATTAAAATAATAATAAACATTTAAAGGGCCAATTTGCTTTTTCTTGTTTTAAAGAAAATTATACAATAGGAATATATCGCTGTAATTTTAAATTTGATTGTTGAAGTAAACTTTTTTTTATATATTTTGTAATCTGAAACAGGTTATGAAAGCATATTAAATGATAATAAAAGATGAATATGCTACATATTATAATAATCCTACTTTAACGACTGTAAAATTACTCAAATTGGTTCGAAACTGATTCGAAGATTATTTTCTTAAAGATATTTTAAAAACTGTAAATATAAGCCTTATTTGTATTTTATTTATTTTTAAACTAATTTTTACAAAATAATGTTTTCAATACATGCAGTGATTTACATTTTTGCAACGTGTTTTAATGACTGGCACTTGTTAACGTAAACATCTTTGTCATTTGATTTTAATATTTTACCTAAATATTTTTTATAACTTAAAAGTCGTCTTGTACTACTAGTACATTCAAAAGAAAATTAAAACCGTTAATATTGATAGAGTCGTTTAATTTCTCTTATATTTCCAAATCAATGCGAACGATTAAGTTAACCAGTGTCTATATTTTAAGATTAAATAATACTTGTTTAGCATGTGTTAGTCAATTTTATAACTAATTATTATTATATAAGTCACTATTTAGTTAATAAAAAAAATATAAATAAAAAATTTAAAAATGTTAGCTTATCTAAGAAAAAATTTTCTTACTTTAAAATAAATACAATAAAGCTTTATTTATCTGGCGTTTTGAAAACCTTAATATTACAATGATACAATATTACAATACAGATAAAAATCGTTTCTAAGATCTAAGGAAACATTATTGACCACATAAAGTACATTTTAAAAATAATAATGTTTTATCATAAAGTAATTGCCATCACTTATTGCGTAACAATTTTATTGCAATTTTACCGTTGAGCTGAACACCATATTAATAGCACATGGATTAACGTTGTTTTATTAGCATTACAGGCCTTTCTAAAAATAGTCCCATTCCACGCAAAGTTTGGTGCCCCAACTAAACATTCCAATTATTTGCATCAGGACAACTTATCTAGAGCATTCTTTCAGCAAATACCACTTATTCCGAAGGCTTGAGATAACGTTGTGGGAAAATAAAAAGGTGTTACTATTCACTTGTTTTTATATAGATAACATTGTGTAACTAAAATAATGTATACTCTATTTTTTATTTTTCTAAATATCTATTGTTTTTTTAAGCAGATAACTTGGGAGATTTAACTAAAGTGTATTTTGGTTTGCTTCTCCACAGTTATCTAAATATTGCACTTGTTATTATTTTCTTTCTAGTTTTGCACAAATTAGAATTTTTAAGCAAAAAATATCATATTTATATAATTGGGTTTTTTTTCTTCAGTTTACAAATTCATAAAGCAAGCTATTTTTAATCAATAGTTAATTTTTAGCGGGAAAATATTAAATATTTTATATCTGAATTTTAAATCTCAATCAGAATTATCGATATTTTTACTTAGTATTGAAAACATCAAAACCTTGTGCAAAAATTACTCTAGGTGACAACTATCGTCACAAACAAATTGTATGCTCTAATCCTGTTAACTATTTTTGTATAAAAATTACGTTTTTAGAGCTACAATATATTTCAAAATACAGGGTGTCCGTAAAAGAATGTCCGAGTTTTAATGGTATATTACAGGAGTTTATTTTATACTAAATATAACAAATCATACATGACATTGAAGGAAAACTAACCTAGTTTTTCTTATAAGTGCTCAATATGTGCGCCTTTAGTAATACGGCACACATCCAAACGAAAATGCAATTCTTCCCATACTGTCTGCAGCAAGTCCGGAGTAATGGAAGCAACAGCCTGTGCAATTCTACCTTTCAATGTTGGTAAATCGTGGGGTAGGGGTGGAACGTAGACCCGATCTTTTACGAAGCCCCAAAGGAAGAAATCACAAGGCGTGATGTCAGGTCACAATTTGAAACTCGGACATTCTTTTACGGACACCCTGTATATTATTTCTCTACATTGTAAATGACAACAAATATTTCAATAAATACAACGACATCAGCAACACGTTTCCTCTAAATAACGCAAACGTTTCACCCTTTCCTCAGCGTGTGGTCTGTGTTATATGATCAGCCACCAATCAAGGGTGACCCACATACAGAACGGAAGTAATATTAAAAATAATGAAGGATGACTATAAATGAGAGTCTCTTTCCGCTATAAATCTATGGACATAAGCCCATGCACGTAGTTTGATGCATTTCTTAGTTTTGTCGTAATGGTGCTTTCATTTTTGTTGGAAATAACTTTTTTCTTAGCTTTACGGTGCACAGGAGTGATATATGGTCTAAGGTACTTGTAACTATTACTGTAAGGTGACTTGTAATTATTACGGTAAGGTGACTTGTAATTATTACTGTAAGGTGACTTGTAATTATTACTGTAAGGTGACTTGTAATTATTACTGTAAGGTGACTTGTAATTATTACTGTAAGGTGACTTGTAATTATTACTGTAAGTGTTGTAATATTGTAAGTGACTTGTAATTATTATTTGTAAGGTGACTTGTAATTATTACTGTAAGGTGACTTGTAAATTATGTACTTTTAAACGAAGGTGACTTGTAATTATTACTGTAAGGTGACTTGTAATTATTACTGTAAAGTGACTTGTAATTATTACTGTAAGGTGACTTGTAATTATTACTGTAAGGTGACTTGTAATTATTACTGTAAGGTGACTTGTAATTATTACTGTAAGGTGACTTGTAATTATTACTGTAAGGTGACTTGTAATTATTACTGTAATCAAGGGATTAGGACACCTGAGAGAGCAAGCACTGCAAAAAATCCCATTATATTACAAACAATTTCTAGCAGCAAATTTGCCAGAAAATAGTTGTAATGCTATGGAAAAATTCTGTTGACAGAATTTTCCCGTTGCCAAGCAATACAGAAAATCTTTGTGCCTAGCAGATGTTTTCTGTATTCCATTTTCAAAAAAAAAATTTAATCGAAAACAAAAAAATAATTTAAATATTATTTTTTTTAAACAGCAAAAGTTAATAACGACTTTGCAAAAACATTTTTTTTTTGCTTTTTCACGATGATTTTTTTAAACTTATGTGAAGTGAAAATCAATTTAAGTTTATAGGTAAACATTTTAAATTTAAAAGTAATAAAACAAACGAGATACATAATTTTAAAAAAATTTAGGCTTCCAACTAGGGTTGAAGCTAATCCATTATTTCATATTATGGCACAATATTTTTTTTTAAATTTTATTTCAAAGAGAACTATTTTTTATTATACTCTTGAAATTGCTTTTATTGTACAAGAAAACTAATCTAAATTTTCTTATATATAAAATTTAAAATAAAAGGGTTAAAGTTTCCCTACAATTAAGTTATTTTCAAAAGTTTATCCTTGTCAATAACTGAAATTTTAGTCGGAACATTTTTTTTCACTTAATCGTATAAGATCAGGGTATATGAAAACAAATAAACTATTTTTAAGTAACTGATTAATAATGCAAGATTATTAATATAAATATTATATTTAGCACTAATATGTATTTTGTCACAGTTAAACATTTATATGGTAACTTACACAAACATACTTAAAACTTTAATTACTAAGAACCCCAATAATAAACTAAAAATCTTATTAATTTCATTTAATTAACAACAAAGCAGCTGTATTTTACATTACACAAACAATAAAGTAATAACACTAAACTTAACATTTCCCCTGACGACCTTATTTACATATATTGACAAAATATTAAGAAATGCATCAATTTAATTCCCATTAACTACAACAACAGATCTCTAACCAACACTATAACCTTAAACAAAATAATTTAACTCCATTTATAAAGGACAATAATCTAAAAAAACGTATATCCTCGAAATTCGATAATTAATCCACCTAACTCTCGATGACCAACACCGAACATTATACAAAATAATAAAAACCCATATAGAATATACGGACAATAATCTAAAAAACCTTATATCCCCACCGAAATTCGATGATTTATTCGGTTGGGTACATAAGTCGTTCCATCACTTTCGCCAGGGCAGCTTATGTCACCCGCAGATGGGGAGTTACTCGTGGACTTTTGACTTGATCAATGTAGCAAGTGGAATACCGATCGAAGCATTTTCGCTATGTTAGGGGAATATGGAGGTTTTTAATTAATATTGTTTCGATGCAGCTTTGGGAATTATGCAGGGTTCTCTATTATTTATGATTGGTTATTTGGTTTTACAAGTATTTTCAGCTTGTGTGCTTGATTAGAGACCCGCTTATAAACCTTCGTCAAGTAAGACAGACACAGACAGATTTTTACTGACTCAGAGAGAGAAATTACACCCAGGGCGAAGGAGGGAATCAAACCCACACCCGGTACAGTGCGCAGACTTTTAGCGTAATGGTCAGTGATCTTAACCACTTGGTCACCCAGGCCCTTTTTATGAAAATATATCTGCAAAATAATTCATTAATGGGCTTGTTTCACGTGACGTAAATAATTCTTGCTTTCATTACTGGATTTCAAGTTACCCACTTTACCATGGATTTGGTAGCAAGTGGGATACCGATCAAAGCATTTTCCCTATGCTAGGGGAATATGGAGGTTTTTAAAGATATTGTTTTAATGGAGTCTTGGGAAAAAAATAGAGGGTTCTCTACTTTTTTTAATGAAAATTTGTCTGTAACACAATATTATTAATTAGCTTGTTTCACGAGACGTAAATAATTCTTGCTTTCATTACTGGATTTCAAGTTACCCACTTTACCAAGAATATGGTAGCAAGTGGGATAATGATCGAAGCATTTTCCCTATGCTAGGGGAATAAGGAGGCTTTTAAAGATATTGTTTTTATGGAGTCTTGGGAATTAAGAAGGGTTCTCTATTTTTTTTAATGAAAATATGTCTTCATAGCACTGTCAGCAATTCTGATAATTAAAAAGGTATTGTTTATGCATTTTGCATGCATTTTCAAACTTATTTTATTAAGAATTATTATCATGGTTACATACGTTGAATCGTCATCTTTTCAGTTTGAGCGGCAACAGTACTGTTTTCATCTTTGAAATTACTGGAATTCCATACCTGGAATTGCTTTAGTTTTGGTGAAAAAAAGTTCTGATTTTTCCAATTTAATATAAAAATATTTTATGTTATCGTTCGTTTCGTCGTTTTTGTTCTCTAATTGTTTTTCCTAAATTGTGTCATTTATTGTACATTTATAATGTAGTTGTAAATGAGCAAACTGACAATGCAATTTGCCAAATATGTACAAAACAATTGTCTATAATTATCTAAAAATAAATATTTTAAGTTTCTGCGATCGATTCTTACAAAAATTTCCAGCAAGGATGAATTCAGTATTTTCTCAAAACTTAAACAAAACAGTTTCGGAACGCTAGTTGATAGATATTGTTCTTCAAAGGATCAACATATAGAAAGTTTACACGATGAACAATACGTTTTTGATAAAATACATACGGCAAAAGATTACAATTTCAAAAATTTCTTCTTCGTAATTTGCACCAGAAACTTAGACATTTGCCGGTTTATCAAGCGCATCTATCAACAGGAACAACATAAAACAAAACAATGCATTCAAGGTCCTTCCGCTTCAATTTCGTCTTCTGATAATCTTGTCAAATCTGGAAATAATTAGTTATAAACGGTGGCTAAATTATTTTATGCTCGTCTTTTTATCTAGCTCATTAGTAGATAAAGGAAAAGGAAGTATGCTTCTCCATGACACATGAATCACAATTTTCTTGTATTGGTGACATAAATTATTGAAAAATGCTAACGAATTGGAGATATTTCAGTAGAAAAAGACGTATGTCTCATGTGTTATGAAATCAAACATACATCCTTTTTCTATTAAGATATAGGTAGATACGATCCTTACATATTGTGCATCGAAGCATGGATAACAATGATTTTATGTTTTGTGATACCAGTTTTAAGATAAATCGTAATGATGTATTTAGCGAGACAATTGATCATTTGGAACTGGACTTTAATTATGTGCTGTCACGATTGTCATGTTACAGAAGCCAAATAGTTTTGGAAACTCCCCTGAGTATATAAAAAGTTTAGATAAGAAATAAATATAATTTAAATGTTTGTAGTAGTCAGTTTCTTAAATTTTAAACTGCGATTAAAAAGTATTGAAATGGGTCAAAAAATGCGGATAAAATACAAAATATTTTTTTTAATTTTGCATAGTAATTAATTTTGCATTTTAGGTTAAATTGATACATAAAATAGTAGTTATTTAATTGTTTTTTTTTTAATTTAGTTTGATTTTTACTGAGATTTACCAACTTCTTCTTTATACTACAGTTTAACATTATCTATGTTTGCATTTTTAAATACATCTTGATTTTAGATGTTCTTACTTGTATTTTTTCAAAAATAAATCAAGAAAGTTTCCCCACTTCCCTTCACTTCAAATAAGACAATCACAGACGATTCTCTGGGAAAACTCAAAGAACCATCCAACCAAGTGACCGAAAAAGAAAATTGAGAAAACTAGTTCCATTTGAAATAAGAAAGGGTAAACAAGTTCCAAACAAAGATAGACATTTCATAAAGCTTGGTTAGGTCGAGGATATTAGAATGGAAAAGTCTGACTGTTTCTCTGGACATTTTAGGGATACAGACTAAGCCTTTGTTCAACATCAACAGATACACTTGACACAGATCTTTTCTCAAGGCTATACTTTTCTAGTGACTAAGAACTTGTCCGCCAAATATTTTGTTTCAATAGAAGAAAGTTTTCTGCAGCTTCAATGAATAAATCGTACAATATGTCATAGATTAAACTAATTATTTGTTGGTGGCATTATAAATAAGGGCGTACGATATAAACCAGCACAATGTCAGTATTCAGTATGTTATTTCAAATATAGTGCGTACGATGCGTTTCCTATTTATAAATTTGTGTAATTCGAAAATGTTGAGAGAATTTGTGTGCGGTTTTCTGTATACTGATTTATTTGTAAAAAATAAGTTTTGTATTTATTAAACAACATCAATCCATTTTTACGTGCAATTTGAGACAAAATATCCCGATATATTAAACACACAACATTGTCAAACTAGACACAACTTCCATGTTGATACAAAACTGTTCTTTTCAAAATATAGTTTATAAGTAAGTTTCTATACTGATGAGCCAAACTAACTGGATACAGGCACGCGACTGCTAATGAAGGGATGTAAAAACAATCAAAGTACTGCGATGTGGTCTACAACGTCAGTGATCTGATACGTAATCTGATCAGTAATCTGATACGTACTCAATTTACTTGCATTTCTGAAGTACAGATGAATTTAGGATTTTCACTTACGACTATTTCACAAGTTAGTATGACTATCAGGAATCCAATATAAAACATAAAGTCTCCGACATATCTGTGGCATGAAAAAGATCGTGGAAAAACGAGTGCATCAACGACTGACGAATTTCATTTAATTGTATCAATTTCTTTGAATGTTTTTATATCCTTTATATGCAGACGCATGACTATACCAGTAGTTTTGGCTCACCAGTGTTAATTTGTGATACTGTCTGCTTCAGTGATATCACACGTTCAACAGTTGTACAAAATTGTGCTTGTCAGTAATTGACTTCGAATGATAAAAAGAATAAAGCATTGATAGGGCTGAAATGACAAAATGGGTAGAGCGTTTTACTCTAATACACTGTAAAAAAAATCAGTAAAATTTCGGAATACGTGGTTTTTCTAGAACAATTTTATGAAATAAATGAACAACTATAAAACTCGGTTTCAGTACTTGTCTAAATGAAATCTAAAGACAAGTTCTTTTGAACGCCTCTAACAATACCCAAAGGAAATTGCACACAAAGTACCATTTCCATTTATTACGTAAAAAAAAACTCCCAAGGAGCTACTAAGACCAACAACCACTGAACAAATTTTCCCGAATAGTCAAGGACGAAGCTTTAATTTACGAAAATGGCATCGAGACAAATCTTGGGCAAAATCAGAGAGCCCCCGAAACTTTCCAAACCATATCAAAGACAACATAAAAAACAGCAATAATTCTTCCCGTGTCCTCTCGGGAGCCATCACGCACTCTTGCAATATTTTGGACAGAAGCGTGCAAACTTTTTTTTCCCCATAGAGGTGGCAACAGTACGGCGAATGTTTCATTCGAAGATGCCGCAAACTATTCGGATTGGTTTTTTTGTTATTGTGGCCTGGAACGTGTAAAATATGTACTGGAAACATGACGTGTTTTGTTCGAAACCATAAATCGTCTTGACCTATTTTGATCAGTGTAAAATATTTTTTTAAAGAATACTTGAAAAGTAGATTGTGTTAGTGTTTGATAATAATGTAAATTATTATAATTTGTAATATTATGCGAAATAAAAATCTTATGCCTAAAAGCTATTTTAAATTTGAAAAAAAACCCGCATAGGTACAGGTATAACTGCAACTAAACCCCACTTATTAACGGAAAAAAGTGCGATAACTTAACGATAGTAAGCTTTTCTATTTAAATACAATTACAAAATAATGCTTTTCTTGGTAAAAAGTTCATGTTTTACTGCGAAACATAAAATAACGCTGTCATCAAATTTAAATAATCCGAACGCATTTAGTGCAAAGTTAGTATCCGTTTTATAAACTATCGTGTTCTTTTAGAGATACACCATACATGACAAATTAGAATATCCTAAACTGCAAAATTGTTCTATTTTATAATTATATGTCAGTAAAACTAAAAATCCATTTAATTTTTAAAGACAGAACAATCATCTTACCTAATTTTTTTTTTCATATTAGCATAAAGAGAAAAATACAAAAGCCCCATCTACCTAATCCAAATAAATTATCATCTAAAGTATCGAAAAACGTACTTGATTGAAAGTACCCGGGGCATTTTCGTGATATCTGACGCTTGACAGAGTTATTTAAAATAACCCAACTAACCGTGCATCGCTGCAGTATCTCACAGATCGTACATCACCTCGAAATTAAAAACCGTCGCTCTATCGTTAGGGCCTCGGATTCAATTTAGAAAATAAAAAAGAAATCAAGTAACACGGATGCAAACTGTAACTGCTTCTTCGCGGGCGTGGCCTAATGAGATGACATCACTTTCGAAACCGAATCTACGAGCTGAATTATATAACTAGTAATGATTTTCTCGTTTGCTTCGAAGTTATTGACAAATGAGAGATTTTTAAGCAGAAACAATTCTAGGTTTGTTTTACTTTCTTATGTAACAGACTTAATTATTTATTTGGAAATGGTATTGAGTTCATTTATTTAATTTTACAGATGATGGCATTAAAACTGATTTTGAGAACATGATTAACATCATTTTGATCATTCATTGTTTTTTTCATCTAATCCATCATAATTTATCTTTTGTTCAACTAATTGAAATCTTTATATTTTAAAAATAAAATACCAGAAAATATTTATGTTTGAAGTAATTGCTTTTGTTGCCACTAAAAAAATATTTTTCAAATGTCCCTAAAGTGTATCTTACATATATGTGTATAATTAAGAATACTCTTAGTGAAGTGAACCTATTTAAACCGTCAAAAGGTGGAAGTCTAGAAGCAATATAAAGGTGTACATATATTTAGGTATGTAATGTAGTAAGCCTACATGTGGTGCATATAACAGGGATGTAATGTTTTTGGCCTACGTTTGGTACATGGATAAAAATATATAAAATATGTAATCTAGTAATCCTACGTGTGGTCCATGATATTAGAGATGTAATGTAGTAGGTTTACCTGTGTGTGTGTGTGGATAATTATAAATCGTCTTCTGCATAGACGCAATACGTTAAAAATATTTAGTATTATTTTTACTTAATTCTTATTATGTAACTAAGCAATTACCATACTTTTTACTTCTATAATTAAATCAACTACAAAAAGCCAATAATACCAAATCGAACACAAATAGCTTTTTTATACAAAAAGCTATTGTAGCTATTTTATACAAAAAAATATTTTATTCAAAAGCTATTTTATACAAAAGCTAGCACAAAAGCTTTTTTATACATAAGTATTAACTAAAGCTTAATACGTGGAACTGCATTGGTTCAAAGCTAAGAAAGCTCCAAATAAAAATACCACCACTTTTTGGCATAACCATCAAACCCTTATTATTTAGTTTTAAATTTATAATATATTATTTGGTGGTTAAGTGCAAAATAAGAGTCTACATCCCAAAACCAAAAGAACACTGAAAATATAATTTTGAAGATAAGCTCCTTTGAACTTTAAGCGACAGAAATGTAGTAAACGTTTTACCAATACCCGAGATCTGATATTTATATAGAGGGATTTGTGATTTTTCACGCGATAAAATTTTATTCTCTTTTGTACCTGGTTTTATTTATTGAAGTAAAAGCTAATAAGGAAGATTCGAGGCTTATTGGAAACGTTTAAAAAGACGAAAGACTATCGGAAAAATATATATGTCGTAGAAAAGCTATTTTTTTAGCTATGTAAAAGTTATATTACTAAATCAAAATACAGAATAAAATTCTTCAGTTATGCTTTGCCGCCAAAATCGGCGTTATATATGAAAAGCATTAAAGTAAAAATTCTGCAAAATGTTAAAAAAATCTAAATACTTAATTTTTTATACTATACTTACTTTTATAAAAAGTGAGAAACCCTGGTTTTACACGATTACGCATACTAAACTTTTTTTTATAATAGTCATTCAATGGACATAAAATAGCGGAATAAGATCTAACAATCTGAATCAATAAACAAATAAAAAAATATTAAAAGTTAATTGGCCTATTTTTCGGGTAGGTTTCATTAATAGAATATGCCAATTCATTACTTGTAGTACCGATTGACATTCCAAAATAATATGAAAAATTGCATGAAAAGTAAACCTATTTTTTTAGATGTGGATTTGTTGTCAGTTATGGCATACGCTGCAATGAAGGGTGAACAAATTTTTATTTATACAGAAAAGATTTCATAATTAGCCTTAACAACTGCAATATCCTTCTCGTAAATCTTTTTTTTAGACTTTTGTCCATTTAAACTTATTTTAACAAATCACTATCAGTCTGTTTCTCGATTTATGGGGGGGGGGTAGGGGGAGGTACATATATATTCCGGCTTGTGTGCTTGATCAGACACCCGCTTATGAAGCCTTCGTCAAGTAAGACAGACACAGAAAGAGTTTTTTACTGTCACAGAGAAAGGAATATACACCCGGGAAGCGAGCCCGCACCCGTTTCAGCGCGCAGACTGCTAGCGTAATGGTCCTAGCCACTCGGCCACCCGAGCCCCTTCTCGATTGAATAATTGTGTTTCTTTAATTTAATAAGCCTCAATTACAAGAGAAATGAGGCAATTAATCAACATAGCATTGTTACTGAAAAGTTAGAGCATTTTCGAAAGTTCCCAGAACAAAGCTGAAAGACAATTAATTAACTTGTATTTTAATTAGATTGGCATTTTTGTTAAACTTATTGTGTATTTAAGCTTGTAATTATGTAAAGGCTTCATCAAATATTTCAATTGATAAGTGGAAAGGTACAATGGAATTTCTATTGAATTTTTAAATAATTTTTTTAGACGCGCATTATATGTTTTTGTAATCATGAAGATTTCAAAAAGTGCAAATGAAAATTTAGATGCATCTTAACTTTTATGAATATATTTATTCTTATGGCTTGCCCACAATATTTTTTTCAATTCAGTTTCCTTTGATACGTAATTTTATCTGTGGTAGTTTTCACAAATACCTTTTCTAAAATTAAGGTTTTAGTCTTTGTGTTCCCAACTATAGTATCGTTAGTACACACTTCTTATTTATTAATTGATTATTAAATTTAAAAAATCTTGATGTTCACTTGCTCCCTTATTCTCGAATGATGCTTATGCCTCTTAGTATAAAATATGAATGAGTAAAATATAATTTATTAGTTTAATAATTTAAATAGAAGAAAAAACTCTCAAAAACGATTCCTTCAATTAACGGAAATAGTAGGTGCATTTCTCTGCCCGAACATTTCCGTTAATTGAAACCATTTTCGTTTATTTTTTCTCCGTTTCAGAATGGAAAATTTCCGTTGACACCATTCATGTTAAATTTAATTTTTTTGGGTAAAAAAACCTTTACTAGGAACACCGAAAGCTATATTTAGGATTATCATATCAAGTGAAAATCCTAAACATGTCGGTCAGCATTCGAACCCGGGCTTTCTCGACAACAGGTGGATGTCTTACTGGATATATAGTACACTGTAAAAAATTAGGCACTTTGTTTCACCAAAAATATGGTTCCTAGTATCTGCAACGGCTGTGTGGTGAAACGTTAAACCATATTTTTGGTATTCGGTTGAACCATTTCTCAGGTTTTTGTTTCCAAATCCAGAAAAATGGTTCAACCAAACACCAAAAAAAAGGAGAAACATTCACCGCACAGCCGTTGCAGCTACTAGGAACCAATATTATGGTGAAACCAAGCACAAAATTTTTAACAGTGTAACTGTAGGACAAAAGGTAGTAAATAGAAGAAAGAATAACTTTAAAAATGACACATGGGCATGTGCTGTGAAAAGGATTCCTTAAAAACCGCGAAAGATTCGTAAATTAACCGAAAAATAATGTCTGGGATCAAAACGATTTTTTTGTGTCTGAAAACTGCAGGTAATGTACAGTCTAAAACGATGAATTTGTTTGACTGTGCATGTAAAGGAAAAACAGCTTTTTTATATGCTAAGATATATTTGATATTTTCGATTTGATTTTTCAAAAAACCTTTTTATGTATTGCATTTAGTTTTAGCCAGTTTCTAATTATAATTGCTTTTTAGACGATAGTAAAATATACGTGATATGCCAGATCACATGGGGCCTGGATGGCCGAGTGGTTTGGACCATTACGCTAACAGTCTGCGGGATGTAACGGGCGCGGGTTCGATTCCCGCCTTCTCCCTGGGTGTACTTCCCTTCTCTATGACAGTAAAAATTCTTTCTGTGTCTGTCTTACTTAACGAAGGCTTGTAAGCGGGTCTCTGGTCAAGCACACGAGCCGGAATATAAATGCACACTCTTAAAACGAACGAGCGGTTTTAACTCAATCTGAGTTAATTTCCACTCCTTCCTCGATGATTCCGGAGTGCTCCGTAAATGCACTCGTCCACACCTAGTAAGGTAATTCTCCTTCCGGCCGTAAATGCATTCCCTATAGGGATTTCCTCTTTGTTTTAAGAGTGTACTTGATATACCAGATCACATTTCTAAAAATAACTCCTTTTGCACATTTTAAAGCATAGAAAATAATTGGATTTTGAAAGGTAATCAAAAACAGAATATTAAATGACAACTTTTAAAATATTTCAAACTATTCATTTCAGAGTTTTGCAAAAACTTTCTAAGAATTCGGAATGCATGAAATATGAACCCCTGAGGAATAAATCGAAAAATATATACAAATCATGTCTAGTTTTTGACTTAAATTTAAAGCTTGTCTTTCTCTTTGCCAGTGGACACGAAAAGATAAAAATCGTTAAAGCAAAGATTTTATCGTCAAACTTTCTTCGGGCACATCTATCCTTAGCAAAATCATGAAATTTGTACATGAACAGTATACCAAAATATGCAGATTGGAACGGGGAGCTTTTTTCCGCTATTGCGTACTTTTTGTTCGAAAGTTATGATTGTTTGATCATTTCATTGACTAGAAGTAGAACCATTGTAAAACTGTATGATCTTGTAAAATAATAAGCGAGTTTAACTGGTATATATATATGTATGTATGTATGTATGTATGTATGTATGTTATGTATTATGTATTATTATGTATGATATATGATATATATGTATTAATAGTAATTATGTAATTATTTGTATAATATCTTAGAATTATGAATTTGTAACGTATATATATCGATTACGTACTTTATTCCGTATTGCGTAGCTTTGTCGAAATATGATTGTTGTCATCATACTAATATATACCATTAGTAATAATATGATACTAATAATAAAATACTTACATATATATATATATATTATATATATATATATATATATATATATATATATATATATATATATATATTATATTAATATATATTATATTATATATATATATATTATATATATATATATATATATTTTGTTGTGTGTGTGTGTTGTGTGTGTATGTATTATATATGTAAAGTAGGTCGACAGGAAGACTTCGGAGTAATAAAAGATCTTTTATTTAGTAACTAGTTATCAGGAGAAGGTTGATTTGCCGTCTGCAGTCCACGAGAGAGTGTGATCGAATGCTCACAAAAATGGTGAAAAATCTCGAGCCCCGCTCCACTGACCAATCAGAGTGATGAGAAAGTTTGAAAGATCAACTTTAAAAATGTGATGACTAAACAGTTTCAGTGGATTGATCTAGGCGACTGTTTGTCGCCGACAGTGTGTGGTTGGGATGTTAAAGTACTAAGTAATATTAAAGATATATGAAAGAGATAATTTAAGTTATTAAGTTTAAGTGGGGTTAAAAATATAAGATTTATTTTGAGGGGGTTAAGTTATAATATACGAGGGCTGTTTTTTTTTTCAACCTCCAATGGGCTGTAACAAAAAGACGGGTCCAGATACGAAAAAGGTTTTTTTACCAAAAGTATAGTACAATACTGCTTATTTCTCCATATAATCACCTTGACGATTAAAGCATTTGTCATATCTGTAAACAAGCTTTGAAATACCCTCTTCATAAAATGTAGCCGCCAATGACTTGAAGGGAGTTGTGACGGTTTCTTTGAGCTCCACGTCAACTTGGAAGCGCTACAATCCAAGCCACTATGCTTATCAATAATTCATTTATGGTAAACCTTCGAGTTTCCCTAAACACTTGGTCAACTCGCTAAACAATACTGATATTTATGAAGAAGGGGACCAAGGAAGCAAGTCTGTCGCTACAGACGGTATTGTTCAGCGAGTTGACCAAGTGTTTAGGGAAACTCAAAGGTTTACCATAAGTGAATTATGGACTAGCAGTGGCTTGGAGGACAGAAAAAAAATGACGTGAAGCTTCCACATTTACTTTTTTAAACGAAACCGTCACAACTCCCTCCCAATCATTGGCGGCTACATTTTATGAAGAGGGTATTTCAAAGCTTGTTTACAGGTATAACAAATGCTTTAATCGTCAAGGTGATTATATGGAGAAATAAGCAGTATTGTACTTTACTTTTAGTAAAAAAATCTTTTTTGTATCTTGACCCGTCTTTTTGTTACAGCCCATCGGAGGTTGAAAAAAAACAGCCTTCGTATGTCATACATGTGCAGTCCATTCTATTTAATCTCTGAATTTAATACCAGTTCCTTTAGAAACGTTACAGTATTATGTAATTAAACCATTCATTTAAGCCAAAAAATGAAAAAACCCTTATCGCTATGATACTGTGAGTAAGAAAAACCATTTACATTATTAACTTTTGAATAAATTAAGCTTAGTTTGTTAACACAGTAAACACACTTATCCTTTTTAAGTAGATCAGCTTTCCTTAAATCAATGCCATCAGCTTCTTGGTGGGTGATAATCTTGTTATTTTCTTTCGAAGGTATTGATTTCAATTTGCAGACGATCTTTCTGTTGTCGAATGTTCTAAAGACCATTAAGAGGTTCTCGAACCGGACGTTTTTCCTGCTTTCTTCCGTTCCCGATTGGTTAAGTAGTGGAATTTACGTGAAAGGAATGCACGCTTCAGCCCGTTACTGCAGCAACGTAAAAACTAAACTTTTCATTCATTTAGATTAGAATAGTATGTTATGGAAGATTTGACAAAACGGTTAACAACCCTTCATATACTTTTGTATAGAAAATTATGGGTTTTTTTTGCTTTAAGTGAATTATGATTCGTTTTAAATTTGAAAAATTTAATTTATTTTAACTACACAAATCTTGATATCTTCAAATGCAAAAATCTTTTAACAGATTCTTTCTTTAAAAAAACTGATTTTTTTCATAAATTAAGAAATTGTAATTTGTTATTAAATGTAAATATTAAAATTATTAAAGTTATTAAATATAAGTATTAAAAATTTGTTCTAAAAATGTATATTGGTGTATTTTGTGCTGTGTAAATTGTAATGCGTATTTTAAATTTTAATCTATGATTTATTAAACTATAATTTATTAGATTTTGTAATAATATAGATTTCAAAATGGCTTTATTCCACTCTGCCTGTGTTAATTAACGATTTTGAAGCATATACTTTAGCTGTGTCAATGTCCAAACAAATTTAATTTAAAAAAAAATAAAAGGTTAAATTTTACTTCAAACTATTTAAGGAAGTTTGAAAATAGTTACTATAAACATGTAAAATACTTGACGATCCAAAACTTCCAACATTAACTAATTAAACTAAAACACAATAAATTCAAATTTATTTTAAACATTAACACCTGTTTAACTAGTATCCGTTATAACAATAAAACGATACATAGTAAAAGTAATAGTAATAAGGAAGAGCAACAGCAGAAAATATTTATCAAGGCTCGAAAGACAAAACCCGCCATCTTGAATTGGGAGTTAACCAAAACTACTAAGTGCTCCTTTATGTCACATATCCGAACAGAAAAGATAATAAAGAAGCTTCGGTTTCCGTCATCAAGACCTTTTTGACCTTGGCAATACACCGTACCCCTTAAAAAGAACCGCAGGTGGTCTATTTGTATGAGATATGTTGATTTATCTTACTACTTTCCTTTGTTATTAGTTCATATTTTGTGGGAAAGAAACTATGTCCTATGCTAAAATATATTGGTCTATATTGGTCTCTTTTTTAAATAAGGTTCATAATTAATGTTTGAATGCCTTAATTTATCAGTGGTTTATAAGTATAAACATCGGTTGTTATTATACCAATCTTTAAAAAAAAAATACCTTGAATAAAATTTGAGAATAATTTTAATACCAACTCATAAGTAAATATAGACGATTTAAGAGACGCATTAAATTTGATTGAAAATATAACAAGTTTCATAAAATATTAAACTTTATTTGTAATTGATTTTGTTGTGTTGGATTAGTTGTAAACTATGTATATATTTTATGTTGCACTTGGAAATGTGTAGTCTTAAATCTTTTTGCTGCCCTAGATATAGGAGAGATATCTTTTTTTTATTTAAATCAAATTTAGAAAAAAAATGATAACAAGTAGTGAGTAATATAAAAATATATTTGGACTATAAGTAATAAAACAAAAAATGCTTACTTAAAAAATGTACAAATAAAACAAAATTTTAAACAACATGTTTTCAAGTTATAATACATACAATTAAATGTAAACTTTAAAACGGTAAGAAAGAAGCTATTAAATAGGGCCATTATAAGTCATTTTACAGCTGGCAAATCATGCTATAGTAAATTTGTTAACTGAAACGCATTTTTCATTCAGATCTTTTATGAAAACACATTTTATAAAAACTAAACTGTCAAACCTTGCTCTATATTTAATTCTTTCCCCGATTATTCAAAGATCTAATTTTCTGAATTTCTGTTACTGCAGATAAAATAATATTAAGAAATGTATACCCGTTTTTCTTCCTTGTTTTCAAGCATCTGAGGGATAAAGCATTTAAGGGGGAATGGGCGCGTTGGACTGGGGGTCTCCAAAGCAAAGTGCGTCAGTGTTAATCCTATGGAGAAAAAAATATTTTTTCTACCACATTTCTAAGCTATATTGAATATTTTTACAAGCGGATTTTTTTATTTGATAAATGTAGCTAACTTACAAGTCCCGACCTTCCCACTTTTTGAAATTGGTTCAAATATTTTTTTTTTATTTTCAGTAAATAATTTCACACAAAATATTCGAAGCAATTTCAAAAAGTGGGAAGATAGAGACCTGTAAGTTATCTACAATTATTATTTAAAAACACCGTTTGTAAAAATATTCAATACAGCCGGAGAAAATGTGGCAGAAAAAAGTAGTTTTTTTCGCCATTGGATTTACACTGAGACACTTGAGTTTGGATACCCGCGGTCCAGCGCGCCCATTCCCCCTTAAGCCAAAAAGTAAACGCTTGTCCATAGGAGTTTTTAGTTCAAATTTGTGAGTCTTTATTTAAATTTGTGAATCATTAATTAAATTTATTAAGATTCTGAAAATTTTATGTATGTATTAAAGGGTTTTAAAAATCTTTTAGAGTAATTAAAAACTTTAAATTTAATACAATTCAAATATTGTGGCATTACAATTTTAATGCGAATGAAGTTTTTATTGAAAAAAAATTTGGTTAAAAGTTTTAAACTATATTAAAAATTAAAATAATAAAATTTTGAAAAAGGAAGAAGCCTTTTTTAT
Organism: Oedothorax gibbosus; assembly: GCA_019343175.1. Classification (NCBI taxonomy): domain Eukaryota; kingdom Metazoa; phylum Arthropoda; class Arachnida; order Araneae; family Linyphiidae; genus Oedothorax; species Oedothorax gibbosus. The sequence goes on from JAFNEN010000481.1 coordinate 349,306, forward strand.
TTAATGCACATGACATATTACACGTCTTCAAAAATAACTATAACAGACACTAACTACTTTTTCCAAACAGCACTTGTTTACGTTTCTATCAGAGAATAATAAGTGGCTATATTCTGTGAAGAAATAATCTGGCACCCGTTCAAGTTCTTCTCCACAATGGAGATTTCTAGAAAGTGAAGAAATTTGTGTAGCCAACGATCCGTTTTACGAGCTCCGTTGTACCGCAATTGGGTTAGATGGATGGAATATTTATTAAAATTGATTGAAGTTTAGATCGAGACGCCATTTTAAAAAGCGATGGTCATATATTTCAGCACATTAAGTAAGAGGGTTTTTTTTTGTCAATAATTCATGTGGAAATTAAAATATTTTTGTGTACTCGTGTTTTAAACCGTAGAAAAGTAGTTAATATTCTTATGTGTATGTTGTTCCATACACGTTTTTGAGTTTCTTATTATTTTATTTGGCCGCTGCAATTACAATTACGCGGGTGGTCGTCTTCAGTTGTCTTTTGTTGGGGTATTTTGGAGACTAGGCACCTCTACTTTTGAAGCATTTTGTACAAACCCCAAAGTGATGTGGCGGTAAAAGCCACCTTCAACACCGAGCCGAAGAGTCCATTTCTGCCTCATGCGTCACGGAAGAGGGCAGAACAACTATCACGCCTCTCTCGTTCAAGTCTACTACGCGAGCTTGGCAGGAATGGTTGGGAACCAAGTTCAAGATGAATGAAGTTATATTTTATGTACATTTTCTGTTATAAGCTTTGTTTGTGTAGATATATAGCTTACTTTTTGTACTTTTATCAGTTAGATAATTAAATATAATAGCTTTACATGCCGCGTTGAGTATCTTTATTTTTTCCTCGATAGTATTTTCTACATTTTTGGTGCCGAAACCCAGGAACGATTTAAAACGACTGTGGGACATATAATCATTTTTGTCCACTGAGAAAGATCAAAATCCTGCAGATTCGTTTTCTATGAAGTATTTTGAATCGCATCTCGAATATAAGGAACGGTATTCTCCCCCTCTAATGTGGGTTGATAAACATTCACGTCATAACCTGACAAATAATTTTGAAATTTCTTCATTGTAAAATAGGTTAGATAGAAATGAGTCTCTATTCGAGAAATATAAGGCGATAATGAAGGAACAATTAAACGAAGGGATTATAGAAGCCTGTAATGATAACTGTACTATTGGAATTGCCTCATGATATGGTAGTTGAATATCATCGCAGGCAAGACCCAGAATTTAGTGGAGATATAAAGGAATTAATTAAATTTTTAAAGAACGAAATTGAATCTCGAGAAGCTGTGCAATTGGTTTCTGACAGTAGTCATAAATACCAAGAACCCCTTCGCCCGAAAACCCATTTCACAAATCAGAAATACAGGTCTACTACCCCAACTGCAACAGCATTCAAGTACATCCTTTTCAAAACCGTTTTGCGTTTTTTGTGACTCCAAACCGCATACTGGAAATAAATGTAAGGTTCTCTCGGAGGGGCAAAAACGCGTTAAACTTAAAAGGGAAGGTCGTTGCTATAGATGCCTCAACAAAAATCATATGGTTTTTCAGTGTAAAGTCTTTTGTTGGGGTATTTTGGGGACTAGGCACCTCTACTTTTGATGCATTTTGTACCAACCCCAAAGTGATGTGGCGGTAAAAGCCACCTTCAACACCGAGCCGAAGAGTCCATTTCTGCCTCATGCGTCACGGAAGAGGGCAGCACCAATATCACGCCTCTCTCGTTCAAGTCTACTACGCGAGCATTATTGGAACTATTTGGAATCATAAAGTTTTATAACTGAAAGTTAAAATAACGCCTCTTTTAAAACAATTTCAACCCTCTATTGCATGATCTTTTTTTTTTATTTTTAACTTGTATGTATTTTGATATTGATGGTCATACATCAACGAAAAATTATTTTTTTAAAAATATATTTGCACTGGAACTTAGTTTATATATTTAAAACATTGGAACGCCATAGGCTTAGCATTTTGGATGGTGCATTAAATTTGGAAAAATTATATCATTACAATTATTTTTAGTTATATGCAACATAAAATCATTTTTTTTCTTTAAATAATTTACTTTTCATTTTAAAACTTAAATGTAGCCTCCAATAGATAAAAAATTTCTCAAATTGACGAACATCAACGACATTTTAAGGTTATAAAGTGGGTTAACTTGCATGTTACCAAATGACAACAATATACACTTAGAGGGTTTAATTCAGGACTTTCAGAGCAAAAGTTTTCAGCACCGGAAAACAAAATGTTTAAAACGCATCAAAAGTTTCAGATAGACTTTGACTGGAAAGCATATGAACATGCACGTCTAGCAATGAACAATCCGAATATAAATATTTTCGTGGCACAAACAGAAGTCAATGAACTGTTACACCCAAACAACTCGTCAAATCACACTATAACTGTGCTTCTAAACTACCTACACGGTGTTTAATGCTCTTGTTTAGAAGCAAAGTCTTTAGTTTTTGAAATGGAAAACAAATCTTAATTTATGACTTAACAGACAGAAACCACAGACATTTAACGAAACAAGCTGTGCTGAAACTCGAGAAGCGGCGTTTATGTTACTTTAAATGAACTGTTAATTTTTAAGCTTTTTATTTATAAGACAAACGCGTACTTTTTTTTTTTAATGTAGAGAGATTTTGAATAACTGAAACTTGTGTTACCTCATAGGTAAATGTTCTCATTGAATTCGAAATGGATATTAATATAGAACACATTTTTAAACTTTAATTTAAATCAATCTTATTAAATAAAAGTAAGGATCTCCTAAAATAAGATGTTTATTACAAGCAGGTAGATTTAAATTTATTGAATTATACCGACATAGATTTGTTTAGTTATTGTTCATCGAAACACATAGTTTAATAATTGACAAAAATTTTGTTACTATGTATGTTTGTGTGTTTTTTAGTTTTGTAGCCTTGGAGATACTTGAAAAACCTTTTACTTTATGCGAATAATTGCAAAAAAATTTAATCAAATATTTGAATGCAAAATTTTTATTAAAATGTGGTTAATTGAAAACTAGTTTGCGCTTTTATTCAGAGCGAAGTATCTGGCATACAAAAAATTTCAATAAAGTAGGGTGTCAATGACTTCAAAATAACAACTAGTTCTGTTTACGACTAAATCTTGTGATTAACAATAGGGGAACCGTTTTCGTATGTTGATGTTTTTCAACTGCCATCGCTTCCTCTTGGCAGCTTTTTACGAGAGTGACAAATGGTAACCATGAAAATGAGATCGAAAATGGCTTAACTCAATTTAAAGAACTATAATTACAAATAAATGTTTTAAATCAAGTTAGTGCTTATTCATGGAATGCTTGAATCTGAATTGTTTTTAAGAATCTTTATTGTTTGAGAAGTTGAAGGGTTTAGTTGCAAAATTCACATCCCCCAAAGTATAACTAGGATATAGGGTTCATTTCCAAAATGAAATGGGGATCAATTCGAATTTTAGTTTAGTGAAAGTCTCCAATGAAGGGGCCGGACCCTATATCTTAGTTATACATTGTAGAATGAGTGTTTTGCAACTGCCACCCTTCACTGAGTTAAAAAGAAGTAATGAAATGTATAATTGTTTCTTTCGTAAAGCACCTTTGAAAGACGCCAGTATATTATTTGGCACATTGCAAATGGCCATGTTTTAGGCTTTGACATTAAACAGAAATGCTAAATCAAAATAAATTTTTCAAACCGAAAATCCGTAAATCCGAAATTTTTTGTTAAATAATTCGTAAAATCCGAAATTCCGTATCTCGCCTATACGGGATTCCATGTTTCCCCTTGGCGTTCGTTTGATTTAATTTGTTGTTGTTGTTTTTTTGTGATAATAAAATTTATTATAAAAAGTCTAAAATTTTGTTCCTAATCAAAATATTTCCAGGGGTGGTTTTTCCGTTCTATCTAATTAAAATCTTATAGTGATTCTTTGGGGTTAAAATCTCATTCTTCAACTTTATTCCCTTTGTTATTTCATTCAGAGTAGGGTTCATATAAAAATAGTGTCGCAACTATTCACCAGAAGATTTGACGAATCGGAACTTCAAATCTGTTAAAGCACGAAAACCTTACATTTCGGGGTTATACCTATCCTGCTCTGAAGCGTTGCGCTTTTCCGCAAAGTGAACCTTTCCATCAAGTACCGATCCCTTTGCTCGAAAGTGTCAAGATAAGAGTTTGAAGTGTGCCATAGTAAATGTCATCGTTGCGGTTTTGTGTGTTTATACTGAGTAATTTTTTTTTCTTTAAATTGTTTTTTTTCCACAAAATTAGCTTCCTAAATTTCTATAATGAAAAACCTTAACGTTTCACAGAAAAAAATGTTTTGTTGGGAGAACCAAATTTTTTTTGTTGACGTGTTTTGTTGACTAATTTTGTTAACTTAACAATATTTTACTTGTCCCAACAAAACGAGTATTTTCGCCACAACAAAACCCGTTTGGTTGAGGTAAGCTCGGCCTGCTATTGGCTGTTTATAACTGTGACGTCATGGCGCCTGTCATCAACGGCAAATCGAAGAAAATTAAGGGCGCCATTCGGCCATTATCGTCGTGGAAGGATTGGATTGCTATTTTCAAAGGTAACTTAGGGTCGTAGTGAGCCTATAGTGGTCAGCATCTCGGTCTCGAGATCGGGAGGTCCCGCGATCGAGTCCCGGTACCACTGAAGACCTACCGAGTATATGCGGAGTACGTGCTCGCTAGATCTGTTGGGTCCGAAAGTCCTGTGGTCGGTCAATGAGCATTTTCGGTTTGGCGCATTTTTGGTTGAATCAACAAAACCATTTGGTTGAATCAACAAAATAATTTCAACAAAATAATTTGGTACTGACAAAAAAAATTTTGTTGGCGCTATATTGACCAAAAAATTTTGTTGAAACAACAAAATTTTTGTTCTTTCAACAAATTTTTTTTCTGTGTGTTGAAACACAGTTTTTTGTGGTATCACTATAACGATAGTTCCTAGTAGCTGCAACGACTGTGTGGGAAATTGTTACCATATTTTCTGTATTATGCTGAACCCTTTTTTAGACTTTGGAAGCAAAAACGAGAGAAATATTTAAGCCAAATACCGATAATTTGGGGAAATATTTCACTACACAGCCGTTGCAGCTACTAGGGATTAAACTTTTTCTGAAACCGACAGATATGTATTTTTTACAGTGCACACCAGCTGCAGTGACGGGTTTACCACTACAGTGTAAAAACAAATTGGCAAAGGAATAATAAAACTTTCTAGCTGACACTACTATTTACAGAGTGAATTTACCAATTTTGTGGTAAAACCATAACTTTACTAAAAAGCAAAAGTGGTGAATCTATGCTCCAAATAGTGGCGGCAGCTTGGAAGTCCCTGAATTTGGGTGAATCCTGCACCAAACTTTTTAACAGTGTTTTCGCCGATCGGGTACACGTTTCTTGCTTCTGGTGCAAAACAAGTACATTTTATTTCCTAAGGAAATCTCTTAGGAATCGACTAAAAAAATTAAATATTTTATTCATAAATTGTCGGAATTCAGAGTGGACTATTTGGAAATCTAATATTTATTACACAACATAAAAATTATATTCATGCAGTCAAGCTTATCTTTGCTCTGAAGCACAATTTTTTTTTGTAACGTGAACCTATCTACCATTTGTTGACCCGGTTGCTTTCAGAAGATGCGTTTCAGGGATGCTAGTGAGTGATGGCACTGAGTGTTGGGGTGTTTCGCAAAGGGTAATGGGTTTAACGGGGAATCATGGGCGTGCGAAATTGTCTAGGAATTGCTTTCAAGTAGCTATAATCTGAGAGCTTTATGGTAGTCAGTATCTCTTGGTTTTGACAGAGAGAATTTGTTAGAAAGTTGAGCTTCGTTCATTTAAAGATGAATAGAAGGATTTTTTAATACACATTTAACTTTTGTTGTGGTGTGTGTTTTTATATTAGAACTTAATCGTTTCCATCTACGGTTGCGTTTAACACTCCCTTCAAAGTGGCGTCATTAGGAACATTTTTCGGAATATTTGGTTTTGAACTGTAAACGAAGTTACACTCTTAAAACAAACGAGCGGTTTTAACTCAGTCTGAGTTAATTTCTACTCCTTTCCGTGCCGAAAATGCACTTCTCCTATAGGAGTGATTTTCACTCTTTTTCGGAGTGGGTAAAAGAAATAAAAGAAAACAATCTGCGTCCTACACTCTTAAAACGAGCGGTTTTAACTCAGTCTGAGTTAATTTTCACTCCTTTCCGGTGCCGAAAATGCACTTCTCCTATAGGAGTGAATTTCACTCTTTTGTTTAAGAGTGTAGGGTTTTAAGTTATCGAAACTGTTTCAAATAACCAGAAGTGATGGAAATTTACATAATTTTTTTCCACTATCTGCTGCAACTGGCTACTGAGTTTAGTTTGTCTTCAGATAAAAGTTTTGTTTAGCACGTTCACGCCGGCGTAAAAAGGCGGTAGCCGGCGTAAGTAAGGCGGCGCTCATATAAATGCCGCGCTTTATCTGGCGGCGCGCGATTTATGCCTGTTCACACCTGCACACGCGCTTTATGTTTGCTCAGTAGTACAGTACAGCTCAGTAGTGCTTGAAATGTTTTAACAAATTACACAAAAAATAATGAATAATGATGTTATAAATAGAACAATGTAGAATTATTATGCTAATTTTGTAGAATTTGAGTTATTGAACCAAACTTATGAGTATGGTACGTAATTAATTAAAATTGTAATTAAAAATGTTTTTAATGAAAATACGTTACATTTTTATTATTTTAATTTTCAGCGTCTAACAGCACAATCTAGTGCGGGCCACCGGTGGTACGCGCCGCCCGTTGAGACAATTTAGTGCGGGCCACCGGTGGCCCGCGCCGGCGTGAACGTGTTAAATGTAGAAAAAAGGAGGATAGAATAAAAATCATGTTACCTTTGCTAACTATTTGATAAAATACTTTTATAGTAGACCACCCACACTTTTTTTTCTCACAATAAAAGAATTCCATCACTGTGAAATATTCTGTATAGTCCACCCTTTACGGACAATGGCCTTTCTCATTCAATTGGTGCGTATAAATTGAAACACTTCTCGTTTTACACTTGCGCCATTGCATTGTTGTCTGATTTGAGTACGATTTTCTAACAGGACCTTTTTCATTGGATTTGTTTAGAAAGTGTTTTTCGTCTACTAAAGTAAGCTTTTCGAACTTATATAAAATAATTTCTTAGTATTTTGGTTGAATTACTTACTTCAGTAAACATTTATAAAATTTAACGCATTAACGACGATTGCAATAAAATGTGCCATTTGAAAACGAACATAGACTTACGTTTATCAAAATAAACAACAAGACCATAGTACTGAAGACCATAGTACTGAAACTTTATGTAGGACAAATTCAGTTGCACAACCAACTGAATTAATACACTTAAAATAAAATATTTTATTCGGAAATTTAGGTGCTAATGGTGCTCACAAAGTCGTCGCTGGTCCGTCCGTGGGCAAGTGGTTAGGGCATCAGCCTAGAGATTCAACCTTCTCAGGAGTGAGGGGGGTTCGAATCCCACCTACTGCCAGTCATCCTATAAATCGTATCTGTGCTGGAAATAGTAGAAAAAATCATCAATTCATCACGGATAGTACACTGGGCCAGACGTGCTCGTTAAATCTGTGAAGTCCAAAATCCCGACGGCGTTAGCGTACGATGTCGCTCGAAGTTCCGCTGGGTGCCCGCTCAGGTGTCGATCTCGTCACTTGACCAGGGTTCTAAATTACGAGGCGTTATTCGCTGTGTTAAAGCTCCTGAAGGAGGCTAGAAATAGGCAGCCGGAAACGATTACCTTAGCTTACCTTAAGTCGCCATTAATGGGTTTAACACGCACGTTCATAAAACTCAGAAGTTTTATAAATATATGCATTTTCTGATGGTCGTATAAATATAAATTCATTTTATTTTGCATACAAAAACTTGACATTTCTTTAATTACCTGATAAATTAAACGACCTCAAATATTTCGATTTTCTTCCACTTTCAGTCACACATAAGTAAAAAAAACCATAAAAAATGTTGGTTCCATTCCACAACAAGCAGCAAAAAACAAGACATCCTTCTTCGAATCAACACCCTACTTCCTCCTGAAGAAAACACACTTTCATTGATGAAGCACTTGTTTTCAAACACGCAGAGGAGCCATGCTCCAATTAGGATTGGCACTTGATTCATTATCTTGCTACTAGAACACTACCTACCGAGAAACAGCGAAGGTGTTTTATTCTTGTGAAAAAGTACATTGGGGTGACAGGGTTTCTTCAAAAAAACTTCTTGTCAAACAGTGAAGGACCCTGTGGAATGATTTCTCGGAAATCATTTATGAAGGGTAGAGAACGTTTTATTGCAATGAGCCGTGGCTTTTTTTACAAAGTCGGTATTTATAGAAGCAAATAAATCTAGACACCAAGAATGTAATACATAAAGTTCAGCAAAATAATTGGAAGCTTCTGTTAAAAATAGAAACATAAATAAATAATTTGGATTACAAATAGTCAAGTGAATATTTCTTTTGAAGTTCATATACACGATTGTGTTAAATTACATGTTCCCAAGTCTTATTAATAGCAGTATTACACAAATTATACGCACTATCGACAAAATTTCATGAATTGATCCTTTAAGGGGATACGTTACCCAACACAAATAACTTTTCATAACTTTTCATAACACAAATAAGCTTTCAATAACTTTTTTTCTACAAAAGATATCATTATGAAACTTTCAGTAAGTGTTCAGAAAAATATTGTTAATAATAAGAAGTAAAAACTGAAAAATCGGTATTTTGATCAAGTTTTTGGTACCGTATCCCCTTAAAGTGCAACTTTGCAGCGCAACTGCAATCGAATTAGTTTAACTGAAATTTCAATATTTGAGACAAGGTAAATTGCAATGGAATGTGAGCTTTTAATATATTTGTAAAAAAATGATTAGCACTGTTAGCTGCACAAGCAAGTCCATTTTGGATTGATTGTTCAATTAATAGCAGGTATTGTTCATCTATCCAATCAGCTTCAGTTTTGGGAGACCAGAAAAAAATGAAAACACGCATTTTGTAGAATATTCTTAGCATGTGTAACCCATTTAAGTTGGTAGTTGAAGAACGATAAAGAGTCAAGTTTCAATATAAAACAGTATAAAAAGTTTTAAGTAAAGTAAGTCCAATAGTAGTCACAAAATTTAAAAAAAGAACTACTTTGCACATGTTTTTACAAGTTTCATCAATATTAAAAGAATATATTAAAATCGGAATCACTCCACGACAAGAAAATATACTTTCCTTAATTGAGGGTAGGGTTGATACATATATATTCCGGCTTGTGTGCTTGATCAGAGACCCGCTTATAAACCTTCGTCAAGTAAGACAGACACAGAAAGAATTTTTACTGTCACAGAGAGAGAAAATACACCCAGGGCAAAGGCGGGAATCGAACCCGCACCCGGTACAGTGCGCAGACTGTTAGCGGAGGCAGCTATCTTAACCACTCGGCCACCCGGGCCCCTTTCCTCAATTGATCAATAGCTTATTTTAAAATTACTAAATGTTCGATTTAGAATTGACTCTTCATTCATTAACTGTTAGTTAAATATTTAGTTTAGTTTAGCTTGTGAATTATCGTCGCACTAGAGCTACACGAGGGCTATTGACAACGGGCGTAGTATTTTAGAACCACAGTCAGGTGACGAGCCGACACCTGAGTAGACACCCAGCGGAACCGTTAAGGGCAACATCGTACGCAGCGTTAGGACTTTGAAGGATATTTAACGTGCACTCCCGCTACACGGGGTTTTATTCGTCTGACATTTTTGGCTGCACGGGCCGTTTATAGGTCGACAGTTATTTTGGCGATGCCCGGATCCAAACCTGGGACCTTTCGCATGCTAGGCGAGTGCCTAACCGACTAGGCTCCCCAGCCCCGTTAGTTAAATAGAAACCCAACTTGTTCATTACTTTGCTTCTATCTAGCAAGAGAGGCCTTTTTAACGCATCCTTTTAAACCGAGGTAAACACCGTGGAATTCTAGAAAGTTTTTTCGACTCCTCCCGAACATGTTTGTAGTAATGAGTGCGTGCCAAATGCTTTGGTTACGAAAACAATCACAGTAAGAGTCAATGATACCTGTGGCGAAAGCGTCACGTTTGAATAAACAGTTGTTAGCTTTGTCGTATATTGTATCTTTGCTGAAAAAGATGGGTTTTATTAAATGGGAGATGTTACCATTAAGTGTAACATTGCAATTTAAATATTATTTAAATAATACTATTTAAAGTACTGTGTTATTTTCATTAAAAAACCATAACTTTTTCGTTGTTAACTAATGAGGTTTTTTTTAAAGAAGCGTTTCATTAAGTGACGCGCTACATTTTAAATAATAGTTAAATAATACGAATTAATTTTTTAAAGAACCTATACCAGTATCAGTGTTGGTTAATGGGTTTTATTAAAAAAAACGTTGCATTTTAAATGTTATTTAAATAATATTATTTAAAATAATGATTTTTTTTTTGTTAAGAACATATAATTCATTTCCAATTGGGTAAAATGCTTTTAGGGAATATGAGTGGAATTTTTGTTTAATATTTCCAATTATTTCCAAGACTAATATATAAAAATTACATTAACATGCCAGTTGCTAAGATTTGATCTAAAATTATTTTTACCTTTATTTATTTGCCGATAACTTTCCAATGTTCTTTACTGTACGAAACTACGTTAAAATAAATAATTTTAACGTAGTTTAATTATTTTAGTATTAAAGTTTTTTTAATTGGAAGATGCTAAAGATAGTTTTTTACTTATTTATTATTCTTTGTATATAGTTTGTTTAATATATATTAATAGTTTAAACAGTTCAAAAGAAATATGCCTCACACATTTAAAAAAAATGACCTACCTTAGTGAATCATAAAAAAAATCATTAAATTATTAAATGTTACGCAGTTCGAACCCTGAATATAAAACAGAATACGGGATCATGAAAAAAAAAACAATCAGAGATATTAACAAAAACATTCTTACTTATCTTTGTTCCATAAGCGCTTTGTAAAATTTCTCTAACTATTTTTTCATATAGAAACCACGTAAAAGTATCCAATATACAGAAAAAAACCCATGTTTAATTAACAGAAAAAACAAAACCAATTTCCTGAAAGTTTATTTTTTGCAACTCCGAATATGCATATCCGGTAATGTTTTTCTCGTCTCCATAAAAAAAAATCTTTCATTTTGATTTCATTCGCTGAATACCACATTCCCTTTTTATCGAAATAGAAATAAAAGGAAGTTTTCTCCTCGCAATAATACAAGTAATGCGAGGCACTCTTTGAAATAACACACAATCGCGGATAATGTAATCATTGCTGAAAGCATTGAAACCACCATCGGAATTTTTCGAAACCAGCCGCGGACATCAATTACTTAGAACAATGATGTAGATGGATTGTACAATGCACGTCAGTTTAAAAAATGCGAAGCAATGGAATATATTGAAGTTATATACTTATGCAATTTTTCACTGAAAGTTTCTCATTTTTTCTACAAGGGCTGAGGAGCCCAGTTGGTGAGGCGCTTGGCTTGCATGTGAAAGGTCTATGCCAATGTAACTGTCAACCTGTGTAGCCCAAATCTCCGAAGAATAATACCTCGTGTAGAGGGAGTGAACGTTAAATATGCTCCACAGTCTAGACTCCGCGTAAGATGTTGCCCTTTAAAATTGCGTTAGGTGCCTACAAAAGAGTCGGCTCTTTACTTGACTTGGTTTCAAATGGCGACACCCGTTGACTAAATCCTCGTGTAGTTCTAGCGACGATAATTCAACTCAATTCTGGCAAACCAATAAGCAGCTGGGGCCCGGATGGCCGAGTGGTTTGGACCATTAAGCTAGCAGTCTGCGCGCTGAAACGGGTGCGGGTTCGATTCCCGCCTTCGCCCTGGGTGTACTTCCTTTCTCTGTGACAGTAAAAAATTCTTTCTGTGTCTTTCTTACTTGGCGAAGGCTTATAAGCGGGTCTCTGATCAAGCACACAAGCCGGAATATATATGTACCTACCCATACCCGCACCAATAAGCATTCTGTTTAGCCAAAACGTTCGTCGTGTACCCCGTGAAGAGAGAGTACACATGTTATATGCAGTCCAAAGTCCCGAGGCTACGTATGATGTCGCCCTTTAAAGTTGCGTTAGGTGCCTACTCGGTTGTCAGCTCGTCACTTGAATGCTGTACTAAATTACGAGCCAGTCGCCAATAGCCCTTGTGTAGCTCTAGCGCGACGTCAATTCTACTTAACTCAACCCATTGTTTATAGAGTTGTCATTAAAATGACAAGGATGCTGAAATGTAGAGTTTATGCATGACTGACGACACTAATTAATTTTGTTGTAGAATGTCTTTTGATGGCGAAACAGAAAACTCATTGTATTGAGAATGCACGCTTTTATAAATACGGATGTTGGACTTAAAATTATTGTGGTATTTCATACACTATTTTATTGCGT